>CM043707.1:29616005-29716232 GCA_023969325.1 Oryzias curvinotus
TACCATGGATCGACTGCGACCGGTCAGGCCCCGTGCCTTCGCCCAAGTGGCCGGGATAGGCTCCAGCAGCCCCGTGACCCCGAAAAGGAATAAACGGTAAGAAGATGAATGAATGAATGAATAAATATTGTTATTATTTATTGGCAGATTTTTTTTTCTTGTGAAGGACCCACAGAGATTATTTAATTTTAGATTGGGTTTTTAATATTTGGTTATTTGTGGCACTAAATGTTTACATTTAGGCACCCCTGTGATTCTCACACTTTTTCTGTTTCAAACGGACCCGGGCCCCCAATCAGACAATGGAAATGTCATGTGGCCCTCAGTGGAAAAGCTTTGGGGACCCTTGACTTAGATAAACTAAAGATTTTTTAACTAGTGAGCAGACAGATGAGAGCTGAAAGTCTCTTGTGTTGGACATATTTTACTGTCGCAATAGGGGTTATGAATCTTCTGATACACTAGATGTATATTTGAATAAACTCCTTTTGGAATTTAGGCTAAACTTTTAAAATTTATTTTACTTATATTAGTAACAGTTTTTTTAACCGAACAAGAAAAAAAGGAGGAAAGAAAAAAGAGAGATGTTAGAGAGGGGGGAGTATTGGTAAACACCTGTATGGTGTAGCAGATAGAGGAAATTCGTCTGAAGGTCCACCACCCAGAACAGGGCCAGTAGGACCACCACAGGGGCTTCCAACGCCAGAGAGCAGGGATGCACAGGGGGACACAATTTTCTATCATCCAGAGTCAAACGTTGGTGACCACAAAGGATAGAGCTTCCAATTCTGAACACAGAAATGAAATAGCTCTCTAGACCTAAAATTAAGCAAGTTAACATCATATTACATCTCAACTTTGTTTTGCTGATAGACATACATGGGAAAACGGTCCATCAAGGTCCATCAAGGTTTTTTTTTCCTTTCGATACCACATCTTCCCTATCTTTTCTCCAAACACCATAAGTTTGTCACATCACATTTTTGAACTGATTCAGAAATTTCTGTTATTGTTAGAAGTTTGTTCATTAATGTTATTCCATGCTTCACGTCCTCCTATTGCAGTCTATTATTCTGTGTTAAGGTCTTGAACCCGTGACAGCTCCTTACCATGCTCATTAACATTGTTCGTCACTATGTGACGTGTGGGACTTGAGTCTGCAACGGCAATGTTGCACGTTTCCTCGATCTTTAGGGGGATGGTTTGGGGACCTAATTTATCTGGTACTTTTCATGAAGCTGTGAAATCGATAAGTCATTAGAAAGCTGCAGTTGGCTCACAAATGTCCGCTTCATCCACTGTACCTTGTTCTATATCAAATTTTAAGTATAAGCTATCCCAGTAAACTCAGCAACACACATTTTAACACAAAATGTTCCCATGCACAAACCAAGCTCTTTAATGGTGAAGTGAACACGCACAAACCCACAGTGACACCCTTTGTGGTACCTACACACAGAGTGCAAGCTCAGTGAGTAGTCCCCACCGCGACCGGGTCCCAGAGCAGGGCCCCACCCTAGAAAAGCTTCCCCAACCCCAGAAGAGAAGCCCACCACCACAGAAGAGTTCTGAGGATCTCCACCACTCTGCACTTCGCAGAGTCACATCTGGAAAGGAAAAACACCTACTTTAGAGTCCTCTTCATCGACTTCAGCTCGGCTTTTAACACCATCATTCCACAGCAGCTGGTGGAGAAGCTGAGGCTACTAGGCGTGGACACTGCAACCTGCAGCTGGACGCTCGGCTTCCTGACAGACAGGCTGCAGACAGTCAAGATCAGCAGACGCACATCCAGGCCCATCTCAGTGAGCACGGGCACACCACAGGGGTGCCTCCTGAGCCCCCTGCTGTTCAGTCTGCTCATGGATGACTGCGCAGCTCGATACAGCACCAACCACAATGTTAAGTTTGCAGACGACACAACAGTGATCGTCTCATAAGCGACAATGACGAGTCTGCTTACAGAATGGAGGGGGAGCAGCTAGCAGGGTGGTGAAAATCCCATAACCTCCGGATCAACGAGGACAAAACTAAATGGTGATTGACTTGAGGACATCTGGCAATCAACCCCACTCACATCTAACAATAAACGGTGCTGCTGTGGAGAAGGACGACAGCGTCATGTTCCTGGGGGGGCACCTCACTAACGACCTGTCCTCCTCCACCAACTTCACAATGGTCATCAGAAAAGCACAGAAGTGTCTCCATCCCCTCTGGAGACTCAGTAAAGCTGGAATTCCAACACCTCACCTCATCAGGTTAAAGAGCATCAGCTGCAGATCCAGCAGGAAGCTAAAAAGCTGTGAGGCTGCTGAACGGACTGTCCTCCTCATGCATTCATGCTCTGACAAACTCCATAAAAAGATCCAAGGATTATCCCCAACCCCACACACAACCTAATGAGACAACTTATGCATTTAGACCTATTACCCCCCCCCCCCCCCAATAAAAAAGAGGCTGCTGCACATAGTGACTTTAATGGATGCTGGTCTCTATTTTATTTTACTGCTATTTTTTACTCTACTATTTGCTATATTGCTTGATCTTTTACTCCTGTAATGACAATAAAACCGATGTTGAATCTTCAATCAAAGGGATGCAGTGAACGTACCAACTATGTGTAGCTGCAGCTGTGGGTTCCAGCTGCTATCCAGCAGTCTGCGCTGACGACAGAGCTCCTCCTCGTTCTGGACGATGGTTCCTTCAGCAGCAGAAAGTTGTTCTCTGACAGAACCTTCCTGAGGTTCTGAAGACATGGTTCCTGCTCCGATCTTCAGCTCCAACTCCCACAAACACCGCCGTCCTGTTCACTGCAGCTCCGATCGATCATCTGCTAGTCTCA
The DNA here is from genome assembly GCA_023969325.1 of Oryzias curvinotus. Lineage (NCBI taxonomy): Eukaryota > Metazoa > Chordata > Actinopteri > Beloniformes > Adrianichthyidae > Oryzias > Oryzias curvinotus. The sequence goes on from CM043707.1 coordinate 29,618,848, forward strand.
CAATCACAGCAATCCACGTTGTCTTTCCGTTCAACACTTCTTCACTCATTTACGACACTTTGGAAAATGCTGAGAGTTCCACACGAACCACGTATCGTCCTTTCTGTCCAAAAACCTCACAAACATCCCAACAAAACACCACCGACCTCTCAACACAAGCTAACGCTGCTAGCCTGCTAACAAGCTAACGCTGCTAGCGCCTCGTGCTGTTTACTTCTGGGTCACGTGCAGATACTTTATTTAAAAAGAAACGTATAAACTTGCTTTGCACACTTTTGGCATTCTCTGGATGAGCTTCAAAAATGTTGAGAAATGCAGAAATGTGTGCTGCAGATCCCATGTTTGCCACTAGAGGGCAGCACAGCAGCTTCAGTCTTTGTCATTGTTGCTGTGTGAGCCTGAAGGAGCTTCAAAGTGAACTAGCTGCAGCTTGGTTCAGACAAACCTCCACATTCACACACAGATGTGATCCTGAAGAAGTCTGAACAGAACATTTCAGGAGAACTCTTCAATCCAGAACATGAGCCTGCATTGTTCCTGAAACTGGGATCAGAGTTCTGCTCTCTGCTCCAACAGAACCACCTTCATGAGCTCCTGGTTTCTTCTGGATCCTCCAACATTCAGACGCTCTCTGACTGAGTTCATGTCTGCACAGAAACCTTCAGGATTCTCTTCTTCCACACGTCTTTCACTCTGAAACTCTCTTCTGAATGTGGATCATCTCAGTCAGACGTTCAGCAGCATCAGAGCCGTGCATGTGGTCCTCCTCATGAGTCCTGAAGCTGCACCGTCAGCTGCAGAGCTTCAGAGCTGCTTCCTTCTCACACTTTCCACTTTCTTTGGCTCTCTGGCTCTGATGCTGCTGCTGCTGCAGAAAAACCAGCAGCTGCAGAAAAACTCTGCAGAGACTCACAGAGAGAGGATGGAGGCAGCAGATGAAGCTGCTGCAGACTGACAGCTGATGGAACTGAAGCACTTTCTACATTCTAGTTCCAAATGTTCTACAGAATCCATCAGAGGTTGAAAGTGTTCCTCAGTACTGGAGTACTTTAGTTCAGCAGCTCCTCTTTTCCTCTAAGGTGAAGCTTCATGTGGACGACTTCTTCTTCTCTCCTCTTTTCTGGAGCTTGGGCTCCATGCAGTCTGATCAGCTCTGATTTGGGCTTCAGTTGATGTTTGTGATCAGGAACTCTGGATTCTTCTTAGAAGGAGACATTCTGCCTCTTTAGCAGAGAGCAGAACGTTGATCTGATCTGTTGGAGGCGACTCCATCCTGAAGCTGCACTGCTGAGTTCCTGTCCACCAGGGGGCAGCACTCCTTCCATCCAGCTGCAGGAAACCTTGATGTTCTGCAGAATCTGCAGCCGTTCAGACACGCCCTGTTACTGAGGAACACAGACGGCCTTCAGGAATGTGGTTCACTGTTGGCTTTGCTGATCAAATCTCTGCTTGTTCTGACTTGTTCCCACTCTGACTTCAATCTGCTCCTTTCTCAGCTTCTGCTTCACTTTTAGGATCTTGTGGATTTGAAACGTTGTGTTTCTAACAGACATGGAAAAAAAACCTTCTCAGCTTTACTGTCAGCCATTTTCCTGAGCTGCATGTGAACAAACTCTCTGTTCCTCTGAGTCTGACTGATTATCAGAAGGAGCTGTTTCCAGGAAATAGTCAGGCCCCTCCCTTCAGCTCCATCAGAGTTTCTGCTTCAGTGTCAGTAGATGACAGATGAGGGGAGTTCATGCACGTCTGGAAGCAGAAGGTCATATGACCTCACCTTTCTCAGTCACTGAGATCAACAACCTGTCAATCAGCTTGAAGCTCCGCCCCTCCTCTCAGCTGCTGTCAGGTGGTGTCAGGTTTCTTCTTGAACCTGGAGCCTGTTTTAGAAAGGAGGTTAAGTGTAAACTCTGAGTGAGTTAACCCTGAAATCAGGGAAACTCTGGGTTTTCCGTTTCAGAATGGGAGGTTTGTTAAACCAGAGAAAGCAGAGTAAGTCAAACCCATTTCTGAAAGAGAGGTAACTTATACTCGGAGTCAGTCTCCATGGTTACTTATGCTGTGAACCTAACCTGGTCAGGAGCAGGTTTTATTCTCTAAACTAAAGGTTTCTGCCGGTCCCCTCCCCTTTTTAAAGACGAAGCGGTATTTTTCGCTTTAACCTTCATTGCCCACATTTCCGTCACACAGAGACAAGCTAAGTGACAAGAATGACTTGTTCTTTTTTGGAGGACCCAATAGACGAGGAGGCTGCATTAATTCGTAGAGAATTATATTTACCTCCTTGTACGAGGATTTTGAGAAGACTCGATTTTTTCTCATTTCCCCACACGTTTTTGTTTGAGTGTTACCGTTTTTCGCTGCAGTCAATTACATATATACAATGAAAACAACATTAGATATTGCTATGTAGATGTTTCATATGTCAAATATTGTCAACAAAGCCTACATCCATGACATGCTCAAATTTTACCTGATTGAATTATGTTTTATACTTCATTTTTAGCAGCTGCCATGTTCTTTTACTTCCTGCAGGATTGCATCTACATGAAAATGAAATCAGGGACATTGAATTAGATTAATGTAACAATTACTTTTTGGAAACACAATTTGCTAGTACTGCTTACTTTCTTAATCCCATATAAACCTATACCACATGATCAATACAAGGGTAGACAAAAGTTCACTTTTAAAAACACAATTGCATGTATTAATATTAAACTGACCAACGTTTGCAAGAGGGGAAGGTTAACAAAAAAGTCCTCTAAACATTACCGACGTTGAATGCATTTTTCCCCCAGATTGGTTCTGTACATTATGCAGCATTTCATGCATTTACACCAGGAATAACACTTCAAAAGTACACCTAAATATCACCATTTTTTATTTCACTCCTTACGCTATTTAAAAAGTTATTACAGCCAATATTTTGTAACGATGATTTAAATGCAAACTTACGCATTAACTTGAGCAGCTATGTTTTCCCATGCTAACTGTCTCTGTGTTGCAGATGCAGCGGTGTTGCTTTTCTTCTGGAATATGTGCTCATATTCACTGTAACTCTGCAGCAGCACGTCAAGTTCAGCTGGAGAAAAATATGCAGACCTCTTTTTTTCATGGTTGCCATGGTGACTCGTGATATCTGCGCTCCATTGATAATGGCTTCTTATGGTCGCGGTGCGCACGCTCAGCTCCGATTCAGTCCACTCAGAATTGATTGACCTAACTCCGATCAGCTTCTCTGAAACAGAAAACTCAGAGTTGTTAATCTCCCAACTGACCAACTCAGAGTTCAAGTTCAACCTCAGAGTTGGTTGAACCTCCTTTCTGAAACAGGCCCCTGGTGCTGCTGTTTCTTTGTGTTTCATTGTTTGTTTTCATCCCTGCTCTGCCATCTCGGTGACCCCTTGGTGCACTGTTGTCCAAGAGCGGTGCCACAGCCGGGATTTCCGGGGATCGTGTGTGCTCCGTAGAGTGTCAGTGACTGCCGTCCATCCACGCACTGGGAGCTATCGGAGAAGTTCCCCCCCTTCCGGTCTTCCATCGCCCCAGTCACAACCAGAGCCCAGTGTCCCACCACCTTGGACTGGCGTCGGATACTGCCACTGGACGCATGGGGCGTGGCATTGAGCCCGTTGCGCCACAACAGAGTGCACAGCTGGGTGCAGCGGACTGTGTGGGCTTGATCGCCCTTGTGGTTTGGTTAACTCTTTTGGGTGTCTTTAAGAATAGGAATTTTAAAGTGTGGATGCCATGCTTTGAACAACTTTGTCAAATAAAAAAGCCCTTTAAACGCTGATTCTATTGATACGAATAGTTCGCGTCGAAAAAAATCCGAAGCATGTGAATAATAGACATCTTTCGAAGGAGATTTGAATTTGCCGCTAAGAGCGCAGGCTGGAAGTGACCCCAATATGACCTGTGACGTCACGAAAGGCATTGACTTCCGTAGTTCCGCTTCGGACAGCAGGTAAACAAAGCAGGTAGTCTTCGTTTCTCTCGTTAGTCATCGTTAATTCTCGTTAATTCTCTGTTAATCATCAACATGCCAAGTCGTTGTGTGGCAGCTGGATGTAGCAATACTTCTAGTGAAAGTGTATCTGTGTATAAATTCCCAAAACAAGAAACGCTGCTGAAACAATGGACAAAACAAGTTCAGCGCACGTCCGAAAAACAGAAACGCCCAGTACCAGCACTGGCAGGAGCCAGTACAAAAAGAGAAAATCTGTGACCGAAAAGCTGGCACAAAAGAGAGTGAGTTTAACGTTTATTACATAATGTATTTATTACAAAAGAGAGTGAGTTTAACGTTCAGTGATGAAAGTCTTCCGGGAATTCCCGGAAATCCGGGTTTTTGAGCAAACCGAACGTACTTTCCTGGAAATAAAGACCTGATCTCTATGGACAAATCGCTTTCCGGATGAAAAAATTGTCTGAAATCTGCGAATTTTAGCTTTATTTTCTATATTTCTCTGCGGATCGCTTCCTCTATGGTCGCGGCTATCTCTCGTCTACCCGGCCTAATTGACCAATGACGGGACGTTTTAGTTGCTTTCGGATGCGTCGACGGCTCTGATGGGCTCTGTCTGTACCACGTGGTCAGCGTGACGGATCCCCTAGAGACCAAAACTGGCGGACACACGCTAAACTTTCACAAACAAATCTGAAGAGTTTGCGATCAATAATGCGGGCATCGTCATTATTGAGCGTGGTCACCACCTCAGTTGTGAAAAGACGATAAAAAAAAACAAATTTAAGTGGTCTTGGCTGGAAGACGGTAGCATCACTCTGTGCTTCGCTATCGGTGCTAGCCATGTTGTCTGCCTTTCGTTACGTCACAAACAGGGCGGCGCGAATTCGGCGGAATGCGTGAAGCCGGCGGCCGTCCTCGTTGTTTATATCGCGTTTTTCGTTATTTATTCTTTTTCGAAAAATATTAAAAACAATCGCAACATGAAATAGAGACTATTTACTATATTTTGGCTTATTAAAATAGGCCATGTCACCCACACTTTAAGGCTTTTAGCTTTTGGAACTTTCTTTGTTTCTATGATTTAACTTCCAAACGGGTTTATCTAAGACAATCTGATTGTTTTTCATTTGACTTTCTAGGAACTTTCTGTTTCATCTTTGAGTATTTGGACTTTTGAAAGACTTTTAGCTGCAGTTTCATCCTTTGAACCAGATGGATCTGAATCTAGAGTCAAAGATTCTAAGGAAATCATGGATTCACAGACATTTGATTGAATTTCTGTCTGGATCAGAAACCAACAGCAGACATTTCAAGCCGTCATCAGTTCCTAATGTTCATTCCCCGCCATCATTGAAAGCTTTTGGAATAGTCCCTAAAGCCAGCGATCGTGCCGCTTTGGAGCATGAACTCATCACTCGGTGTCACGGTGGCAGAGAGATGACAGATCCCAAATCTGAGGCTGAAATGATCACGTCCTACCAGCTACACTCTGGATTTGGGACCAAAAACCTTTGAAGATGTTGGAGCATTGTTGGAGAATAGACTGACAACATTTGTTTGGAAGAGAGATTGACCTGTGACCCCTCCCTAATGTTTTCCACATCCAGCTGCAGACACACCACTACAGCTCACATTCCACTTCTGATCCAGCAGTTAGAACCAGAGCCTGCATTTGCAGCAGGTTCCAACCCACTGACCACTGATCCACACAGGGGGACGTCCTAAGGGGCGGAGTCAGCCACTGGAGAGACCATAAAGGAGAAATGGGGGTCACTCTGGGCCTGTCTGTGTCTGGACCTTCAGAGGGACACTGGTTTGGTCCAGAACACGGATGCTAAACTAGCTCTCTGGAAACTTGAACTTGTTGAATGGGAAACTTCCTGAAATCTTCTTCATCTGTTGACTTGTTCTTTCTTCATTTGAATGAGCTCAGTCCTCTCCCAAATCCAACTCCATCCATCTTCAGTGCTTTTGACTGAGTTGGAGCAGAACTAGAGCTTTCTCCAGATGTCCTAGTACTTTTAGATCAGTGTCTTCCAATATTTGGAGCCCAGGTTCACTTCTTTCCCTGACAAAAATCCCAAAAGGCCTACCAGCCACCAAATAGTCAGAAACCAGAGAAACTTGGTGGTCTGCATCGAATGAGAAACCAGTCCCTCCAGGATGACACATGGCTTTTTGGAATCATTTCACACACAAACAAATGTGAAGTTGTGCTTGTTGTTCAGAGAAAATGCAATCAAATGTGTGATAATGGTCAATGTAAATGTTTAGATAAAGGCTGTAGGGGATTCAGGGATTGTGGAGCGGTTGTTGTTTCCTTCTGGGTTAAAGTGCAGTTTTGTGTAACCTCCCAAAGAGGAGAAACACAAAAAAGAAGAGAAAAGCAAAGAGACAGGTGGAAGCCATCATGATATTCCTTTCAAACAGGAAGTTCTTTGTCATTTCATGCACTAGTTTCATTTAGCTCTAGTTGTTGAACATTCTAGAAACTCCTAAAAACATTTTCTGTCCACTTTGAAACCATATGGGGCTGACTTGGCCTTGCTCGCTGGGATACGACCAACATCCAGAACTCTACCAACAGACATTTTTAGCTCTAGTTGTTGAACAATCGATGTTTTGAAGAGGCAGGCTCTTCTAAAAGAAACTAGCAGGAGCCCCAGCGCTGGTCTTTGCTTGGATTTGTTTTAGACTTGTTCAGAGTCAAATGCATGTTTTAAGGGGAGGAGGATTATTTTGTTGTTGCTGTTTTTGTTCCTATTCTTACAATCCACTATATGTCCCGTGTTGAATTCTACTATTAAAATGTGGGAAACAAATGTGTATCAAATCCAAATCAATCCAAAAGCCTGGAGACTGGATGGCCGTCGTCCTCCCTTTGACCTGGACAGTGGTTGCCATGGCTACCTGCACACTCACCAAGCTGGAACTTAGAAGAAGAAAAAGAGACCATAATGATTGATAAAGCAGGTTTTCCAGGGAAATACCACAAAGTGCTTTCCAAGCTAGAACTAAGAATATTCAGCATGCATTTGGAAAAACTCATTAGCTTCTTGTGGAAAATGATGAGTCATTTGAAAAGCATTCTATGAATGCTCAGAAAACTTCCTCTAAGGTTGTGGTTGTTTGGAGAAGTCCTCCTCTTCAAAGAAGTTCTCCTGACCTTCTTCAAAGCCACTTTCTGCTTTTTCAAATGCTACTGTTCAACAAAAACTTGGTTTCTGCCACAAAACCAACCTTAGACACTGAAACAGAATGAATCCAATGCAGAAATGTGTTGACACCTTTAATTCAAAGCTTCAATCAGTTTGAATCTCATGAAGAACATTTCAAAAATCCACATTTGGATCAGGCGTCTTCATCAGAGCACAACTCATGTTTCCAGGACTGTGACTCACCAATATATCCTCATTTCCTTTACACAATCTGTTTCCATCATTTGGGTTTTTCAACCAAACTTGAATTAAAAAAGAATTGTTGCCCCAAAATGTCCAGTTTGAATAGTCTACAGTTTGTTGTGTTTGGTTGCTAGGTAACAGGGTCTTTAATGTCTATGATGTCATGGTGGCTTTCAGAGTTGAACTCCTGAATATGACGGTAAACATTTGGATTGAACAAAAATGGGATTGAAGCTCATGCTAAATCCTGATATCAATGCTGAAAAAACCTCCTCCTAGATTTTGGTTGTTTGGAGAAGTCCTCCTCTTCCAAGAATTCCTGAAAAAAGCCCTCATTTCTCCTGACCATCTTCAAAGCCACTTTCTGCTTTAGTTTAGTCCAAACTTGCTTTATGCTGACAACATTTACAGCTTGAATCCATCTGAAGTATCCAAGGAAACAAACCAATCTAAGTCTGCATTCATGCCACTTCAGAAACAACAAAGCATGTTTCCAGGACGCTGACTTACCAATAGAACTTGGGATTTCCTTTGCAGAATCCTTCTCCGTGTGTTTTCCTTTGTTTTTCTCCCCAAAACCTAAACCAGAGATTTTTGCTGAGCTGCAGAACAAACGTCTGACTGCTTTAACCGCCGTTGATGGTTTGTTGTGTTTCCCTCTATAGCTGCTATGGTCTTGGTATGGTTGCTAGGTAACGCTGTCTTTGATGATGATGACATCAGAGTGGCCTCTAGAATGGACTTTTTTCTTGTGGAGCTGTAACCTTTAGGGCACTAGGACCCAGAAAGTGATCCAGGCAGTGACAGTGTTAGTTTTTTTTTATAACTTTATTATACAAAACGAAAGTACAATGCAAAACACAGATTTACAAAATAAACTTCATGGGTTAGGTTAGGCGACAGTTTCGCGAAGCGAAACTGGAGCCCCAACGAGGTCAGCCTGGCGGCCTTGAGATCTCGCGGGGTTGGGGTTGCACACTCACTCCTGTTCAGTCGAGACAATGTGCAGTTCCAGGTACCTCATCAGTGGTGTATGGTGCTTTATGGAGAGAAATGTGCTGTGTGGTGTTTGGGCCAAGCCTTAGCCAGTATCTCCCATATGGGTGGATTTGGGTCACTTTGTAAGTGGCCCTGTTTGTGTGGGTATCTAGTGGAGGAGGAGGGATGAAGGTGGGAAGACGAAGAGGGGGGGGAATTTACAAAAATTCTATGAGAGTTGAAGGGTTAGTATCCTAGGTGTGTGTGATTGCATTGGGGTTTCTTGATTTGTCTTTGGGGTAAATCTCAAAGAACTTTCTTTAAAAAATTATATTTTTATTCATATTTATATAGTTATATTTAGAAATTATCGAAAGGGTGGGAATCTAATTAAGGTTAGGGTCCTGGGAGAAAAGGGTTAGGCTTAGGGGAGGGGTCTGGGTGGGGTGTTATAATACAAATTATCAAGAGGGTGGGAGTCTAATTAAGGTTAGGGCCATGGGGGGAAAAAAGTTAGGCTTAGGGGAGGGTTCTGGGTAAGGTGTTATAATAAACGAGTTCAAGAACTTGGTGGGTGATTTAAATAAGGTTTGGACCGGGGGGGGAGAGGGGGGTGTTTGGAGAGGGGTTCTGAGAGTGTCTCCATGTGATGTAGGTGGGGCTTGCGTCCCTTGTTGTCTGTAAGATGGGTGTTGGCTTGAAGCCTTGAGTTGTGTGGTGTAGATTTAAAAGTTTTTAGAGGTGTAGGAAGTAGGGGCAGTAAAAGGGGGGGGCTTGTTTTAGAAGCATTGTTCTGAGTGTGTCAATGGGGTGTGGGCGGGGCTTGCGTCCCTTGTTGTCTGTAAGGTGGGTGTTGGCTTGAAGCCTTGAGGTGTGTGGTGTAGATTTAAAGTTTTTTAGAGGTACAGGGAGTAAGGGGAGTAAAATAGGGGTTTGGGTTTTAGAAGCGTGGTTGGTGAATGAAAGTTCTGGTACTTCGTTTTTTTGGAGATTTATTTAAAGGGCAAGAAAAGTGGGATTTTAGTTTTAATCACTTCAGTTAGGGTTCCCAGGAGGATTCAGAATAGGTTTCTGGTGTTTCTGGGGTGTTGTGTTTCTCCTGGTCCTTGTCGTTTAGGTCCTTTGGTGTCCGTGTTTGTAGGTGTTGGATCCGTTCCTTTTCTTTAACTTTTCTTTCTCCATTGGTCCAATGGGGGTTGTGTTCCAGGATTTGGTTCTGTACACAGGGTTAGGGTTCCTTTCTTTGGAATGGTATCGCGGATCGATAGACATGGTATGGGTATTGTGGTGTCCTCACAGTCGTTTATGATGGGACAAATTGAAAAAAAAAAAGGTACGTTTGTCAAGTCCTGTAAGGGCTTACGTTTCCTCATGGTTTGCTCCATTGGAGAGTGGTAAGGTTTTTTGATGAGTTATATTTTCTTTTCTTTTATCTTTTATTTTTTTTATTTTTTATTGTTTTGTGGGTATTTTTGTTTCAATTTGGAATTTGGTTTTCAGCGAATATTATCTGAGTCTATTTGAGTCAAAATAGTGAGGTCCGAGAGGTTACAGACCTAACTATGATGCCAGCTAAGAAGCTAAAAACTAAATTGGTTGGAACTGATCTTCAGTGGTAGTACCAACGGGTCAGCAGGCGTTTCGGCCGTTTTTCCTCCCAGACGCCCTCACCGTGGTGGCCCCACAGGGTGATCAGGTCCTGTGGTCAGTTCCAAGTGTCCAATATTGTGGTTGATTCAAATTAAAATTCTTTTCGTACTTTATGTTTTTATTTTCTAATAATAGTTCGGACTATTAGTGTGAAAAAACTTTGACGAAATTGGATCTTTCAGGGGTCCTAGAGTGATCCAAGATGGCGATCGCGGACTAGGGGTCCGCGTGGCGGTCCGCTGGTCTTTGTTTGAGCATTCCTTTAAAGTTTAAGGTCGTTCTGGGCGTTGTGGAAGAAGTTTCTCCAGTGCTTTTGGTTCCTCGGTCAAAAATTCCAAATGTGTGTTCTGTGGAGTGTTCGCGAGTGTGTGGGGCCATTCCCCTAGAAGACTGGAAAGCGATTTAATACCCTATCAATCCAGGGCAACCTTCCTGAGTGCTGTTCCTATAGTCGGAACCAGGAAGGCTCACAAAACTTACCGGAAACCCAGTTCCTCACTGGCTAGCGGTTGGCACCGTTAGGTTACTAGCCAGCCCAGGTTTCCATGAAGAGAAGGCTGATCCTCAGTCGTGTCCAGGGTGGGCGAAGCTGGAAATGGCCGTTGGCTTTCCTGGATTTGGTCCGGCGGTGGGGGGGGTGGGGGTGGGGGGTGTTGTCCTTGTGGAAGGTGTCGGTGGTGGGTCCGGGGTCCAGTGGGGTCCTGGATCCGATCCACGGAGGGGTCCGGCGGGGTTCTGGTCCGGGGTGCGCTCCGGTGGGGGGCTGTGCGAAGTTTGGGGTCCTGGGATCCGTAGAGGAGCTCAGCGGTCCGTTGTTCAGTCCTGGGTGGGGTGAGGGCGTGAAGGTCTCAAAGAGGAAAGCTCTAAAAAGAGCTGTTTTTTGCTCAAGGCAGTTGGATCCAGCGAAGTTCTTCGTGGTGTGTCGTCTCCAGTCGTCCAGCAGGGGTCGTGAGAGATGCATCTGCTGGGGATTCCTCCCAGGGTCCCTGGTTGAACTATGTCCCGGTGTCATGGTTTTCAGGATGGTGTTTATATGTCCTGGTTGTGAAAGAGAATGATTCCAAGTTGTTGTTTCCATGAGATTTTCTTGAGACTTACCTTGTTTTAGATCTTTGTGTGTTTTAATTATTTTCTGTTTTGTTTATGTATTGGTTTTGCAGGCTCTTTGATGGATTTTTCCTCGGTCCTGGGGCTTCATTTGCATGCATTTCCTCATGGTCCAATCAAATGGCCTCATTCCTTTTTTTGGTGCCAGAGTAGGAAAGTTGAATAAAGTGGTATTTTCAATTGTAAAGAATTGTTTCATTGTACATCTGTGTAAGGATTTTGCTTGGACAATTGTTTAAGGGTCATTATGTAGGTTATAAAATCCAGCAGTGTTCCGTCAATCAGGATTCAGTTCTCTGAGTGGTCTTGTTGCAATCCTGGGGTCGTATTTGCATGTATTTTCGAATGGTCCAATCAGATCGCTTCGTTCTCCTTTTTGGTTTTAAAAGAGGTAAGTTAAATAAAGTTGTATTTCACATTTAAAGTAGTAATCTGTTTTTCTTCTATGTGTGGCTTATTTATTTGAATCATTGTTTTAGGGTGATTATGTAGGTTAAAGATCCAGTAGTGTTCAGTTAATCAGGATCAAGTCCTTTGTGTGTTTTTGTTGCGGGTTAGGGTTAGGCCATTTTTGTAGCCCGGAAACTTGAGAACACCATCCCTATTTACAAACCTGGGAACTACTTTTAAAAATAGTTTAAACAAAAACAAAGATAAAAACGAAACAACAGAGTAAAAAATATAACAAACTATAATCAATACTTTAATGCAATTTAAAAAAAATGCAAGGGGAGCATAGATATATGCATTACATAAAAACATTCAGGTTTTTACAACTTTCATATAAACATACAGTTTTCTGATTAAGACTCTTGGAGACGTGACTGAGATACATTTCAATTTGTTTGATCAATACAGGGTAAAAAAATTGAAGATGAAGAGAATTTATGGAATGGAATGGAATTAAGTTTATTTCGAATATATATATATTTAAAAAAACAAACAAACATACACATTAAAAAGAGAGAGTTTATTTATATACAATGTTTTATAAGGTATATTAATTTTCACAGAATCTTGTCCTTAATACTGAGCATGAATTATTATTGAAGAATACTATGCGCATATTAAGAAAAGAATAATATACACAAACATATTTTTGCATATGTATACTTAAATACATATATAAATCTAATATCCATCCGATATCTTTGAATATCGTTTTTAAATCATATTTTTATATCTTAGTTTAAACAGTGTTATGTTTGGACATTGCTTTATTTCATCTTCTATACTGTTTCACAGTTTTGCTCCACAAATAGAAACACTGAAAGATCTTCTATTTGATTAGATTAGATTTGATTTGTTTATTAATCCCACGAATGGGAAATTTCCTTGTCACAGTAGCATGGAGTTTGGCACAAGTATGTACAGACAGTAATGACAAGTTAGACAGGCACACATTTGAAAGAATATATACAAAAGTAAGAGTGTTCTGATAAATAAACAGGGAAGGAGATGTGTAGGGGGGTATTCCAGGAAGCATGTTTAAACTAGCCTGACTTTAAGCCTGAACTCTGGCTGAAATCCGCCTGAACTTGCTTACTCTGGGTATGTCGGTTCCAGAAGACCGGATATGAGTTGGCGTAATTACGCTCGACTTGGTAACCCTGGGTTAACGCACGTGCACGTCGTGTACATAAAGACATTCTCAATAGATCGCCGATTTCTGGAGTCACCATGGAAACGCGTGGAGAAAAAAAAAGAAGGCGCGACACTTGAGACGGAAGTGAGACAGAGTCTGAGATTTTAATGACAGCGTATGAAGATTATACGTCCAACAAAGAAGTAACACGGCTGCATTATCAAAAAAGAAAAGAGTTTCTGCTTGGAGAAAAATAACAGACAAAGTAAACGCACGAGTTTCTGATCTTGTTTCCATTTTCCTTGTGACGCATATATAAATATATATATACATATATTGAACTCTCATATGTCTAAGTTTGAGCCGGTGAATATGCAAATTTTTATAACAATAAAAAGGACGGTAAAAAATGCACGGAGTGCAAAAATTAATTAAAGAATTTCCCATCATTGTACTTGCAGTTTAGGAGTGTAGGGGTGCTATAAAAACTCTCCTCTCCTTTCCTTCGCTCTCACTCGTGGTGCAGAGACGTAAGCATAGTAGGACAAAATAACTCTGCAAAACTCGGCAACACACAGTAAAACAGCTAAACAACTAAACTTTTTTATTTAAAAAGCCACACTTCCATCCAAATCCGTCCAGACAGGCAAAGGGAATGATATCCCAGAATCCCTTGCGGTGCCGATCTAACAGCAGCACCAAAGTTACACCTACTTAATTGAATTAATTTGAATGAAAGGAAAATAATTGTCTGAAAACTATATGTTATTTTTAAGGTGACTTAACAAAAAAAATGATTTCTCTTAACTGAAGCAAATAATTAAGTTAGATCAAAGTAAACAAGTTTAATTTTCCAACATCCATATGTGGTCCTATCACCCTCTCACGGTGGAAAAAGTATTATCTGAGCTTCTTCATCCACTAAATCATCTTCAAATGGACACGCCATGCTGCTTCACCTCTCTGAAAACAAACTAAGCTTCAACTTAACCTGCTCCAGACCAGGTTATGTTCAGAGCATGAGTTGCTATGGCAACTTGACCTACCCTGAAACATACCTCCATTTCTGGAACCGAAAGCTGAGGTTATCAACCTCCTTAGCCTCAAACTTATCGTGGGAGCTAGCATAACTTGCTCTCTGGAATACCCCCCAGGTATATAGAAGTCAATCTGTATATACAGTTTTGAACAGTGAATAAAAACAAAATCTATGAAACTATTTACTTAGGCTGGCGTTGAACAGCCTGATAGCAGCTGGGATAAAGGACCTGCGGTAGCGTTTTTTCTTGCATCGTGGGTGCAGCAGCCTGCCACTGAAGGAGCTGCTGAGGTCTGAAACAGTCTAAAACAGTGGGTGAGAGGGGTTGTCCATGATTGATGTCAGCTTGGCTAACATCCTCTTCTCACCCACCTCCTCGATGGAGTCCAGGGAGCAGTCCAGGACTGAGCCGGCCCGTCTGACCAGCTTGTTCAGTCTCTTCCTTTCTCTCTCTGAGCTTCCACTGCCCCAGCAGACCACTGCATAAAGGATGGCTGAAGCCACCACAGAGTCATAGAAAGTTCTTAACAGTGTCCTACACACCCCAAAGGACCTCAGTCGTCTGAGCAGGTGGAGACGACTTTGGCCCTTCTTGTACAGGACATTTGTGTTGTGTGTCCAGTCCAGTTTATTGTTTAGGTGAACACCCAGGTACTTATAGTCCTCCACAACCTCAATGCCCAAGCCCTGGATGTTCACCGGTGCAGTCAGATGTGGTTTCCTGCTAAAGTCAATCACCAACCCCTTCGTCTTGCTGGCGTTGATGTGCAGGTGGTTCAGAGCATTTGTGCATGCTTTGTGTATGTAAAAATTCTGTCTGAATAAACTGAATGTCTGAATAATCCCCTTTTGTAATTGAGGCCAAACTTTATTAATTTTAATCGTATTTGAAGATTTTTTGTGTTGACCGGACAGAAAAGGAAAGGAGGGAGGAAGAGAGAGAGAGAGATGTTAGAGAGGGGGGGTAGAAGGGTGATTATATGGGGGAGGGGGGGTAAAACCATGAGTCAGCATAAAGCAACCAGTTGCTGGATGTTTATCAATACGGTCAGGTTAGGATGTAACACAAATCTAGAAATCACTCAAACACACTAAAATGTTATAAACACACCTGTTGGCTCCAAAAATGTCCACATGTCAACATGAATACATGCATAGTGGAGCGCGAAGCTCCCGATCATGATCGCCGAAGGCGTAAATGCTGCTACGATCTGAGAAACCATCATATGAATTTGTGTTTCCAGTGGTGTCCAGAACAAAATAAAGACTGATGTCATTCTCACATATTTATAAATTTATTTGCAGCTGTGCGCTGAATTTGCTGTTTGACGACAGCTGGAGCCCCATCAACAGATAGCAGATTTCACCATGCTAAACGCTTGCTGGTTGGATCAAACACTCACTCAGCGCGAAGCTGCAGGAGACTATCTTCATACTGTGCTTTTATTACAGTTATGATTATATTTAGGGGCCTGCTCTGCTCAATCATATGTTTTTAAATCGGTGCGGTCAGGCGACGCTGAAGCTTCTGATTCGTGAGAGCACTAAAGGAACATTCTGCTGCATTTTTCACATTAAGACTCAGGAATCCAGGTATGAACAGTCCAGGTCCAGCGGTTTGTGAACAGGACTCGCTTTTTCATTTTAATTTTGAGTCAAAAAATGCAGCTTCATTCAGAAAATTAAAAAGCATTTCTTTTTTTGACTTTTACTTTTAATTATGCTCCAGAAAAATGTCAAACTATTCATGTCCAAAATTTTCGAAGATTGTTGCTAACCAACAAGTCATGGCATTTTTTAGCCGTTTCAGTCAGGTTTTCAAGCTCTCTCCACTGAAACAGACCTTCTCAGAGTCACTAATGACATCCTGATGCACAGTGATGCAGGAAAATGCTCTGTGCTACTGCTACTGGACTTGACGGCAGCCTTTGACACTGTTGACCATTATGTCCTATTGGACAGACTTTTAAACCGCAGGATGTTTTTAAAATTCAGATTTTACACAGGTGTCAGTCAAGATTTGGATGAATGATCATTTTCTTGAACTTAATGAAACCAAAACTGAGGTACTTGTCTGTGCTCCTGACAGCCAGTTCAGGGATGAAAACCTAAAAAAGCTGTCCAAAAAGGTCAGGATAAGACAAGACTTTATTGATCCCTGGAGGGAAATTCAGTTGTTACAGCAGCCAAACAAGAAATATGGCAGTTTGAAAAACAAATAGTCAGTAAAAATTAAAATAGTAATAAAAAGTGGAAGTAAAAGTACATCTCATGAATAAATAAGTAAATACAACAGCAGTTTCAGCAGACCTAAACTGTGTCATTCTGTAGTCTAACCACTGCTGGGACAAAGGACCTCCTGTAGTGAATCATATATCAAAACAACAAAAGCATTTTTTGTGTGAAAAAGTTCAATTCTACACATTCAATATTCACTTGTGCCTCCCTCTAATTTAGTTACTGCATCAATATGGTATGGAGGCCATCAGCCTGTGGCTCTGTGTACATGAAATGAAAGCTCAGGTTGCTATAGAGTTCATTAGAACATTGGGGTTTCACCCCAGAAGGATGCTAAACACCCTCTCCCCTCTCCACCAACCCACCACCCATCTTCCCCCATGAACAATGCTCAAACGAACCCCCCTGCAGCCTTGAGATACTTTCGTCAGTGCACTTGCACTTAAAATAGCTAATAGCTGATGTTGTAAATTGTCCTTTCTCTCTTTCCTTTTATTCAATTTATTTTATGTTATTTTTATTTTATTTTTTACCGTTGAACAGACATGAGAGAGTAAGAAACGGAATTTCGATTCATTGTATGTCATGCACATGTGAAGAATCGACAATAAAGTTGACTTTGACTTAAAAATTAAAAACTTATTTTAAAATACTTAATTTTTCTGAGATACAGAACTTTTTCCACCTGTAAAATAAAGTCTTCTGCTGTGGTACAGAGGTTGAGAGATCGACCTCTTCTCAGAAAAGTTTAAAATTTAGAGTTTACAAGAAATCCTTACATTGTCAAGAAAAGGTCTTACAAGTTTTCATGTGCCTTTTGAAACTAGATACTTGGCGAAAACTTTTTTTACATTCTTTACAAGAAAAGGGCTTTTCTCCTGTATGAGTTCTCATGTGTGTTTTGAGATGAGATACACAACTAAAACTTTTTTTACATTCTTTACAAGAAAAAGGCTTTTCTCCTGTGTGAGTTCTCATGTGTGTTTTGAGATGAGATACACAAATAAAACTTTTTTTACATTCTTTACAAGAAAAAGGCTTTTCTCCTGTGTGAGTTCTCATGTGTGTTTTGAGATTAGATGGATCACTAAAGCTTTTCTTACATTCTTTACATGAAAAAGGTTTTTCTCCTGTATGAGTCCTTATGTGTTTCTTAAGATGAGACATGTAATTAAAACTTTTTCCACATACTGTACAAGAATATCGCTCATCTTCTGCATGGATTCTTGTGTGAATTCTGAACAGACATAAGTTACAAAAGCTTTTATCACATTCTTTCAAGATATAACATCTTTCATCAGACCCAGTTTCCATGTAGTCAGACGGGTTAGTAATTATTCTTGAGTTTTTACCAGACCTGATAGAGGAAAGTCTCTCTTCTTTTGGAGATTGATTGTATTTCTTACCAAGATTTGCCTTCTTGGGATTTTTTCTAACATCAGAGTCACACTGACCTTCTGACATATGAGAGCTGTCCACACTTTGGACATGTCTTCTGTCTCTTCTCTTCCTCTGATCTCTGTTCTGTGGGTCTGTCTCTTCATCTGTAGTTGATGTTGATTCTTCATGTTGGTTTCCTTCTTCATCCTGACTATCAGTTACATTAAAGTTCTGCTGATTGTTTAGATCTGTTTCACTGTTCTCATCTTCCTCATAAGTAGGAATCTCCATCAAGGTATCAGTCTCCTGCTTCAGATCAAGCTGATCTTCATCCTGACTGATGCAGAGTTCCCCTGGTTCCTCTTTAATCTGTGGAGGTTTTGGTTCATCCTGTTCCTCTTTAATTTGTGGAGGTTCTAGTTTTTCCCGTTCTTCTTTAATCTGTTGTGGTTCTGGTTCCTGCAGTTCTTCTTTAATCTGTGAAGATTCTGGTTCCTTCTGTTCTTCTTTAATCTGTGGAGGTTCTGGTTCCTCCTGTTCCACTCTGAAGTTCCTCTGCTGGTTGCAGAGATCTTCCTCTTCAGTCACCCAATGTTGGGGGAGGACTGCAGGGACACAAACACAACAAGGAGAATTTTATACAGTTCCACGACTTTTTGGTTTTGTCAACCACCAATAAACACTGTGATCATTGGAGAAAATGTTGGAGGAGTCTGAATATATTAGGGGTATAACGATATGCTAGAACCTATCATGCCTGCAGAATACCTGCTAAATTCTAATTACCAGGCATTCAACCATAGGCGAGTCAAATTATTTATTTAAGAGGTGTCCAGCACTAAGGTGACCAGAAAAGGGCATCTCTTAACAAAGAACAGCCCGTCCCATTTCATGCTGTCAGCAATGGCTCCCCATAGAAAAGAAATGTCCCAAAATCTGAGAAAGGAAATCCGTTCTTTGCACAAATAAGGTGGGGCTACAAGAAGATCAGCAAAGCTTTACACATCAGTCAAAATACTACAGCAAAAGTGATCCAGAAATGTAAAAAGGATGGAAGTGTCACCATCACACAGAGACGTCCAGGCCATCCTCAGATGCTAACATCTGGACAGGAGCGTCTTCTGATGAGAAGGATGGAAGAAAACCGCCATACAAGTTCACTGCAGGTAGCTAAAGTAGTAGAAAGCTAAACTGAAGACACTGTTTCCTGTGACATCATACGGCGCACACTGCAGAGGAATGAAAGGCTTGGTTATCATCCAAGAAGGAAGCCTCTCCTAAACCCCATCCACAAAAAAGCATGCCTAGCAACAACTATGGCCCATGATGAAAAAGACTACTGAGACTCAATACTCTGGAGTGATGAGACAAAGATCACCGCTTTTGGAACTCATGGTTTTAAAACTGTACGGTGGTAAAGGTGGGGATTTCAAAGAAAAATTCATGATGCCTATAGTAAAACATGGTGGTGGCAGTGTCCTGATGTGGGTCTGCATGAGTGCTGCTGGTGTGGGGGGAGCTGCATTTCATTGATGAGATCATGAAGTCAACAATGGATTGCTCTAAAATGTTTGGAAACTGAAGTTTATGTGATCTAAGTTAGATCATTAACCTTCATTTCATGTTAGGGAGTTAAGAAGTGTTCAATAAGACTCGACTATGTGGAAAGTTTGGAAATGTTTCATTTGTTTATTGAGCTCCTGATTAAATCAGTACTTTTAAGGGGGTGAACTCATTTATACTGTACTTTATTTTGGTGTTTTTCTGATCATATTTGGGGCAGCAGTGGCTCAGGCTGTTGAGCAGGTTGGCCAATGATTGAAGAGTTGGTGGTTAGATCCCCACTGTCAACTGTAATTGTGTCCTTAGGCAGGACACTTCACCCTCCCTGCCCCCAGTGTGGCTCCACTGGTGTGTGAATGTGTATGAATGTCCTGGTGATGGTCAGAGGTGTGTACTGGCAGCCACATGAGGAATAAAGGAATAATGGACACAATGTAAGAACTTTGAGCATCTGGAAAAGCGCAGATAAATACGACATTCATGTGGCTACTTAAGAATAAGAAACACAATTTATTAAAGTGATTTTGTTATGGAAGTATTAAATATGACAATAAACTATCACAAGCCTCACAATAAAGTAAACGTCCACCTACTTTTAACGCTCTTTGGTGTGAAATATGATTGAAAACAAAAAAACAAAACAAATCAACGATGCCAGAAGCCATTTCACAACAGGAGAAACTCTGGCACAGAAATTCTGGAACAACAACATGGTCCAATATCGAAATGATTATTTTGGCTCAGGTGTAGCCACGCCCCTCTGTCTCCAGCATTGATCCGATTGGTCCGTCCTCTGCGTGTCACCAGACTAGCTTTACTTTAAACGTGTTCATGCAAATGTCTGTCAACCCGCTAAAACATCAATGCTGATGCTTCCACAACTGAAAAACTATATGCTTCAAAAAAAATGTTTTGCCTTCTTTTACATTTTCTTTCAAAAACCTTTTTTCCAAAACTTATTTTTGTTTACATTTTTTTTTTTTGCATTCAAAATTTTTTTTTTTTGGCTTTCAAAAAAACGTTTTTACATGTGTTGCATGTCATATTGCCTTCTCCCTTCCTTTGCTTTTGCGTTTTTTAGGTTTCAGTTTAGGGACACATTTCTGCCATTAGGCCTGCACAATAAATCGCAAATTTATTGTTATCGAGATTTCAAGCTGTGCAGTATCCATATTGCCAAAGTCGCGATAAATTGTAGAGCTGTGACGGTGTTGGACTTTTGATCACCGCGGTGATGAACCACCAGGGGGCGCGGTGTTGCGGTTAACCACACCCCCCCCTCCAAAAAAAATCCCCCGGCGGCCGCATCAGAAATAAATACAATTACAACGTAGTATTATTTATAAACAAATAACAGAAACAACTAACTGCTACCTATCTAACTAATGAACTAACTATGTAGGTCTTGTAGAATGACTGTGTGTGAGCGCGCTGCGTTTTGTGTAGAACTAGGAGGAGGAGCGCACACACATGTGTTGGGGGTGCATGTTGATCCTTCTGCAGCGGACAGCTCTCTAGCTGCATGCGAGGCAACGTGTAGTGATTTTCATCGCACTTTAACAGCGCACGTTCATGTTTGGTGTTACAGAGTGACTGAGAACAGTTAAGGCCCGTACACACCGGGACGAATATTCGCCTGGCGTTATTCGCCAGCGTTTTTCGCCACGTCTTTTGTGTTCACACCCAGGCGATTTTCGCTGACGATGAGCCGAGCCTACATGCAATTTCATTCCCTGACATTAGATGGCGCTGTACACAAGGTGGTCGCTTTTCACTCAGAAGAAGAGAGCCAGTATTTACGCGCTTGTCAGAAGAACATGGTGAGTTTTATCGACTGGTTCAAGAGCTGAAAATGTATCATGAGCGTTTTCGGGATATTTTAGAATGTCCGTCATTATTTCTTTGCGGCAGTGTAGCCGCTACTTGGCGTCTATCTTCTTTGTTGGTATGTGTGCTCAGAAAGGCAGTGTTGTGTTTGAGCGCCCCCAAGTTGTGTTTTACTGTAACTTCAGAAGCTCCAGACACGGGAGCAAAAACACCATTCTCATTGGTCGAATAGATTTCGACGCGAGGCGTCAAAAAGAAAAAACGAACCCGAGGCGTTTTTTTTTTTTCTTTTTTTCTCTTTCACTTGTTCTGTCCAACAACTTAGCAAACAGATTAGAGCTGCAGGCCTTTTGTGTTGGACAGGTTTTACTCTCACAAAAAGAGGTTGTAGAACTTTAGAAGCCAGAGTGTAGATCTGAATTAACCCCTTTTTGTTGAATTATTTATTTCTTTATTTGTTATATTTAGTGTGTGTGGGGAGGAAGAGGGAAAATGTGTGTCGGGGGGGGGGGGGTGGTGGTGGAAGAGAGTAAAGGGAAGAAGGGTGAAAAAAGGGGGGATACAAGCACTGATTTGGATCAGTTATTCTTTTAAGCTGTAACAATTATACTAGATCTGCTGGAAAGACAAATATTTCATCATGGGTAAAAATCTGACACGAAGATGAGTGGAAAATATCTGTCCATCAATACACTGTAGGTTAGAAGGGGGGATGAAGCAGACAGGGAGCAGTGTGGCAGTGTGCACGTGCACGTGGGGGTGGAGATACATGCATGCTGCCGAAGTGAACCTTGTGTTGTGGGGAACCAGATCCTACCCAGCCAGAACAGCCAGACCCAGAAAGGGGAGGAGAGGCCCCCCAAGGCCAGCGCCCCCCCCCACACCGGACCCAAGCAGCCCGGGAGGGGGGGAGGCGGGGACCGCCCACCCGACCAGCCAGGCGCAGAGAAGGCCCCCCTACGGGGGCCCCCACTACGCCCAGAGGCATAAGCGAACCCGGCGTCCGGCCCCCAGGCCACAGGACAGGAGCGCTTAGCCGTACCAGGCGGCAGCCATGGGGGCCGCCGGGCGCCGGACGCCGAGACAAGGGCCAAGGACGAAGCCAGGGCCCCAGAACCCGAGAGCCGCCCACCACCCGACCAGTGCCCCGTGTCCGCGAGCCAGCAGCGGCACGCGACCCGAACAACCCAGAGATCGCCACGCACCCACAGCCACCCCCCATAACCCCACCCACTACAATCCCCCCCCTCCCTTACCCTTAAAGTGCCCTACCCCTCTGTGATGGGAAGGGAAAGCCCCAGAGGGTTCCAGTGAGTCAGCCCCCAGGTCCGTCCATCCATGCACTCACGCACACATACAATCATCTGGTTATCTCCCCACCCCCCGCCGCCACGCAGTAACCCCCCCCCCCGCCGACCGACCCCCAGCACCGTACGCCCGACCATCACCGCAGCCGACATGATACCCCCATGCCCGGCCGCCCTGAGAGGACCAGGCGGGTGAAGACCGGCCGCCCCCCCCGACCCCACCCATGTATGGAGGTGTGGCAGTGCTGTGTGTGTGCTGCAGGTAAAAAAAGGAGGTCTCCAGTGTGGGGTCCCTACCGCTGCTAAACCGCAGAAACCCCACTCCGGGAATCCTCTGTGGGTGGAGTGTATTTGCTGTGTATGTGCTGCTAACATGCAGTGTGTGTGTCTAAAGTGGGAGTTAAAATTGTGGGGGGGTCACTGAAAGATGAGCACGGATATTTCACCGTGCCCCCCTCCACCAGACCCTCCCCACAAGGCCCTAGATGAATCAGGGTGTCTAATATGCAAGTAAAAAGCGGGGTGGAGGGCGGGCGCCAACAGAGCGCCCCAGAGAGTTACCCCCCCAGAGAGCCCCGCCAGCATAACCCACCCATCCAGTTCCCGGAGCCCTATGTGCCTGTGTGCAACATTTGTTTTGGTGAGGGCGGGGAGGAGCAGGCGGATGGGCACAACCGGGGGAGAGGCTCCCCCGAGCGACCGGCCCCCCAGCCGGCCGCAGTAGGCGCCCCCCCTCTCAGGGCGGCCAGGCGGCCAAGAGGCGGCAAGCCCGCCGCCGATAAGGCGAGAGCCCCGCTGCGCCGAGAGACGACCGGCAAGGACGGGTCCCGGTGCCAGAACGGAAGGGCAGGGAGTCCAGCCCCACCATCCATGCCCTGACTTCCCCAAGGACTGCACACCACCCCCCCCAGGGCCCCCCATCCATCCCCCCAAAAAAATAAAAAAATAAATAAATAATAAATAAATAAATAAATGAATCAAAATAAAAAAATAAAAAACAAATAAATAAATAAATAAATAAATAAATAAACCCAGAATATAATATAATATAATATACATATATTAACCATATAAAATTATAAATTACATATATATATACATATATGTATAATAATAATAATAACAACAGTCATAATAATAGTAGAAATAATAATAATATTAATAATGATAATAATAATAATAATAATAATAATAATAATAATAATAATAATAGTAACATTAATAATTATAAATAAATTAAAAAAAATATATATATATATATAAAAAAAAAAAAAAATAAAAAAAAAAATAAAAAAAAATAATTATGTAAACCCACCAAAGTGAACCCTTTAACCCCTGCTGTGAAGGTGGCGTCGACCCCCAGGGGGGCCGGGCCACGCGCCAACCACTGGCCACGGGCGAAACACCGGCCGCGGGCAGACGACCCCGGGCCCCAGAACCCAAAGCCCCCCCCCCAGCCCCCGCCACGGCGACCAGCTACCCAGCACGGCTCCCGGCCGCCGTTCCCGGTCAGCCGCACTGCCTACCCTGCGCCCAGAAGGCACCAGCCCAGGAACCCCTGCCAAATTGCCGGCAGAGCGTGCGCCCCCACCACCCCCCACCCCGGGCAACCAGAGCCCCGAGCCGGGGGAACGATAGGCCCAGCAGAGCCCACCCCCCACACCCGCACCGGCCCATCCAACCAGCTAGGACCAGCTCAACCCATCACCATCCCACCCCTACTAGGTGATGTGACTAACCAGCTGGAGCCAGGGAGAGTCTGAAGCCGACAGGTTTTTTGTGGAGGACATTAACTCTAAGCTAATATGCTCTGACATGAGGTTTCTGTAGTGGCTGATGCTGAGATTATTTTTTGATTTCCAGTTTAGGAGGACAGTTTTCTTTGCGATACATACAGCGGTGAGAACCATATAAGCCTTTTTGGATTCTATGTTGATGTTATTCAGGTCACCTAGTAAGCAGAGTTTGGGGCATGCAGGAATCATATGATTAAACCAGATTGATAAATCCTCACAGACCTTACGCCAGAATGATTGGACAGGTGGACACAACCACAGGGCATGCAAATAGTCGTCTATGTTGTTATCTGTGCACTGTGTGCATATAGCAGACTGATTAAGACCCATTTTAAATAATCTCTGTCCGGTGTAGTGAATTCTGTGGAGAATCTTGTACTGAATAAGTTGCAGATTAGGACTTTTGGTCATATTAAAGGCATTCAAACAGATCTGTAGCCAAAATTGATCACTAGGATTCAATGATAGCTCAGACTCCCATTTTGTCATGGGTAGGTAAATTGTTTCATCTATGTTAGATAACATCTTGTAAATTTTGGAGGTGAGCTTGGGATTTTTAAGGTCAATGAAATGTGTTACTGTACGGGGAAGGTCTAGGTCTATTTCGGTCAGGCAGTATTTAGTGCTTATAGCTGATTTAAGTTGCTGATATTCTAGAAATTTGTTTATACTAATTCCATAAATTGAGGATAATGTCGACAGGGACATAAAAGTTCTATCCTGAATTATATGCTGGAATTGCTGGATTCCTTTGTTCTTCCATGAAGCAAAATGAATCATGTTTTTGTTAATTAAAATATCAGGGTTATTCCAAATGGGGGTGAGTTTGCATGGAAATAATGTGAGGTTGTTTTTTTTAAGAAAATCCCACCAGGCTGTTAGAGATGAGCTAATATTTAAACTTCTGAAGCATTTGTGTTGTTTAATTTTAGAACTGAAGAAAGGTAAATTAGAAACATCCAGGCCATCACAGAGATTTTGCTCTATGTCTAGCCAAGATTCATCCAACACACCAGAATTCAGCCATTTTTGTACATAAAACAATCTGTTGGCGGAGTAGTAGTCCTGAAAGTCTGGTAGGCCTAGTCCTCCTCTATCTTTAGGTTTTTTAATAGTTTTTAAATTAATCCTTGGTGGTTTACCTTTCCAGAGGAATTGGGAAATGGATGAGTCTAATGATTTAAACCAAGTAGTTGGAGGTTTGGAAGGAATCATTGAAAACAGATAGTTAATCTTGGGGAGAATCGTCATTTTTATGGTTGCAACTCTCCCTATTAGAGAAATGGGAAGATTTTTCCATCTAGTGAGATCAGCCTCAGTTGTTTTAAGTAGTTGGGTGTGGTTTAGCTTGAATAGATCAGAAAGCCTAGAGGAAATATTTATACCTAAGTACTTTATGTTGCCTGTTTGTATTTTAATAGTTAACGGATTTAGATAATTGCAATTAATTGGTAGAATTGTGCTTTTAGACCAGTTTATGGAGTATTCTGAAACTGACGAAAATCTATTAATTAGGGAGATGATTTGGCAGATGGAAGATTGTGAATTTGGAGTAAATAGTAAAACATCATCTGCATAAAGACTTATTTTGTGTTCTAAATTTATGGTTTGAATGCCTTCAACATCTCGACTTTGCCTAATTGCAGCAGCTAGAGGTTCAATAAATAGTGCAAATAAAGACGGAGATAGTGGACAGCCTTGTCTGGTTCCTCTTTGCAAATTAAAGCTTGAAGATGTTTGATCATTTGTTCTGATACGAGCATTAGGAGAGGCATATAATATTTTAATCCAGTTAATAAACGATTTTCCAAAGCCAAATTTGTTCAGGGTGGCTATTAAGAATTTCCAGTTGACCCGATCAAATGCCTTTTCTGCATCCAGTGACAAAATAGTTGCTTCTTGATTGTTGATGGTTGTATAATCTATGAGGTTGATTAATCTGCGCATGTTGGTAGATGAATGTCTACCCTTTATAAAACCTGTTTGGTCAGGATGTATTAGAGAGGGAACTACCTTCTCCAGCCTTCCTGCCAAAGCTTTGCAGATTATTTTAAGATCTGCATTAATCAGTGATATGGGGCGATAGCTGGATGGTGATGTGGGATCTTTCCCAGGTTTCAGAAGTAAGATAATATTCGCAGAATTCATATTTGGAGGTAAATAATTGTTATCCTTAATTTCTATTGTCATTCTGAGAAAAATGGGAGCTAAAATTTGCCAAAATTCTTTATAAAATTCTGCTGGGTTTTTTTTTTTTTTGACGCTTTGACGCGTGGCGTTTTTTCGCGTCGGTGTGCACACTCTCATTGGTGCCCTTTGTTTAGTCAGGAAGCGAATTTCGCCGACGAAAATCGCCGGCGAAATTCGTCCCGGTGTGTACGGGCCTTAATCCCCCCCAACACAAAATCCTCCGGCGGGCGGCCGTGTCGCGCACTTAAGAACGCACGCAGCTTGTAATGGAAATTAATGCAATGGAAATTAATAATTAGAATTCATTCATTCATTCATTTTCTTGACCGTTTTTTTATGATGAATGAATGAATAATTAGAATGCAGTTAATTTGTCGTATTTCCTGGTGAGACTGAAACCTCTGTTGTAGAATGAGGATGCGTGCTTCTGAAAGCGCCGCGTCTGTGTTAGAGAGTAAAAAGAGCCGCGTGCAGCGCAGAGGCAGACAGCGAGAGCGTGCTCCTACAAGAGACAGTGACAGGGGCGGAGAGGGAGGAGAGAAGAGTCTGATAGAAAGAAAGAAAGTCTGAACACAGGACTAGCAGAAAAAGTAAATTATCAGCAAAGATGAATGTGTTTAATGTGTTTCTTATAGATCCAATCACGCACCATATGCTGAACTAAAAAAAACCCAAAAAAAAAAGAAAAAAAAAAAGGTGCACTGATGCGGTGATGACCTCATCACGTGATGCGGTGATCGTCACAGACCTAATAAATTGTTAACCTTTAATGGGCTAAAACAATCTTATGGCAGCTTAAAGTATTTATTAAATCAAATAAATCCCTTAATGTGTTTAACCAATCAGATGGAGCCCTTAACGTTGTTGACCAATTGGATAGAGCTTTTATGTTAAGTGTTGGCCTGTTATGTAGTCAAGGTGCATTGGAAAAAAC
This sequence comes from Oryzias curvinotus, assembly GCA_023969325.1. Lineage (NCBI taxonomy): Eukaryota > Metazoa > Chordata > Actinopteri > Beloniformes > Adrianichthyidae > Oryzias > Oryzias curvinotus. The sequence continues at coordinate 29,645,813 of CM043707.1, forward strand.
TGAAGGTATTTGACTCCTATTTAATTTAAAACGGTTGTAGTAAAATGCAAATGGTTTTAGTTGTTTTGCTATTTACCGCAAGTCATATTGTTATCGCATATCGCGATATTTAGTCCCGCGATTAATTCTCGAGATGTCTTCGTCAAGTCTCAACCTTTTATTTACGTTTAAAGAGCCTGTAAAACGTTATATTAACCATCCTTTGCTAAGACAATTCTTCGGAGGGTCAATGGGGGGGCTCGTTGCGAGATTGGCTGTTGTGGGCGGACGAAGAACACACATTCAAACTTTGGCAGAGGGAAAAACAAGGAGAAGCTAGAGCAGCAACTTAAAAGACGCGCCGGCAGCATTGAAGCTGCATCACCCGGAGTTGTGTGAGAAAGCCGTGGCTGTTGCTGGCCTGAATCCGACACAGACTGGCGTAGATACCTTTTTCCAGACGAAGCTACCGCCGTCTTTTGCGAGACAGAGCAGCGGCAGTAACAAACGGAAAACGGGCTCCTTCGTCCCTGCAGCGAGGTGGAGAATGAGGGATTTGGGTTTTTATTGAATGCATTAGTGCCACGCTTTGACATTCCCTCTGGGAAATACTGAAAAAAATGATTCCTGCACTGTATGCCCAGACCAGAGCTATGGTTGAGATGGAAACAGCAGAAAGAGAGGCATCCCTGCCCTCAGTCCCCATCCTCAAAGCAGCATTAGATGAGTGGCGTCTTGACACTAAAAAGCCTGTGGTTCTCCAGAAAAACATGAACATTTAAACATACATAAAATAACAGAAGTAAATAACAGTAACCATATAATAACAAATGACAAGTTTATTTCAAATCAAATCAACATTTACCTGAAAAAATATATATAAGTCAATACATGACTTGAAAAATAGAATTTGAAAGGGGAATGGAAGAGGCGAATTCTTATAAAAATCCAAACTCCCACTCAGCAACATTCATAACGACAAAACAACAAAATTAAACATTTGACATAATAAAGCTAACATACGAGAAACACCTGACGACGACAGATAGACACGCCCAAAAACTCAGACCAAACACCAAACCCCCTATAAAAACCCTCTATATCTTTTAAACCTGCTTTTAAGATGAACACGATTTTTACAAGTTTTCATGTCGTCCGATAAATTGTTCCAGAGTGTGACACCCTTTAGTGAGATACACATCGATTTTAATGTCCTTATTTTAGGTTGATAGAATTTGTTGATTCCTCTCAATTTATATTTATTAACAGCATCTCTGTTCTGAAACAAAGATTGAACGTTAGTTGGCAGAGAATTTATTGATGCTTTATTAGGCCTGGGCGATAAATCGATCAAATGAATTAATTCGAATTTTTTGTTACGGGCGATTTCAAAAATAACTAAATCGAGTTTTTATGTGGCGCATTTTTGGCTCCTCAGAGCTTCCGTAGAGTTAGTTTCACACGGCACGCGACAGCATGGCTACCGGTGAGAGTGGGCAGTTTGTTCCCAAGAAAGAAATAAACTCATCTGTTGTGTGGAACTGGTGTGGGTTTACTGTCACAGACGTGGAGGAAGAGTCCCCCCCCCACGCTGCCACATTTACCTAAAGGAGCTCATCGGAGTCAAAGGCTCTCAGGCGCGGTCGCGTGGCACGCGCTCAGTCTTCTTACACATGCACGCGCCCTAACACACACGCGACCTGACACACATACTCATTCTACAACGCCTGTATAGTTAGTTCATTAGTTAGATAGTTATCTTTTACTGTTATTTGTTAATAAAGAATACTGCGCTGTAATTATTACTTGTATATTCATTTGCGACGCGGCCACCGTAGGATTTTGTTTTTGGAGAGGACGGAGGCGGGTGCGGGGGGGGGGGTGGTGGTAACCGCGACTCCTGCTGCTTCATCATCAAGACGGGGTTTATTAATTTATTTAAAACTTTAGACCAAGATATGAGCTTTATTGATAACTTTTTAGAAAATGCTGCTACTCTCAAGGTGAATGTTTGTCTCATTTTAGTCTAGACTACAAAGTGTGACTTAAAACCCAGCTGGGACTTGAAGTAAGTAACCTTTTCATTTTGGACAAGTGAAAACAAGTGTAGAATAACAAAATAAGACAAAAACAAGACAAAATTATATAAAACCAAGAAAAAATTATATAAAACACAACAAAATTATATAAACACAAGTCCAAAAGGGAGTGAGAAGAAGAAACATTTTATACTTAACTTTGATTCCAAGAGTGTTTTTATTTATTTATTATTCATACCAGAAATGGGGGTTACATTTGTCTTGCATTTGATTAAATAAAAGCAACATTTGCTTTATGTTGTCTGCCGTTTGTACTTATTGCTTTCCTTAAGTAGGGGGGAAAAAAAAAAAGCGGATTGATTAAGCATCAAGCTACACTTTTTTATCAAACCAACACATTTAGCCACTTTATAACGTAAATGATATATATGGGATTTCCAACAAAGCTTATCATCAATAATTACTCCCAAAAACACATGTTTTTGCACTCTCTCGATTGGTGTATCATTAATAATAATTTCCACTGGCACTTCCTTACTCTCCCTCCTAAAGAGCATAAATTTAGTCTTTTTTATTTTACTTTTACATCTTTTCAAAGATAATTTGTTCTTCCTAAACCAATGTTTTTACTTGTAAAATTCCTGACTTATGTCACTAAGAAGTTTCTCTAGATTCTGCCCTGAACATAAAATGCTGGTATCGTCTGCAAAAAGTAGGAATTTCATAATTTTTGACAATTTGCATATATCGTTAATATAAAGTAAAAACAAAGTTGGTCCAAGAATTATCAATATTATAATTATAATAATAATCAACATTACATCCCTCAGTTATAAAGCACGCACCTCAGTGCACCTATGCGCAGCACGTGCGCCAGAAGTTTCCTTCCAAAACAGTGACACACTGTTGCTCCGCGGACGCCTCTGCGCTCCACCCTTGCCCCCCGGGCTTCTTGTCTCTCCTTTTCTATCTTCTCTGACACCCCTCGCGAGGGCGGCTCCAGGGAGGAGCGCTTCGTGCCCACTGACGTCCGTTCCCTTCGCGCGGCTGCTGGTGGACGGAGCGAACCGTATCCGTGGAGAGCAAACGGACTTAACAAGTTTTGTGTTTGAGAGGAGGACGCTGTGTTACGTGTGGGAGCCTTCAGACTGCAATCTGTCCCGCAGCCCAATGTGAACGAGCAGCCGAATGAAGGAAAACATGTCTCCATCCACACAGCGGCTATGTGGCAGTCACGTACACGTTGGGCCTAGTGGCACCAAAGGATTGTGGGATGCGGCTGGGCATTCGTGTTTCTTTTTGTTGACCCATGACTGAAGTGTCTAAGACTTGAAGTCAGGTCCATGCTGTTTGGCTGCTTATTGTCCAGAAAATATGGTAAGCAATGGCTATGGGTTTGTTTTTCAAAAATGAATAAAAATGTGCCTGGACGCTACTAGACTTATTAATTTTTTATCCTGTTTAGACCAATTTTGCACTAAACAATGACACTGCTATTCATGTTCACTGTTGTTTAAACCACATTTTAAAGATATTTCAAAATGAAACATATCATTGTTTGTCAAAGACAGAGTATTACTGATTTCAGCAATGTGACACAAAAGTCTGTTATTCATTACACCAAATAGGTCACAAGTTGTTTATTATCATGGTGTTTAAAAAAATAAAGGGAAATATTTTCCAAAAAACAGTTCTTCCTAGAGCTCAGCTGTTTTTTTTTTCTTTCTGCTGCAGACATTTTAAACATGTTGGTCACTACACAGACATGAATTAAAACAAAACTGTTTGATTTTAGCTGCTCTGCTGCTCCTTTTAGGGTTTTATTCTGAGAGAAATGGGCCGGAATGGTTGAAAACGGCAGAATCCCATTCGAACAGAACCGACAAAGTCCATGGCTGTGTCCGAATTACCGCCCTAACCCCTAACTACTAAAACCCTATATAGTGCTGCACTATATAGTTCTCTATATAGTTCTCTGAATTTTAGAAGCAATTCGGACACCCATGCTCACTACTTTTCTTTTTCGGGTGTTTTTCATAAGGCGCATGCCACGGAAACAAAGTGGCGCATTACCGCCACCACCTGGTCTGGAGGGGAACTACTTCTATTTAACACGGAGAATGACACCTATTTGTCAAAGTAAAAACATAATAATTATGAACATTTTACGGAGACTATTTATGCATCTACTGTGTTCTGATCATGGAAAAAGTGGCTGATTTATAAATAATAAAATTACAAACACATTGGTGTAGATTTTATGTATTTGTTCATAAATAAACCCCCATGTTATTATTCCATTGCAATATTTATTTTTGTGCCGCTGAACGATTTACGGGCTCTTGCGAGGAGGCATTTTTTTCTGTAGTTTTCTCTTCTACCTTACTGAAAATGGCTTTGAATATGAATCTGTCCGTATTCTTGGCAATATTTCTACCGTTTTTCATGGGATCAAACTGAAAACGAGCAGATATGCAGCATCACAGAGCAGCAAGGAGAAGCAGACGTCTCAGAAGATTTCCTCTGGATGCCCTGACCAGACATTAACAACCTGTGAGCTAAACTTAACGTTGTTTAGTTAAACTTAAGCATTTGTTACTAATTGTGCTCAAGGTTACACAGTCTGCTGGGTAAGAGTTTAACATTCTTTTTCAACATTGGATTATGAGTTGTATAGTCTAATTGCATGAAACACTTGTGAGTTCAAAGTTTAGTATTTTTTATTCACAGTCAATCACTTGTTGTAAACATAAATACTTTAATTTTTAAATATTTATATAAAAATCCAAAAACCCAGCCCAAAAAAAAGAGATTTTCCAGCATTCCTAAATACTTCATTAACTAAAATGTAAGACATCAAAATAGAATGAAACATTCAAAAAAATCAGATTTAATTTTCTCAATGAAATAATTATTGTTGCATTTTACAGGGTCTTTCACATCTCTACTGCTTTGCCAACATAAAGGTTTCTGTCCTGGCCCTTTACGCTGACGCTCAGTCCGACACAAAACCAGACTTTCGGTTGACCCGCAGGACCATCGAGCATCTGGTGGAGCAGCTTTGGGTTCCTCACACTCTGGGGGGGGGCACAGGAGACCGAGGTCCTGGTATTCCTTTTCTGGCTGGCGTGTGGCACATCTTACTGTGTGGTAGCCAGGGCCTTTGACGTGACACGGTCCACTGTGAGCGACATTGTCCACAGGACGGCAGACCGCATCCTCCAGCTGATGAGCAGGGTCGTCCAGCTTCCCAGTGGGAATGAACTACCATCAGTCGCCTCTGGATTTTAGCAGCTCGCTTGGTCTTTCACCTTCCAAAAGGTTGTGGGGAGCATCAATGGCTGCCACTAAAGAATAAAGGCCCTAAAAGAAAATGCAGTTTTTTATTTTAACAGGAAACTTTTTTATTCCATTCAACTTCAGGCTGTATGTGACTCTAATGCCAAATGTATAGATATTTTTGTTGGGAATCCAGGATCAGTCCATAATTCACAGGTTCTACTTAAAAGCCCAATTTATGTAAATCAAACAAACCCACCTGAAGGATCCTTTTGGGTGATGGTGGGTATCCCTGCATTGCTCATCCCATCACGCTGCTGACACCCTAAAGGGAACCCATGAGGAATGCGGTTCAGGCCCATTACAACCAGCACCACGCCAGGGCACGCTCTGTGGTGGAGAGAGGATTTGGCATTAAGAATATGAGGAGGAGAGCAACATTTCTGGGGGCATTGGAAGTAAAACCAACCTTTGCAATGAAAATCATTGCCTGCAGTTCAGTTCTGCACAATCTGTGCATCAGCAAAGGGGACTGCTGGGAGCCACAGATGTTGAGCCACACCAGGAACCAGTAGGACGAGCAGAGTGGCGTCCGTCTGCGAGGACAAATCTCTGCTTTCCTTTCAGCTCCAACTGTGACACACATGACTCTAGAAGACCAGGATTATTGTTAAGATATATAAAATAAATGCTAACATATAAAACGAAATTGTAAATATGTACATCTGATATTTATATAAAAAATCCTTTTGAGATTGTTAAAAATTGCTCATATTTAAATAATACATGTAAATAATTCATTTTTGTTCCTGCATTTATTAAACAAATTGCAAAAACAACGATGACGTTACATTTTGTGAACAATATTTTAAACTCAGGTAAGCTAACAGACTCTCCTGTCACTCTTTGTCCCTTCTTGCACTTTCCTCCTCTCTTCTCCTCTTTCAACAACCTTTACCCCAATATGAAAACTATTACAGTTTAATGATAAATAAATACCAATCTGATCAAGTGTCTCTATCATCCGGCACTAGCTTGACTAAAAACAAACAGGCTATCTTTCTCCATCCACAGATGCATCAGATTTTCCTCATCATCGTCAGTCCCTACATATATAAACACATTTAAAAAACGTGTTAATAACTTATGACTACGTTTAGAACTCACTCCTTTTTTTGATGTAATATCAACAGCGTTTGTTTTTAGCCTTCGGCGCTAATTCGCGCTAGCATTAGCTTTAGCATTACCGAAATTGATGAGCTTCAAAACAATGTAGCTTGCCGATTGAGGAATATAACATATTAAACACATCATCTTACGTATTTACAAATATATTTTACAACAGATAGTTGATACTTTTAAATATACTTACATTTTTAAGTCCTCTTTCTCGCGCAACCGTCCGCCATCTTCAAATAATTCAAACGCAGTGGATTGTGGGTCACACGCAATGAATTCTGGTATGAACGCAGTGCATTCTGGACAATATTCGCTGATCGAGTGAGCATCGATCCACACTGGTTTTTTGTAGAGAATTCTGGGAAATTTCTAGTGCTCACGATTTTTGAACTGTAGATTCGGACAGCACTACAAAATGGCGACCGCACTATATAGTGCACTATATAGGGGTTAGGGCGGTAATTTGGACACAGGGTTAGAGAACTCTTCAGTCCATTCCTGAACGCAACCTTCTTCCGGTTTGTTTTTAAATGTCATTCAAAGTTGCAACAACACAACATGAAACCTATACGCGGGTTAGTAGAAATGTAAATAAAAGTTATTATTAATAAAAGTTATTATTAAATAGCAACGTACCTTTTAACGAGGTCTTCTGTATGAAAAAAGAGAAACTCACGTCACGTCACGTGACCCACGTCAGCCCGCATATATGAATGGAAAGGATCGAACACTTTCAGATCCTTTGAGGAAAAGTTGAACGTAACAAACAAACAAACTACGAACTGCATGTCTGTAATGTAATGTTTTTGAAATGTTTTCAAAAAGAAATTAGTCCGCAATCACTGGCATTTTAGGGCATTTTCTGCGGTAAAAAAAGAGAAACATATTAGTCACGTGACCCACGCGCACGTCTGCAGATATGAATGAAACAGAGCCTTTGAGAGAAAAGGTTGAACGAAACAAGCAAACTACAAACTGTATGTCCAAAATGAAAGCATTTTTTAAAAGACAATGGTATAATTCTCACTAGAAATGTTGTCAAAATAGAAATTAGTCCTCAAAATTTCTTGTTTTATTGGATATTCCACCGAAAAATGAACGAGCATCCACCATGTTTTTTGTTCACGGCAGGCAAAACCTCCAAAGTCACGTGACCCTGAGAAGGCTCATAGAAAATGAATAGAAAAATGAAACGTGTCCAGCTCACAATTTAGGAGGTGTTTCTGTGAAACTCTCACGTATATCCATGTGGACAAACGTAGGTACTGCACATTTTAGGATGAGACTGGGTTGTCATTTGAGCTTTTATTGTGAATTTTCTTGCAGTCACAAACCCTGAAGAAGTCCTGGGGCCTGTTTCAGAAAGGAGGTTCAACCAACTCTGAGGTTGAACTTGAACTCTGAGTTGGTCTACCGAGAGATTAACAACTCTGAGTTTTCTGTTTCAGAGAAGCTGATCGGAGTAAGGTTCATCAACTCTGAGTGGACTGAATCGGAGTTGAGCGTGCGCACCGCGACCATAAGAAGCCATTATCAATGGAGCGCAGATATTACGAGTCCCCATGACAACCGTGGAAACAAAGAGGTCTGCATATTTTTCTCCAGCTGAACTTGACGTGCTGCTGCAGAGTTACAGTGAATATGAGCACATATTCCAGAAGAAAAGCAACACCGCTGCATCTGCAGAACAGAGACAGTTAGCGTGGGAAAACATAGCTGCTCACGTTAATGCATAAGTTTGCATTTAAATCATTGTTATAAAATATTGGCTGTAATAACTTTTTAAATAGCGTAAGGTGTGAAATTAAAAAATGGCGATATTTCGGTGTACTTTTGAAGTGTTATTCCTGGTGTAATTGCATTAAATGCTGCATAGTGTACAGAACCAATCTGGGGGAAAAATGCATTTAACCTCGGTGATGTTTAGAGGACTATTTTGTTAACCTTCCCCTCTTGCAAACGTTGGTCAGTTTATTATTAATACATGCAACTGTGTTTTTAAAAGTGAACTTTTGTCTACTGTTGAACCTTTCGCTGCGCGAAGACTTCTCCTTTCTTTCTTTTCTCTCGTCTTTCCGACCGTGGTCAGAAAGCGCAGGGGAGATTTCCTTCAGGGCCGAAGGGAATTCTCCTTCGGGGTTCACTTCCCGTTCAAAACCCTCAACCTCCAGAGGGGATTAAGAATGACTCCAAAACAGTTATTCTGGGAATGACACCTTCTCTAACTAAGTGCTCCGTCCTCCGAACACACAATATATCCCACGCACACGCCTCCGCTCCGTGCTCACCCCCCCCATCTGCACCTGCACTCGCCCCTCCCCTTGTCTCTCGTGGATCGCACCCCGATCAGCACACACACGCTGCAACACTACCCTTGTATTGATCAAGTGGAATAGGTGTATATGGGATTAAGAAAGTAAGCAGTACTAGCAAATTGTGTTTCCAAAAAGTAATTGTTACATTAATTTAATTCAATGTCCCTGATTTCATTTTCATGTAGATGCAATCCTGCAGGAATTAAAAGAACATGGCAGCAGCTAAAAATGAAGTATAAAAACATAATTCAATCAGGTCAAATTTGAGCATGTCATGGATGTAGGCTTTGTTGACAATATTTGACATATGAAACATCTACATAGCAATATCTAATGTTGTTTTCATTGTATATATGTAATTGACTGCAACGAAAAACGGTAAAGCTCAAACAAAAACGTGTGGGGAAATGACAAAAAATCGAGTCTTCTCAAAATCCTCGTACGAGGTAAATATAATTCTCTATGAATTAATGCAGCCTCCTCGTCTATTGGGTCCTCCAAAAAAGGACAAGTCATTCTTGTCACTTAGCTTGTCTCTGTGTGACGGAAATGTGGGCAATGAAGGTTAAAGCGAAACATACCGCTTCGTCTTTAAAAAGGGGAGGGGACCGGCAGAAACTTTGAGTTTGGAGAATAAAACCTGCTCCCGACCAGGTTAGGTTCACAGCATAAGTAACCATGGAAACTGACTCTGAGTAGAAGTTACCTCTCTTTCAGAAACGGGTTTGACTTACTCTGCTTTCTCTGGTTTAACAAACCTCCCATTCTGAAACGGAAAACCCAGTGTTTCCCTGATTTCAGGGTTAACGCACTCAGAGTTTACACTTAACCTCCTTTCTGAAACAGGCCCCTGCACTGTTACCAAACTCTGCTGATGGAATTTTGACAAAAAAAAATACATGATCCTCAGGCCAATAATGTGTTTTTTGGAATGCTCCTTTGTACTGTTTTTGTACTTAAAACCTTTTTCATTGTGATGACACTTTGTATGCTGCAGACATGTATCATATTAAAGATTGTTATTTTCAGTGCTGTATTGTTTCTCTTTACATTTGCCTCATGTTACAAGAAGTAGGAATATGTTTTTACAATGCAGTTAGTTCACCTTTACCAACAAGTTAGCATTGTTTCATTTGGTAAGGTCAGAAGACCAAGTGTGTATGTACACTGTATAGGGAGGTAATACGTGAACATACCCAGTATTTACTACTGAAAGTACCATGTAATAGAGTGGAAATAGGGCTGACTTTCTTTTACAGTCCAGTTTTAGTGTACTTAAGGGGTAGTTTCTGTGGTAAATTTTTAGTAAATACCATGAAACATTCAGTGAGTGCAGACTTACATTCAAGGTACTTTATTTGTACTTACCTTGTTCATACATGTGGTAAGTACCATAAAAGACACCTTTGCACAGCATGTAAATACCCAGTAGGTATATTATAAATACCCAGTATGTACCACATAGGTATGAACCAAATAGTACCATATAAATACACAGTAAGTACCATGTAAGTACAGATAAGACACAAAAAAGCACCATGTAAGTACCCAGTGAATTCCATAGAAAGTACCATGTAAGTACCCAGTAAATTCCATAAAAAGTACCATGTAAGTACCCTGAAAGTACCCAGTAGTTACACAATAAATACCATGTAAATACCACTTAAGTACACTGTAAGTACTGTCCTGTAAAAGAAAGCGTTACCGATTACCTCTATAGGTCTGTCGGTATAAGCAGACAGTGTGTCATCTTTAGGGACCCTTGATGGGGAGGGTGAGGGTGCATTACTGTGAGTAATCAGGGAATGTCCTCTCTGTGCCCTACCCACCAATTTTAACTACACCCCCCTAGTACACACACCTTTTTACTTCTCATAATATACATTCAAACACAAACACACACACATGCACACATACACCCTTACGAACACAAGCACACACATTATACAAGGAAGGTGGGTCCAAGGTCCATCTGTCCCCTACCCCATCCCTGGTGGGGGATACTGGGGATACTGGGCCCTTGGCAGCGGCGGCCGTGTCCCCTGGGTGCCGGTTTCCTGGGCCCGGCGGGGCTCTCTCCGCGCAGGGAGGGAGTTCACATTACACCTGAGCCGGGGGTGTCCGTTTCCTTGTGGGGTGGGTTCGGGTTTTTGCCCCTGGGCGCTGGGCCCCCGCCCACATTCCAACTGTGGCCGAGCCTGGTCGGGCCATGTTAACAACACCCCTTGTGGGCCCCTCTTTTCGCCAGGGTGCCCCCCTCCTGGGCGGGGCCGGCTGTCCCCTGCCTTGCTCCTTCCTGGACCAACCGTAGGCCGGGTGGGTGGCTGCCTGGAGCGCAGAGCGGGTCTCCCTTGGGGGGTCCTGGCTCGTACCTGGGGTTGGGGCGGGGGGATACCCAGAACTCCTGGGTGGTGACGAGGTGCTCGACTGGGGCTGTGGGCGCTCTTCTCGGGTGGGGCCCTGCGTTGGGCCCTCCCGGCGCGGCGGGGGGGCTGCTCCCCTGGTTGGGCTGGGGCGGCGCTCTCTTCCCCCCATGCCTCCCTGCTCTCTGGCTCTGGGGGCCTCGTGGTGGTCCTGCTGGCCCTGGCCTGGGTGGCGGATGTGGTCGCCCGGGGGGTGGTTCTTCTCTGCCTGCTGCCGGGTGGCGTTGGGGGTTCTGGCTGCCGCTGCTGCTGCGGCGGGGGTCTTGGTGTGGGGATGGCTGGTCACTCTCCCTCCTTCTTTTCACATTCCACCATTCATTTAGAAGAACATAAACACTCACCTGAGCACAGGTGTTAGCTCACCTTTATACTAATAATTTGCAGGATTGAATGAATGAAATATTTCACACTAGTTGGTTTAAAGGCATAAGTATGCGTGGGTGAACAATATCTGTATTGTGTGCATGTTTTGTGTACATGTTGACATGTGGACATCTTTACAGTTAACAGGTGTGTTTATAACATCTGAATGTGTGTGTGGACAGGCCCCGCCCTTTGAGATTTGTATTATACTTGAACCTTACCGTAATGATAAACATCCAGTAAAGTTGTTGCTTTATGCTGCTTCATGGTTCTACCCCCCCCCCCCCCCTCCTACTATCACCCTCCTACCCCCTCTTCTCTCTAACATCCCTCTCTCTTCTTCCCTCCTTTCCTTTTCCGTCCGGTCCAGCACCAAAGATTTTCAAATATGATGGAATTTAATAAAGTTTGGCCTCAACTACAAAAGGGGTTTATTCAGACATTCCTCTGGTTTGTCTGAAGATTAATAACCCCTGCTGTTAAAGCAAAATATGTCCAACACAAGAGGCCTTCAGCTCTCATCTGTTTGCCCAGCTGTTGGACAGGACAAGTTAAAAAAAAAAAAAAAGACAGTGTGTCATCCTCTACATCCTGAGAAGATGAGCATTTGGTTGAGCACACTTTATAATACTACCTGTGCTAATTTCTGGTGTGTTATGTAGGCTACTTACAACTGCCTGGGGTTCAGCTGTGACGGGAGGGTCTGAAAGGGAGATATTGCCATCAGAATCTGTTGAGACCAATGCAAAACCCAATGCAATGTTAAAATATGAAATATATATTTATCCAAGTACTGGTGCTTCTGAGTGGCTTGAGGCTGGCATTTTGCACATTTGAAATGAAAATATGTATAAAGTGTGTGTGTATGTGGGTGGGGGGAGGCCTCTCACATTTTATGAAGGCATTATGTTGGCTGAAGACAAATCAAATGACAGTGAACAATGAAAACCACATTAGATATGTATTGCTATGTAGATGTTTCATATGTCAAATATTGTCAACAAAGCCTACATCCATGACATGCTCAAATTTTACCTGATTGAATTATGTTTTTATACTTCATTTTTAGCTGCTGCCATGTTCTTTTAATTCCTGCAGGATTGCATCTACATGAAAATGAAATCAGGGACATTGAATTAGATTAATGCAACAATTACTTTTTGGAAACACAATTTGCTAGTACTGCTTACTTTCTTAATCCCATATAAACCTATACTACTTGATCAATACAAGGGTAGACAAAAGTTCACTTTTGCATGTATTAATATTAAACTGACCAACGTTTGCAAGAGGGGAAGGTTAACAAAAAAGTCCTCTAAACATCACCGACGTTAAATGCATTTTTCCCCAGATTGGTTCTGTATACTATGCAGCATTTCATGCAATTACACCAGGAATAACACTTCAAAAGTACACCAGAATATCGCCATTTTTTAATTTCACACCTTACGCTATTTAAAAAGTTATTACAGCCAATATTTTATAACAATGATTTAAATGCAAACTTACGCATTAACTTGAGCAGCTATGTTTTCCCACGCTAACTGTCTCTGTTTAACAGATGCAGCGGTGTTGCTTTTCTTCTGGAATATGTGCTCATATTCACTGTAACTCTGCAGCAGCACGTCAAGTTCAACTGGCGAAAAATATGCAGACCTCTTTGTTTCCACGGTTGCCATGGTGACTCGTGATATCTGCGCTCCATTGATAATGGCTTCTGATGGTCGCGGTGCGCACGCTCACCTCCGAATCAGTCCACTCAGAATTGATTGACCTAACTCTGATCAACTTCTCTGAAACAGAAAACTCAGAGTTGTTCATCTCTCGGTAGATCAACTCAGAGATCAGGTTTAACCTCAGAGTTGGTTGAACCTCCTTTCTGAAACAGGCCCCTGAAGTTCTGATGGAAAATGACAACAGAACATGATCAATATTATTGATCCACATGGAATCCAGAAGAAACTCTGAGGTGAAGACATGAAGACACAAGCTTCAGAGACATGAGGACAAGTCAGAGTGGATTCATTCTGGACTTTCTTCTCACATCTTCTCTTCAGAACATCTTTGTCTTTGATCCTTCAAATATTCAGGACTCCAATTCTGAAATCTGATCATCCATGGATTGTTTTTGTGGGATCAGATCCAGAGTTGCTGAAAGTTCTGCTGCCCTCTGCTGGTCAAAGTGTCCAAACAGCAGAGAGGAGATTCTCTGGGATTCATTGGAGTCCAGATCCTCCTGGATGTGAACAGTCTCTGCTTCTGGAACAGAAGAGTCCTTCTCAGAGCAGCATTGAGGATCTGTTCTGTCCGGCTGAGAGCGCTCCCTGCTGGTAGGAGACAGAACCACATCAGCTGCTTTTCTTTGGCCGTTCAGAAACAGTCTGGAGACTCTAAAAAACCTCCACTTCCTGAAGCAAACGGATGCAGAGCATCATGTTTGATCCTCTTCCTTCAGAAACGGCTCCATTGTTCCATCGCTCAGCAGTTTGACTAAAGCAGCTGAGAGTCTGGATGCAAACAGACCTCAGCAGCTCATCCAGAACGCCATGACAGAAGCACATGCAGCAGCACGTGCACGCTCCCAGAGAACAGCAGCTGATCCAAGTCCTGACTTTGAGGTGAGACCTTTCTGTTCTGCTTGGACCACACTTCAACATGAACTTCATTTCCCATCATTCCATCTGTCAGGAGAGAACAGCTGCAATGAGCTTCCTTCAGGAATGACTGCAGGTAGAAGGATCTTTCATTCTTCAGCACCACCAGGACCCACATCCAGCCCATCAACAGCCAGAACATCAGTGACATCAGCGTCTGATCTTCATCACATCATCATCATCAAAGGACCACCTCTACGTTTTTACAATCTGATGGATTTCAGTCTTTCTGCAGCTTCTCATCAAGTGGATTGTCAAATATTTTCATTTCCTGTTTTGTGTTTTAAACGTTGAAGAAAAATATTTCCAGTTTCAAAAAGATGAGACTAATAAAGTTATTGGAAAGCCCCTGTCTGCTGCAGGACCTGTGCAGGTGCATTGTGGGTAATAATGTTCTGTTTGGGATATTTGCTGGATTCTGGATGTTGACAGTTGTGTTGGTCTTGATTGTTTACCGTTGTGGTTTGGATGTTTGTTGTTATTTGTAGCACAGCTGAGTAGGTTCTTCATAGACAACATGTTGCTCTGCCAATGTGCCTTTGGGCCAACTTGATTGGGCTGTTTGGAAGAATAATGAGGATAAATGAGGGCCTCCATCAGATCATGTTTCTGCTGTTTTTCAGAACTGCATCTGAACCTGGGGGGTATTCCAGGAAGCATGTTTAAACTAGCCTGACTTTAAGCCTGAACTCTGGCTGAAATCCGCCTGAACTTGCTTACTCTGGGTATGTTGGTTCCAAAAGACCGGATATGAGTTGGTGTAATTCCGCTCGACTTGGTAACCCTGGGTTAACCCACGGTACATAAAGACATTCTCAATAGATCGCCGATTTCTGGAGTCACCATGGAAACGCGTGGAGAAAAAAAAAGAAAGCGCGACACTGGAGACGGAAGTGAGACAGAGTCTGAGATTTTAATGACGGCAGATAAAGATTATAAGTCCATCAAAAAAGTAACACGGCTGAAAAATAATTTAAATAATTTAGTTAAATTTATTCAAACTCAATATTTGTTTATACAACTCAAATTTACGTATTTATCTAACTAAATGTCACATTACTCCATTAATCTTTTTTCCATCTTAATTACTTATATTTCTTGAACTTTCATATGTCTAAGTTTGAGCCGGCAGATATGCTCATTTTTATAACAATAAAAAGAACGGAAATAAATGCAAGGAGTGCAAAAATTCATTGAGGAATTTTCCGTCTGTGTCATAACAGTTTAAGTGGTAGGGGTGCTATATAAACTCATCATCCTCTCCTTCACTCTCACTCATGGTGCAGAAATGTAAGCATAGTACAGGGGTGGCGAACAAGTTTGACATCAAGAGCCGAATTTTTTCACTGTGAGAGTCAAAGAGCCACACCACACACTGACCTGCCAAAACGTACACACACAAACATGCAATTAAAGCCGTATTACTTTCCACAACACACTCCTCTCCCTACAACAGAACAGCAAGTATTGTACTTGTGTTTATTTCAAGGAAAGTGTCCACCCTCAATACACACATCAATGCAGCTAAACTAGAGTTAACACAGAGACTACCCTGGAGGTCAGAGACCCCCTCCACACACTCACTCTCTCTCTCTTTCATCTCTTACACACACACTCTCTCTCTCTTTATCTCACTCTTTTCTCTGACACACAACCACTCAGTGACGGGCAGTGAGGTTGATGCTGGAGAGGCACTGACTCCTCTGAAGTCAGATTTGCGATGATAAAAACTGAATATTTTCACCATTTATCCATCAGTATTTAACTGGTAATTCTTTGTATCTCAACATTCCTCTTTCAATGACCCTTACACCAACAAACACACAAACATCTGGACAGAGCATCCTTCTGGTTTCTGAGTGATTCATATTCACAATAAACACATTAAATACATTACATTTCAGTTGTGTGCAACTTAAATTAATTTTGACCTTCATTAGAACATCTTGCTTTTATATGTTTTTAAATTTAAAATTGAATGACTGACATTTGAATCAAAAGCAAATAATCTATTTAAAATTAATACATTGCAATGAGTCAGTTCATATTTAGGAGTACTAATCCAACAAATGCTGAGTTATAATTTAACTGGCTGCGTTATTCACGCCTCTCCTTCCTGCTCATTTTTGGGAACCCGGTAACTTCATTTCACAATCATTCAGCCACTCGGCATGCAGGTCAATTCAGCTAACAGCTACCTGGCTCACGGTTTTACACTGAAAATTCCCCACTTCCCATGACTCTTAGGGGCTGAAGGCGGGGCTAACCCCCAGATCCCCACACTATACATATGTGTGCGGGGTGGGCGGATTGGGCGGTTTTTCGCTGGGTCTGGCAGTTTTCTCATGACTTTTGGGCTGGAAAACTGTGTCACTATCTGGCAACACTGATCAGCTCCTTTACGTGAGTGTCGGTCAGAACGGACCGATGTCTGTTCTCCACATTATAACAGGGCTTCTTTCACAGAGATTTCTGCTCATTTATCTCCGGTTGTCTCTCTGCCTCATCAGTGACCAGCGGGGATCTCATCAGTCAGGCTCTGCATTAAAGGATCCATGAGAAAAGTGATCTGCGGTCGTTTTTGTTCAGCAGCAGCGTCACGTTCTGCGCTTCATTCATTTGGATTGCAGCTTCTGCTGTGAGCTGCGCAAAGAAGGAATGTGGGATGATTGTCGTTTTGAATGTGGACTTAGAAAAGCTTCAACTTGTTAATAAAGGAAACAATTTGTGCCAGATAATCAGAAAGAGTTTTTAATTTTTTCCGGGATCCGTTTGGTTCTTTTCTGCCATGAACTATTTTACTGCTTCCAGAAGCTCATATTGATAAACATCGTGACTTTCTATTCTGTTCAGTAAAAAGTAAGAATCTTCCCGTTCTTCCAGAAATGTCCTGTGTTTATCTTATACTCTGAATTTCACCATTTTGACCATGAGGGTAACAGTCTGCACAAACGTCAAATCTTTATCTATGTGTTCTGATAGTGGGCGTAACACGCGCAGATGATTGGCGGTCACGTATGTGTCGGGAGCAGCATCGAACACACGCACTCACGCACACACACTGCCAAATCACTTTTATTATTATTTATTATTTATTTTTAATACCCTCTGATGGTTTGAGTGTGGTTTAAGAGGGAAAAATATATGAAATGAGGCACAGTATATAGAAAATATGATGAGACACAAAGAGCCGCACGCTCATTGGCCAAGAGCCACATGCGGCTCGCGAGCCTCGTGTTCGCCACCCCTGGCATAGTAGGACAAAATAGCTCGGCAAAACACGGTGAAACACAGTAAAATAACTATACAACTAAACACATTTGGTCAAAAAGCCACACTTAAACCCAAATCCGTCTAGAGAGGCAAAGGGAATGATATCCCAGAATCCCTTGCGGTGCCGATCTAACAGCAGCATCAAAGTTACACCTACTTAATTGAATTAATTTGAATGAAAGGAAAAAAATTGTCTGAAAACTACGTTTTATTTTTAAGGTGACCTAACAAAAAAATGATTTATATTAACTGAAGCAAGACGAGAGGGTCATGTCCCTCCGCCTCCGGGTGGGGGACAGGACTCTAACTGTGGTTTCGGCTTACGGGCCGAACAGCAGTTCGGAGTACCAGGCCTTCTTGGTGTCTCTCGAAGGGGTACTGGAAAGTGCCCCAACGGGGGACTCCATTGTCTTCCTGGGGACTTCAATGCCCACGTGGGCAATGACAGTGGCACCTGGAGGGGTGTGATTGGTAGGAACGCCCCCCCTGATCTGAACCCGAGTGGTGTTTTGTTATTGGACTTCTGTGCTCGACATAGTTTGTCCATAATGAACACCATGTTCGAGCACAAGGGTGTCCATCAATACACCTGGCATCAGGACACCCTAGGCAGGAGGTCAATGATCGACTTTGTAGTTGTTTCAGGCGACCTTCGGCCCTGTGTCTTGGACACTCGGGTGAAGAGAGGGGCGGAGCTGTCCACCGATCACTACCTGGTGGTGAGTTGGATTCGCTGGCAGGGAAGGAGGCCGGAAAGACTTGGAAGACCCAAACGTACTGTGAGGGTCTGCTGTGAACGTCTGGCTGAGCCCTCCGTCAGGGAAGTCTTTAACTCCCACATCCGGGAGGACTTTAAACAGGTACCGAGGGAGGTTGGGGACATTGAGTCCGAGTGGACCATGTTTTCCGCCTCCATTGTCTCTGCTGCTGCTCGGAGCTGTGGTCGCAAGGTCTCTGGTGCCTGTCGCGGCGGTAACCCCCGAACCCGGTGGTGGACACCGGAAGTAAGGGATGCCGTCAAGCTGAAGAAGGAGTCCTACCAGGCCTGGCTGGCCTGCGGGACTCCAGAGGCAGCTGACAGGTATCGGCAGTCTAAGCGAGCTGCGGCCCGGACTGTTGCGGAGGCGAAAACTCGGTCCTGGGAGGAGTTCGGTGAGGCCATGGAGAAGGACTATCGGTTGGCCTCAAAGAAATTCTGGCAAACCGTCCGGCGACTCAGGAGGGGAAAGCAGTTATCCACAGGCACCGTTTTCGGTGCGGGTGGGGAGCTGTTGATTTCGACTGGGGACATTGTTGGGCGGTGGAAGGAGTACTTCGAGGATCTCCTCAATCCCACTGACACGCCTTCTTTTGAAGAAGTGGAGAATGAGGACTTTGGGGTGGGGCTGTCTATTACCCGGGCTGAAGTCACTGAGGTACTCAACGAGCTCCTCGGTGGCAAGGCCCCGGGGGTGGATGAAGTCCGCCCTGAGCACCTCAAGTCTCTGGATGCTGTGGGAGTGTCTTGGCTGACACGTCTCTGCAGCATCGCGTGGCAGTCGGGAACCAAACCACTGGACTGGCAGACAGGGGTGGTGGTTCCCATCTTTAAGAAGGGGGACAGGAGGGTGTGTTCCAACCATAGGGGAATTACACTCCTCAGCCTCTCTGGGAAAGTCTATGCCAGGGTACTGGAGAGGAGAGTCCGTCTGATAGTCGAACCTCGGCTTCAGGAACAACAGTGCGGTTTCCGTCCTGGTCGTGGAACAGTGGACCAGCTCTACACCCTATCTAGGGTGCTGGAGGGTTTGTGGGAGTTCGCTCATCCAGTCCATATGTGTTTTGTGGATTTGGAGAAGGCGTTCGACCGCGTCCCCCGTGGCATCCTGTGGGGGGTGCTCTGGGAGTATGGGGTCCGGGGAGCCTTACTGAGGGCTGTCCGGTCTCTGTATGACCGGAGTAGGAGCCTGGTTCGCATAGCCGGCAGTAAGTCAGACCTGTTCGCGGTACACGTTGGACTCCGGCACCCCGTTATTATTCTAGCTACACTGACTCTATCTGCTATACACAGCTCTCAATAACCAAGCACCGTTCTACTCAAAAGACCTTTTGCAGCCGTACACTCCCAGCAGGTCTCTGAGATCATGTGACCAGGGTCTGCTGGTTGTTAAGAGAACCCGGTTAAAGACTAAAGGTGACAGACTCTTTACAGCAGTAACTCCATCCCTCTGAAACTCCCTTCCTCTCAGCCTCAGATCTGCAGACTCAGTGTTTTCTTTCAAAAAGCAGCTAAAAATCTGTTTAAAATAGCTTTTTCTTAACTATTTTTTTGTATTATATTCTGTGTTTTACCGTGTTTTACTGAAAAGCACTTTGTGATTTTTATCTTGAAAGGTGCTATACAAATAAAGTTTATTATTATTATTAAAATAGTCAAATAAAAACAGGAATAACAGTTCATCTAATGTGCGATTTAAAACAGGGATTAAAATACTAGTAGGCTGAAAGATCATATTATGCCTAAAAATAATTAAAATACAACATTGTTCTATTTCTCGGCAGTGAGGCCATTTGATATACTCTGCATTTTGGTTCTTAACTGCACAGTTTATCTGAGTTGTTACCTACAAATACCACATTGGTAGTTATTGATCATTTTACTTTAGTGTAAACTTACACCAGAAAATATCGATTAGAATACCAATAAGGTACCAGAGTGAAAAGCATCAGATTAAGAAGAGTTAATAGATAAAATCGTAATGATAACTATCTCTACTAGATGTTAGCTCCAATAATTCAAAACACCTCATTTCTATTAACAGGTATATCTAAAATTATTCATTTTGTGAACATTTTCCTTTATGTAGTTTCATTACACATAGATTGAAATGTATTGATCCTTTACTCTTTTGGTTTTGATAATTGTGGCTTAGAGAAGATGAAAACCTAGAAAAGCTGTCCAAGAAAGTCAGGATAAGACAAGACAAAACTTTATTGATCCCTGGAGGGAAATTCAGTTGTTACAGCAGACAAACACGAAATATAGCAGGTAGAAAAACAAATAGTCTGTAAAAAGTCAAATAGAAATAAAAAGTGGAAATAAAAGTACACATCATAACTAAGTAAGTAAATCCAGCAGCAGTTTCAGTGGTCCTAAACTGTGCCATTCTATAGTCTAACTGCTGTTGGGACAAAGGACCTCCTGTAGTAAATCATATATCAAAACAACCAAAGTTTATTTATTTATTTTTTTTTTTTTTAGAAAATTTCATTTCTACACATTCAATACTCACTTGTGCCTCCCTCCAATGAAGTTACTGCATAAATATAGTATGGAGGCCATCAGCCTGTGGCTCTGTGTACATGAAAGGAAAGCTCAGGTTGCTATCAAGTTCATTAGAATACTGAAGAGGTTTTGAGCATTAAAAACTTTTTTTAAACATTTAATTTTTCTGAGATACAGAACTTTTCCCCCAGTAAAATAAAGTCTTCTGCTGTGGTACAGAGCTGAGAGGTCGACCTCTTATTGGAAAAGTTTAGAGTTTACACTAAATCCTTACATTGTCAAGAAAAAGTCTTACAAGTTCTCATGTGTCTTTTGAGATGAGATATTTGACTAAAAATTGTTTTACAATCTTTACAAGAAAATGGCTTTTCTCCTGTGTGATTTCTCGTGTGTCTTTTGAGACTAGATCTGCGACTAAAGCTTTTATTACATTCCTTACAAGAAAATCTCTTATCTTCTGCATGGATTCTTATGTGAATTCTGAACAGAGATTTGTAACAAAAGCTTTTACCACATTCTTTACAGATATAACATCTTTCATCAGACCCAGTTTCCAGGTAGTCAGACGGGTTACTAATTATTCTTGAGTTTTTACCACACCTGATAGAGGAAAGTCTCTCTTCTTTTGGAGATTTTTTGTATTTCGTAAGAAATTAATCTTCTTGGGATTTTTTCTAACATCAGAGTCACACTGACCTGCTGATATGTGAGAGCTGTCCACACTTTGGACATGTCTTCTGTTTCTTCTCTTCCTCTGATCTCTGTTCTGTGGGTCTGTCTCTTCATCTGTAGTTGATGTTGATTCTTCATGTTGGTTTCCTTCTTCATCCTGACTATCAGTTACATTAAAGCTCTGCTGATTGTTTAGATCTGCTTCACTGTTCTCATCTTCCTCATGAGTGGGAATCTCCATCAAGGTATCAGTCTCCTGCTTCAGATCAAGCTGCTCTTCATCCTGACTGATGCAAAGTTCCCCTGATTTCTTTTCAATCTGTGGTGGTTCTGGTTCTTCCTGTTCCACTCTGAAGTTCCTCTGCTGGATACAGAGATCTTCCTCTTTAGTCATCCAACACTGGGGGAGGACTGCAGGGACACAAGAACAGGTCCTTTTATATGTTATGATGACTTTATTTATTCTTAAGTATCAATACAAATGATTGCAGTATCATTCAGTATATAATAATAATAATAATAATACATTTTATTTCAAGCGCCTTTCAGGTCACCCAAGGTCACTGTACAAGGTTAAAATAAGTACAAACAGAATAAAACAACAATAAGAAATTATCAGAGTAAAACAAAAAACATAAAGACATAAAAACATAAGAACATTTAAAATAAATAAATAAATAAAAGACAGGATAGAAAAAACAGACAAATGGGGTTGTGTTAACTGAATGGATTAACTGTATGATAGTTTGAAGAGATGAGTCTTGAGTTTAGATTTGAATAGTGGCAGTGTGTCGGTATTGCGTAAATCTGGAGGAAGAGAATTCCATAGCTGGGGGGCGGAGCGACTGAAAGCTCTGCCCCCCATGGTGGCAAGACGGGCAGGTGGGACATTGAGTTGGAGAGAGGAAGTGGAGCGGAGAGATCGGGAGGGAATGGAAAAGTGAAGAAGGTCAGAAATGTAGGGTGGAGCCAGGTTATGGAGTGCTTTGAAGGTTATGAGGAGAATCTTGAAACTAACCCTTTGTTTTATGGGAAGCCAGTGTAAGTTTTGGAGAATTGGTGTGATGTGGTGGAATAACGGGTCCTTGTGATGATGTGGGCTGCAGAATTTTGAAGAAGCTGCAGTTTCTTGAGTGTTTTATTGGGTAAACCAAACAGGAGGGAATTACAATAATCGATCCGAGAAGTGACAAGACTATGAACAAGTACAGCAGTTGTATGAGGTGTGAGAGAAGGGCGGAGATGAGATATATTACGGAGATGAAAGTAAGCAGAACGGGTGATGTTATTAATATGAGATTGGAACGAAAGTGAGCTGTCGAGGATGACACCCAGACTCTTTACCTGGGGGGATGGAAGGACAGAGAAGTCATTGACAGAGATGGAGAAGCTATTGGATTTGGAAATAGTGGAAGGAGTGCCTACAAGGAGGACTTCAGTTTTGGAACTGTTGAGTTTGAGAAAATTGGAAGAGAACCAGGAATGGATTTCTTGCAGACAGAGGGTAAGGGAGGAAGGAGGAAGTGATGAGGAGGGTTTCGTAGAAATGTAGAGCTGGGTGTCATCCGCATAGCAATGGAAATTAATGTTGTGTTTATGGAAGAGAGAACCAAGAGGGAGGATGTAAATGATGAAGAGAAGGGGACCTAGGACAGAGCCCTGGGGAATACCAGCAGAGAGTGTGAAGGTGTTTGACATATGAGGTTTAATGTGTATAAATTGACTACAATCCGATAAATATGAAGAAAACCAGGACAGAGGGATGTGAGAAATACCAATAGTTTGAAGTCTGTGAATAAGAATACTGTGGGAAATGGTGTCAAAAGCAGCAGTTAAATCAAGGAGAATTAGAATGGACAGTGAACCAGAGTCTGAAGCTAAGAGGAGGTCGTTTGTGATTTTTAAAAGAGCTGTTTCTGTACTATGGAGTGGGCGGAAACCAGATTGAAAGTGTTCGTAGATGTTGTTACTGGAAAGATGAGCACGGAGCTGAAGAGCAACAGTTTTTTCAAGGATTTTGGAAATAAAAGGTAAATTTGAGATAGGCCGAAGATTATTAAAGTTGTTTGGGTCAAGACCAGGTTTTTTCAAAACTAGAGTAATAGAGGCGACTTTTAGAGAATGTGGAACAATACCAGACATGAGAGAGGAGTGAATAATGTTGGTTATTGATGGGAGAAGAGAAAGGAGACAGGATTTAACAAGAGATGTAGGAATGGAATCCAGTTGACAGGTGGAAGGTTTAGAGTTGGTGATGAGGTCAGAAATGGTTTGGACAGAAGGAAGGGAAAATCTTGAAAAGGTTGTCAGAACCGAGGGAGGAGTGAAGGTGCCCACTCCAGAGACTGCAGCTTGGCTTGTAAGCTGTTGATGGATTGTAGAGATCTTAGAAACAAAGAAGGACATTAAAGAGTTACAAAAGTCAGGTGAGGAGAGATGATTAGGAAGAGAATCAGGGGGTTTTGTTATATTAGAAAGAAGTGAGTAAAGGGTCCTAGAGCTATGTCGGTTTGAGTGAATCAGGCCAGAGTAATAGGAAGTTTTAGCGGAAGCTATAGAATCTTTATAGAAAATAATGTGGTTTTTGTACATGTCCTTATGAATTGTGAGTCCAGTTTTATTTTGAAGTCTTTCCAGTTGTCTGCCTTTAGCTTTGAGCTGATGTAGTGCAGGTGTGAACCATGGTGCAGAGCAGGTGAAGGAAACTGATCTTGTTTTGAGGGGTGCATGAGCATTTAGAAGTGACTGCAAGTCATTGTTATACTGCAAAACCAGCTCGTCAGGTGTGGCATCAGGATTTACTCTGGGAAGGTTGTTGATATCGGCTGAAAAACTTGCAGTGTTGATGGCTTGTATCTTACGGAATGATATGATGCGTGGGCATTTGAGTTTGGATAATGTGAGCAGGAGATTAAAGGTGATGAGTTTATGGTCAGTGAACGGGAGTGTGTGAGGTTTGCAGTCAGAGGGAGTAAGTCCAGAGCAGCACACTAAGTCCAGCGTGTGTTCTTTGCAGTGAGTGGGAAAATGAATAAATTGCTGCAATCCAAGGCTATCTAAACAGGATAAGAAGTCTTTGGTAAGAGGATTATTACAGTTATCTATGTGGAAATTAAAATCACCAAGAGTAACAATGTTCTGAGATAGTGAAGTGAAATGGGTCAGGAGATGTGAAAAATCATTTAGAAAATCCTTGTTGAATTTGGGTGGACGGTAGACTGTAGCAACTATGGTGGGGGCAGGACCAGAAAGAAGTCATGCAGTATATTCAAATGAGCAGTAAGTAGGAGCAGAGACAGGAAGGACTTTCCAGGACTCACGATAGATCATCAGGACACCACCGCCTCGTGCATGTGTGCGCGGCTCACTGGTGTACACAAATCCAGGTGGAGCTGCCTCATTGAGTGCAGTGAAGTCCTCAGGTTGCTGCCAAGTCTCTGTGAGGCATAGGAAGTCCAGCTTTCGGTCAGCAATAATGTCCTGGACCAGCTGGCCTTTATTGGTGAGCGAGCGGATGTTGAGGAGACCAAGGATGACTGTAGTAGAGTTAGTGGAACAGAGAGGATCTGGAGTAGAGCAGGAGAGAGAGGAGAGCACACTGTGGTCAGCGCCTCTGGCCGGCGCCTCTGGGAGGCAGTGAGTGTTTGTTTTTCTCCCCACATGTCCCTTCACAGAAGACCTGACTGATAGGATAGACTGGGGGGACAGCAGGTCTTGGAACAGAAGCAGAAGCAGTGATGATGGTTTGTTGGGGGATGTGGGAGGAAACCAAATCTAGTCAGTCACTTCCACAGACCGAGGTCTGTACGGATGAAGAGGAGGTTTGGACAGGTGTGGGCATGATGGGGGCAGGTGAAGTCTGGACAGAGTGTCTGATGTTGGCCGCTAAAACATTGCTGCCCAGTGGACTGGGGTGAATCCCATCAGATTTATAGAATGAAGTTCTGTTCCAAAACAGGTTAAAATTGTCAATAAAAACGAACTTGTTCAGGCTGGCAACAGACTGGAGCCAGGAGCTCAGACTCAGCAGCCTGCTGAAACGGCCCTGGCCGCGGGAGAGGGAGGGGAGGGGTCCCGAGATAAAAACAGTCAATGGGCAGGAGTTTAAAAAATTAAAAAGTCTGATGAACGCCTTTTTAGTAGTTTCAGACTCTCTATAGGAGGTGTCATTAAAACCGACATGTAAAATCAGCCTCCTGACTGTGGAAGGGAGAGAATGCAGCAGGTCTGGGAGTTTCTCTAGAATATCCAGAACCGTGGCTCCCGGAAAACAGTGAGTGACCGCGTTGAAGAAGCGGACCTTCCTTATTATAGAATCCCCGATTATCGCCGTTGTCGGGGCAAACAGGGGAGGAGGAGACGCGGGCGGAGGTGCAGCGCCGATAGGCATGACGACAGCGGCAGCAGCGGCCTCACCTTGCGGCCGGTGGTCCGTCAGCAGTGGCGAGGCCCGAGCCTTGCTGGAGTGGAAGCGGACGGCTTCCTTCAGGATCTGACGGCGAAAGGAAGATGCTGGAGCCCGCGAGGACGCCGGGAGATCCAGCCGCAGATGCTCGTCTGATCCTTGTGAGCCTTTAGCTGTAATCCTCGGGGCCCGAACCGGGTTTCTGCATGCCGCGATTTTTCCTTCCTCCTCTTGGATCACCGTGGCGTCTCTCCGGAGAGCGGGGAAATCGAGAGTGGAGCCCAAATCTGGTGGATACTGTGCTGCTCTAGTCGCTGAGGAAGGAGCGGGAGAATCCGCGGCCAGAATAGCGAAGCGGTTGGACAGACTCAGGACAGGAGCCTTCCGGGTCTCATCAGAACTCCTTCTGGGCCTTCAGACAACCACTTCTTCATCCAGGGTTTGTTGCTTTGGAGTTGAAGATGAAGAAGGGCGTGCGCAGGTGGACGGATCCCATGGAGCTGTGTCCTGGAGTGCAGCGCTAAGGCAGCTTAGCTGCTTAGACTGGGCGAAGGAGACGTCCATGAACTTGGACAGGAGAGCGTCCTTCATTTCTAGTTCAACCCTCAGACGTCGGATGTCTTCTTTGAGGTCAGTAATGATCCCCGAAGCTGCACTTAGAGACTGTGAGTCCAGATCGTAGATTGGATTTGGGTTTTTTGCTGAGGTCTGGTCTGGACTCACCACTGCTATCTCGCCGTCCGCCATTTTGGGTTTTAGCCAGACAAGTACTCCAATCAAATTAAAGCATTTGATGTCTGACACTGACCATATGCACATCAAAAAACCTTTAATTAAAAAAAAAAAGTTTTTTGTTTTCTTTAGCACAACAGTTTAAAACTGTGCTGAAAAGCCCCCCCCCCCCCCACACACACACCTCCCCCCTATGAGGAGAGCTTTTTCAGGCAATAACTTGTAGTCTGAACCAGTTATAGATAGACAACAGTATTTTCTTTGTTTTTTATGGAAATTAATTTGCAGATAAATAATTCATAAATGGTACAAACAGGTCTTTAATGTCATCTAACTGTATACTCAAATGAAATCCTGCTGAGATAAATAGGACAGATTTACTAGAAAGAGGACAGAGGGATTGAAAGAAAATGTACTTTTAACCTGATTATGTCTCCAATTGTTTTTATGTGAAATTATAAATAGGAAAACAATCTGAAAACAAATAGAATGTTTTAGATTCTTGTCATTATTGACAGTAAACATGCAGACATCTATAGTAAATGTTTGACACAGTCTCTGAGACTTATATCAGCACAACACCAGCTGTGTACTGTTAGGAATATGCTGCTAATAAAGTTACATTCACATGTCTGTTATTGTATTTATTTTATTTAGAAATCACCTCCAGGACCGAGGTCTGGGGCCAGCGGGCACCACACCTTTTACTGAGGAATCTGATTGGTCAGTTTATAACTTGAATAACTGGCAATAAAGAAAAAATATTATGAAAAAACTAAGATAAGCAACAAGATATTAGGAAAAATGTTTCACAGCAAGAATGGTAATTCTATCTATTTAGAATGACTGAGTAACAGCTGCATGTTTATCTATAGAGGGCTATTGGAGCAGCTACTTTCTATTTGGAGGTGTGGGGGGGGGGTTCTCTACTGTCCAGTGATGATGTAGTCAATGCTTTTTAGCATAGACTTTTAGACAGCTCCTCGTGGTTTGACTACTAACAATAAACAGTGTAGGGGGTAATGAATTACATAGTAACAAGTTTATTTAATGGAGTTACTTTTGTCAGTAATGGAGTAACGTAAGGAATTACTACGGAGCCCGTGATCTGCCATGGGTTAAAAAAAGTTTTTCTTTTCAACTAAATAATTAATTCCATCCAACAAAATAATAATCTGATATACAGTAAGTTCTGTAAATATTGGGACAGGAACAATTCCAACATTTATGGTTCTATAAACCACCACAGCCTTAATTTGAGGGTATTTTCTTCCAGATCAGGTGAGCGGTGTATGAATTACAACTGTTTGCATATGTGCCTCCCACTTGTTAAGGAACCAAAAATAATTGGCTGGTTTCTCAGCTGTTCCATGGCCAGGTGTGTGTTATTCCCTCATTATTACAAATACAACATTCTTAAAAAGAAGAAATGCACTGGGGAGCTCAGCAACGGCAAACGACCCGGCAGATTACAGAAAAAAACTGAGGTGGATGAAGGAATAATTCTGTCCCTGGTGAAGAAAACTCCCTAAATGGAGGGTTTACCACAAGATGTAAAACCTTAGTGAACCTCAAAAACAGGAAGACCAGACTAGAGTTTGCCAACCAACATCTAAAACAGTCTTCCCAGTTCTGAAACAACATCCTATGGACAGATGAAACCAAGATCAACTTGTACCAGAGTCATGGAAAGAGAAGAGAATGGAGAAGGAAAGGAACTCCTCATGATCCTAAACATCCCATGTCATCACTGAAGCATGGTGGTGATAATGTCATGGCGTGGGCATGTATGGCTGCTAATGGAACTGGTTCTCTTGTATTTACTCATGATGTGACTGCTGACAAAAGCAGTAGGATGAATTCTGACAAAATTATAAATGGAAGCATTTGTGTAGCATAATTAAAAATAAAAGGCAATACCAGAAATGCTTTTTCATTTTCAAAATGAAGCTGCATTTGTTTACTCAAAATTAAAAAGAAAAAGCAATCCACTAAACCGCTTTTTTCATTTTCTTATTCAATACTGCTTATTCTGTCACTCAGTGATGAAAGTCAGGCAAGGAAAAAATCCCGGAACTTTTCTTTGTGCGATATGACAGCGTGGAGAGAAATGTTTGAAAAATACATGGTCTTAGATGCATTCTGATACATTCTGGCAACTAGTTATTCACTTCTTAATCAAGAAACTAAGACTAGTTGGAGCATCATGATTTGTCATTCAAACTGCTAGTTTGACTTACCATGAAGGACTTGCTGGTCCAAAAAAAGAATTTAGATAATTGCTAAAAGTAACACAATCCCACAATCTAAGCTTTTCCTAAAAGCTGCAAAACATACAATTACTAAAATATAGTAACATCAAAGCCCCAAATGGCAAAAAGAACACCAGCAACTATGATATTCTATGAAAGTACCTCATTTATTTGAACGATTTCTGCTTTAGAAATACTGTTTTCTCAAACAATAATTACATCAAAATATGGATTCTGCTTTACACTATCTTTCTATAACATAATACATCAATTCTTTAACACCAATACTTAGTAATCTGAGCAGAACTGAACTAAATCACGGTAATTAGGAAATAGAAATAAATTAGATAGAGAAATGTGTTCAAAATAAGAAACTTGCTTACATGCATTTCTCTATTCAACTACAGAAAAGCAACGAACATCTTTTCCACACTGCATGGCTGTACACAGAGGCCAGTTTGCACGTTATTACTTTAAACGCACTTCACGGAAGCTGCCATAACGCACACTAGTGGGCCATTGACCTGTACTTAATCTCTGCATAATTTTCCCTGTAACTAATTGTATTAAAACGGAGAGTGAAATTCTCAACAAGACAAATTGTACTGACCTCCCACATGCAAATGTACGATAAAAAGAAATCGCTATATTTGTCTTTTTCTTCCAGCCAAGACCACTTAAATTTGTTTTTTATCGTCTTCTCACAACTGAGGTCATGACCACGCTGAATAATGAAGAGGCCCGCCATTATTTTACACAAATGTCATCGTAAACCCTTCAGATTTGTTTGTGAAAGTTTAGCATGGGTCCGCCAGTTTTGGTCTCTAGAGAATCCGTCACGCTGACCTCGTGGTACTGACAGAGCCAATCAGAGCCGTTGATGCATCCGAAAGCAACTAAAACGTCCCATCATTGGTGAGAGAGAGAGAGGAGCTGATCTCAGATCAGTTCCTGTTGCAGCTCTGACACTCATCTCCACTTCCTCTGATTCCTCCATCACTCTGCTCTCCACCTCCCAGGAACACCGTCCAGTTACAACATCTCTGCAGACCAGCTGCTGCTGCTGCTCCTCTCTGCTCCTCCAGGAGGAACATCAGTCCTTCCACCTCCACCTGCAGAGAGAATGTAGAGAGACAGAGATGAAGGAGTGTCTTCTGATCCTGGTCTGTCAGTCAGTGATGCAGCACAGCAGCAGAAAGAGCAGCAGGAGCTTCAGTCTTGTTCAGAGCAGCAGCTTCCTGTCATCTTCACCTGTTGGAGCTTCTGCTGCTCTGATTCGTTGACTGTTGTCCTGAAGCCTGTCATCATTCTCCTCAGAGCTTCACTGAGAAGCTGCAGCTTCACAGGAAACTCTGCATCTTTGCTCTCAGACTAACTTTAGGACCAAACATCTGGAAGCAGCTGGACTGACTCCAACCCTCTACTGACCTCAGAGTTTGCAGTTTGGAGTTTGGACTCTCCACCAGATCCTGGAGCTGCTGAACATCTGAAGACTGAAGGTTGTTGTCTCTCAGGTCCAGTTCTGTCAGGTGGGATGGGTTGGACTTCAGAGCTGAGACCAGAGCAGCACAGCTGGTCTTTGACAATCTGCAGTATATCAAGCTGAATCCAGAACAAAGAGTTGAGTTTAAAGACAAAGTTCATGTTTTTCATCCTTCACTTCTTCTAAAGAGTTCAGAGCTGAAGAAGATCAGAAAGTTTAGAAAAGGTCCAAAGATGTGAAGCAACAGCAGCAGATCAGAAGAGTCCAGCAGAAGCAGAGAAGAAGAAAATTCAGGAACATTCAGGACAACATGCAGCTGCTTCAGGAAAGAAGTCCAGATGTGTGAAAGTCAAACATCAGCCTGTGGCTGCATCCAAACCAACTGATGTTTCTGCAGCAACAGCAGAAAAAGTCCACTTCCTCTTTCTGCTCAGCTCTTCTCCAAACAGCACTGAATCATGGGAGAATTTCAGCAGCATGATGCTGGAAAGTCTTCATCCCAGTTTTCAGGAGATGATCTTCCAGTCCTTCTCTGCTGCAGCCCTTCAAGCAGAGACTTTCAGCTCCAACATATCAAAGCAGAAAGAAGGAAGTGATGAGGAAGAGTCAGCAGCAAATGTTGGACATTGATCCCTGATCCATGACTTCAGCTCTGAATGAAGAGTCAGAAGCTGCTGGGAGCTTTGGTGGATGATATGATGATGTTTGTGGATGAAAAGGTGAGGATGTTTGTGGAGGATGTGTCTGTCAGAGCAGCATCCAGCTGCAGCATGACTCTGTCACTGTCTGCTGACAAACATCAGCCGCTGGACTCTCAGCTGCATCTGCTGAAACACAGCAGCAGGACTCAGAGTGCATGTGAGCGTGCACGGCTGCTTCTTCTGCACGTGCTTTAAAGGAGTCTGTTGGAGCAAAGAAACAAAGAAGAACTGATGGCTGCAAGCAGAACTTTGTAGAGCACAAATGTCAGCAGACAGCTTTGAAACAAGCAGCTGCTGGAAGAAAAGAAGAAGTTCTTCTGCAGATCTTTGAAGAGAACAAGCAGCTGCAGGAAGATGCTGCTGCAGATTAGAATCTGGACATTTTCTGCTCACTGTGGGTCAACACAACTTTGTCATCATATTGATCTGAACACAACTGAAACATGGAGTCTGACCTCAGAGTCTGCAGTCTGCAGTCTGGACTATCCAGAAAACCACACAGATGAAGAACTCCTGAATCCTGCAGGTTCTGGTTCCCACTCAGGTCCAGTTCTGTCAGATTAGACGGATTTTTCTTCAGAGCTGAGACCAGAACTTCACAGCTGATCTCTGACAAACTACAGTTCCATAACCTGCAATCAGACAGAAAAGTGTGATCAGGAGCAGTGATGCAGCTGGAGGTCCAGGAACTTGGTACATTCAGTCAGGTGGGACCCGCCCTGATGACAAACTGACAGATGAAATTTTCACTGTTCGCTGATTTCTTTTGGATTTGGACCCAAAAACAAGACCATGAATGAAAATGCAATACATTAGAAATGACTTGAAATGAAGTTAAAACAGATGAGGAATTGAAATGGCGATTTAATCGTGTTTCGGGCAGATACTCGCCGCAGTGTTTACAGCTAATACCCTAGGGCGGTTCAGTCAATTAACTCACCTGCTCAGCGTCCTATTTAAGTCAGGTGCGCAGGCGTCATTCTCTTTCTTACCTTCAGCGCTCATTCTTCGCCGTTCCCCGTGCCCGCGGATCCGGCGGATCTCCTTTTCTTTTGACGTCTTGCTGTATTCCCCCGTCCTTCGGATGGATGATCCCCATTTTCTCATGTGGGGTTTCCGTTTCGCCGCGTCTGCTTGCTCTCCTTTGCGGCGATCACCAGGCGGCTAACGGCGCCCAGCGCGTTCGTTTCGCCGCGGTCGCGTGCATCTGCAGGGGGTGCGCTTTCCGCGGTGTTCGGGTTGTCCGTGGGCCCGGATCTGGAGCTGTCCGGGTCTATCGTCTGCCGTGGTCTGCCGAACTTCTACGGTGAGCGGCGTGCGATTCTTTCCTGTGTCGTTTTTCTAGGCTAAGTCTTGTTTCCTGTTTACTTTCGGTAAATGGTGATGTCACGCCCCTAAGGACCCTGGGAATTGTAGTTTTTGGGACTCGTGGTCCGCTTCATGATGCACTTCCGATTCGTTTTCTGCTGTGTTATTCTGGGTCATCCGATTATTGTTTCAGGAGTTGTGGGGTCTTTTCTGTGGTTGTGATGGCTGGCGGTCCTCGTCTGGCCTGGTTTCTCATGCTGGCTGAATTATTCGTGGTTTTTCGCATTTTCTTTGTTGCTGTTTTGTTCTTTAGGTGCTGAATGTGACTCTTGACTATCTTTACTTAGATGCTTGCTTTATTCTTCTGGCGGTTCTTCTGTTTATTTTCTTCGTTGTTGTAGCTGCTGGTTAGTCTGAATGTGAATTAGTCTCTCTTGGACCCGTCTCTCCTCTGTGGACAATTTCCTTATGATTGGTCTCTTTTATGCTGCATCTTTGGTTCATTTTAATCACTCGGCGCTCCTCGTTCGTTGCCCCCGCACGTTCTGCATCTGGTTCTGCTTCGCCTGTTTTTCCCCGTTCTGTGTACCCCAGTGGGTCCTGCCCTGACCCGGGGACTTGCGTCGGCTGCATTAGTGAGTGTGTCAGTCTCGTCGCTGCCTTTTTTCTCGGCTGGACAGTTAAATTTTTTGTTCTCTCTCTGGTTTGGTCTGGAGGTTTGTGGGGCCTGTGTGATGGGTTCTTCTGGGGCATCATTTTCAAAGCCACCACTGAGGGTGGCCCCTCCGAAGTGTTCAGGTTCACGTGACATGATCTGGACCCGTTGACGCCTCACAGTTCATCTTTCTGGGCATCGATGGCATAGTTCCTCATGCACCTTCAGGATTAGTATATATTTCTTCAGCTGCCGATGCTGTCTCCGCGATTTTCCTCCGAGCACGATATAAGGCTGAGGATGACTTATCGCTGATGTTCTCCCTGTTCTTCCTCTATGCCTCTCGGCGTCTCTTGGCATTTAGTTGGCGCTCGACACGTTTGTCGGTTTACCTTTCAGCTGTCGTGGCAGTCCTCATAATTTCAACTTTCTTAGCAGAAGCTCTGTACTGGATATTTGTAGGCGATGGGTCCCCTTCACTTTGCGAGTTATTGATGGTTTCCCAGTGGCCAAATTTCCTCTGTATCCCTGGTCTTTTGGATCTCTGTGGGGGGAGGGATTTATTTTCAAATCTGGGTTCCACGTTGTCTATACTGTATGGTCCTCCACCCGTTCGGATTTATGTATTTATTTTTTCTATGGATCGGATAGTTCATTGATGCTTGTCTCTCCCCATTATGTCATCTTTGGCTTTTGTGCAGCGTGTTTATTCATTGTTTGGTTTGAATATGATTTGTCAATGATTGGGCCACCTGACATTTGCTTTGGCTTTGGTCCTATGGTCATCCGTTCGTCTTGTGTTCTTGTTCTGGGTAGTTCAATACTGGGCCCCGTGTTCCTGTTCTGGATTTCGTGTTTTGCGTTTGTTCCTTCCCTCTCTATGCTTGGAGTAGTGTTGTTATGATGACTGTCGTGTCTTCAGGCTCCCTCCACTTATTTTTTTTTTTTTCTGGGACTGCGCCTTCTGGTTTTGGGGGAAAAGGATTTAAGAAGAGTGATTTGTTGCTGTTTTGATAGTGAATGATAGTATTGTGTCATTGGTTGACTTGGTTAATGTTTAATTAACACCATGAGCAATTTCTACTCTGACCGTAGGAAATATATCCCTTGTGTTCTCAAGCTTAGTTCAAGAGTTAAATCTTGTGTCCACAAGTCAGTCTTCTATCTTCCTTGCTTAAGCAGATGACACTCTGCTAGATGCTTCCCCATTTAGAGGCTTGTTATACTCCGCCTCTAAATGCTTAAAGTCCAGTCTAGAAAAAATACTATCTCAACCTATGATCCCTCATGGCTCAAGTTTTCTTTTGCAGTATCCAGACGCCCTTGGCTAGTTAAAATTTCAGTAGTCTGTACTTTGTTGTCCACCAATTTGAGAACCACTAATATCAAATACAAAGCATCAAATCCAGCCGAGCTGCAATCCTTTGCTATGGGGGATGTTGACCTTCCTCATCTACAAATCTCCTTGGTTGCTCTTCCCATCACCTGCTCCTCGATGACCTCCTGAAGGTGCGTCCCTCTGAAACTGTCAAAGGTTACTTTTCTTATATATTTCTTAAATATATAAAATTTGGTGTTAAGATTTCGTGCAGGTTCTATATTTCACTATCATTTCACTGTTGGAATTTGTGATTATGGTGGTTTCTATGGTGCGATAAATCCAGAATGGGTCTTTACCTTAACTATCTACTAAATTTCACTTTATCAGATTGTTCTTTAAAAGCACTGTTATTTCATTTATCTCAAGCATTTTGAAACTGATCGGTTTCTGGGTTATTTGTATATCCTTGTCAAGACTAATACTGCTTTGTCTTTATCTATGCATCACATCCTGAGCCTGCGATCCCCTACGCCCCGATCAGCTTCTCCGTTTCCAGGAAATGATGTCACCCCTGCATTCCTTGATCTGGTGCTGCAACGATGACTGCTCGACGTACCTATTGCTGCACTGAAAGTGACGGGGCGGTGGACCTCCTCTGCTTTCCACTGACACTTCTGACTGAATTAATCAATCAATGTCAACAGCAGAATTAATGTAAATTCTTTGATTATAGATGTTAAAAGAAAATTATAGCCAGGTGAAAGCCTCAAAATTAGGTTGTTCTAAGTTGTATCTTAGTATGCACGGAGCTCGAATTTGGTTCTTAAGCTCATTTGTTTGTAGTATGCCAATGAAGCTTAGTAGTTATGGGCGTTGAACTCGTTCTTAATATTTGGATGGAACCTCAATTAAATG
The DNA here is from genome assembly GCA_023969325.1 of Oryzias curvinotus. Lineage (NCBI taxonomy): Eukaryota > Metazoa > Chordata > Actinopteri > Beloniformes > Adrianichthyidae > Oryzias > Oryzias curvinotus. The sequence goes on from CM043707.1 coordinate 29,681,026, forward strand.
ATGTTCCTTGAGCGCTATAATTGGTATGCCAAATGGAGAAAATTATGACTACTAAGCTCATTCGTTGTACTGTCGTTGGGAGCATCGAAATAATGGATGTACTTAAGCTCGTGTATTTATAGTTGCCAAAATGGAAGAAGTTTATGGCCATCAAGCTTGTTCTTAGTTTAATAGAAGTTGAATAATGGCTGTTAAGCATGTCATAATACGCCATCGGAAGCTTTGGATTGGATGTTAAGTTAGTGTATCATACGGGTTGTTTGGAGGTTTAAATTATAGTTCTGCACAGCGTTTTTCTTTGGGTAAGGGAGCTTACGTTCTAAGATCTCTAAGATCCCTTTTTATTTCTTTCCCTCTCTCTTTCAGATAGTATGTTCCTCTAGTGATTTCCACGAACGGGAGCGACCCTACGGTCAATGGTGCCGGGTCACACATAGCAGATCCACTAGATAGCATGTTCCCTTCGTGGTGCTGTACTCGAACGGGGGCAGCCCAAACGGTCAGTGGTGCCGGGTCACACATAGCAGATCCACTAGATAGCATGTTCCCTTCGTGGCGCTGTACTCGAACGGGGGCGGCCCAAACGGTCAATGGTGCCGGGTCACACATAGCAGATCCACTAGATAGCATGTTCCCTTCGTGGCGCTGTACTCGAAAGGGGGCGGCCCAAACGGTCAATGGTGCCGGGTCACACATAGCAGATCCACTAGATAGCATGTTCCCTTCGTGGCGTTGTACTCGAACGGGGGCGGCCCAAACGGTCAATGGTGCCGGGTCACACATAGCAGATCCACTAGATAGCATGTTCCCTTCGTGGCGCTGTACTCGAACGGGGGCGGCCCAAACTGTCAATGGTGCCGGGTCACACATAGCAGTCATACTGGGAAATGAAATGGAAATGGAATGCTGCCGAAAACACACCCCATTTTATTACACACTGATTATACTTACACATTTTTCCTCTTCTGGAAAATTAATTGTTGGGGGTTTTGTTACCCGAAAGTTTTATGGAAATCTCTCATGGAATTGAACGGAGCCTTATGCCAAACCAAAAGATGTGAATGCCAACTAAAGTATGTGGAAAATGTCAAATAAATATTTCTTACTGCAAGAGTTGTCTGACTGAAATATAATATAAAACCACAATATAAAACCCTCTAATTAAGTGAAAATGTATCAAATAAATGAGTGCAGTCATCCTAAAACACTAATTTCTCCTATATCCTATATCTAAACTAAACAGCTGGATCTGCTGCTCCCAAAGTCCCCCCCCCCCCCCTCCGCCATGAGAGATATGGCGGATCGGATCAATGGTCGGGTTAAAATTCACCCGTGCACATGGGTACAGAAAACCTTTTTCCGATTAGAAGAAACGTTCACATGGGTCACACTTTCGATTGGAATAAATCATTTGGGCATTTGCAGTAGTGTAGAAAACAAAATCCAGGACCATGCGGGAAACGCTGCAATCTGCAGCTTGGCTTCACGTAAGTATGTGGGAATAACATCAGCCTTTATTTTGTTGGGGCACAACTGGAAACACAATTCCATGTGATTGTTTGAACAGTTTCTAAGTACTGCATTTCTATTCTGAAAAGCCCACACACTGCCCTAAAGCCGCTGTAAGCTGGCGGCTCGAGCTCTGCTCTGTCCTCGTGAGCCCGGCAGCCGCTAACCCAGAGCGGCGGGTCCGCTCGCAGTCCGAAGTCTCACACATAACAAAACAACAAAACGCACACATAACAAAGCACCCTCCCCTCAAACACATATTAATAAATCCGGCTGCTCTGCTCAGAGAGGTTCACTCGGTCCACTGGCACCGGAGCCCGAACGCAGAGCTCGGGTGCCGGGTCCAGATGTCAGTGGGTACGCACCCCCCCCACATCTCCCTCGTGATGGGTGAAAGAGAGGGGAGAGCCAGCAGGGCGAGAGCGGAGCAGCGCTTTACGCGGGGCCTCTGCAGGGCAGCTGATCGTTCCCATATGCGCTCCTAAGCTGTCTCTCAGCGAAACACCATCTATGCATGATGTAAACCAGAGCAGTAGTGACACACGATCGGAATGAACCGTTTACATGCTCTACGATCGGATAAACGATCGGTATAACCCACCTATCTTGATCGGAAAGAAATTTCGATCCGAACGTATTCCGAACGGCACGTTTACATGACACATTTTCTTTCCGATCAGGCGTTCTTTCTGATTACTTTTGCCCATGTAAATGCGGCTATTGACATCATGACTAGAATCCAAACCGTTGTCCAGTTTTTAGGCTGTTTTTGTTCATTCTGGTTTATATAGTGGCATACTGTCCAACCTGGTTTGGTCTCCTCCTAAACGTCAGCAAGACAAAGGAGTTGATAGTGGACTTCGCCACAAAGCAGAAGAGGAACTACCAGACCCCCGTCATCGACAAGAGCCCAGTGGAGAGAGTGAACAGCTTCCGATACCTCGGTGTCCACATCACGCAGGACCTGTCATGGTCCTGTCACATCAACACCATAGTGAAAAAGGCCCGGCAGCGTCTTTACCACCTTAGACGCCTGAGAGACTTTAGACTGCCCTCTGTGGTGCTTAGGAACTTTTACTCTTGCACCATAGAGAGCATCCTGACGGGAAACATCACAACCTGGTTCGGGAACAGCACCATGCGGGACAGACGAGCTCTCCAAAGGGTGGTGCGTTCAGCTGAGCGCATCATCCACACCGAGCTCCCTGACCTACACTCAATCTACAGCAGGCGGTGCTGGAACAGGGCCAGGAAGATAACAAAGGACCTCAGCCACCCCGACAATGGACTGTTCTCGCTGTTGCGGTCAGGAAAGCGATTCCGCTCTCTGACGGCCAACAGAGAGAGACTGAGGAGGAGCTTCTTCCCGCAGGCGATACGGACTCTTAACCAGTAATCATGGACATTATAATCACAAGCCACTTTCACATGTCACTTTTAGAGCATATTTGCACACATTCGGTCACTCTGTTTTTTTAATGTTTTTATATTTGTATATTCCTATATTTTATATCTATTTCCCTATTCCTATTGTTATTCTTTCTTGTTTGAGGTCGCGGGCGGTCGCCTAAGCATTTCACTGCACATTGTACGCTGTATGATTGTGTGTGTGACAAATAAAATTTGAATTTGAATTTGAATTTGAGATCTTTTATATTATTATTATTATTATTATTATTATTATTATTATTATTATTATTATTATTAATGGAGCGGAGAAATGATTGCTGCTAACACAAGTAACTACAAATCCCATAATGCAGTGCTTCAGCTGTCTTGCTGAACTGTTGAGCTGTGGAGCTTCCCGGGAACTCAGAGGAAAATCGGACGGAGGTGATGATCTAAAGGGAAAATCCCATTTCTATATGTTCTTAGCATGATGATGTCATCTGGATCTCTGCTTTATGACTGGCACCTCTTAGTGGTGAAAATCAAAACCACATTTCTCTCTGACAGATCAAATGAACTGGAGAACATTTGACACAGTAATCCAACATGAACTCTTACCGCGTCAATCCAAACTAGCTGATGATGCTGCAAGTTATTATGAAGCTAGCCCTCACCATGCTGAAGACAACAGTGGATTCTGAACACAGAGCCTTTATAAACTCATGGGAGGCTGAGGAAATGTTTCTGACATTGCTGATGAACCATTGGCTCTGATTGGTGGAGCTAATGTGTCTTTAATGACAGAACCTGATCTAAGACCACACTGTGAGACTAAACATTCTGATAACCTAAAAGACCTGAATGCAGAGCAGAAGATCCAGAAAGCAGAAGAGTCAGAGAAGAATGGGACACTTCAGCAGACACTTTGCAGCCGTGCACAATCCAAAAGTCAAGCTGTTGTGAAAGCAAGTTTGATGGTGGCAGAGGAGATGGCCGCTTCAGCCAGATCATTGACCCAGGGTGAAGTTGTGAAGAGCTGCAGGATGGTGGTGTTGGACGTCTCATGTCCAGACAAAAAGCCGATGCTGGCAAATAGAAGCCTGAGGAGAAATACGCTTCTGCTGGAGTTTGGGAGATGGCCGCTGGTTCAAGAACACAGTTGATGAAAGAAGCAAAGACTGGATTGCAGACTCTCTGACAGTGGATGAAAGTCCTGACATGACTGATACTGCACAGCTGCACATCTTCATCCGGGGACTGGACTCCAGTTTTCACCTCGTAGCATTGCCACAGAGGTATCCAGTGGAGAAAACACCTAAATTACAACTGAACTACAGACATGAAGAAAGTCCACATTGAAGAAACTATTGCTCTAACACAAACACAAACTGGTTCTTGGTTTATATCAATATTATTTAGAATTCCATGTTGGATTATGGGATTTCTGAGGAAGTGGGTGGAGTCTCCAGCAAGGGAAGAAAAAGGAGAAACGTTTGGGACGTCTGCTGCTGTGAGACAAGGAAATAAGGAAAAAAAAGGCTGAGGAAGGCTACGAGGGACCCCAAGAAGAAAGAAAAAAGATGACATACCCAAAAAAAAAACGGATGAAGTCGAAACTACAGGAAACACAGTTGAATGACATCCTTCCAGTTTTTCTGTAGGGCTTAAAAGACTGAAAAGAATAAGAGGGCTTTGGAAAAGATGTGTTTCTATGTTTGACTTTAGTTTGTGTTGATTAAAAAGGTAAAATGAGTAAAACCCTCATTTGTGTGAAGATTGTCATTCATACAGCTGGTTCCATATGGAGGCCCATAAGGGATCTGATTTCTATCAATATACAACTATTTCCTTTATCTTCTACAAGGCAGAGCCCACAATCAGCTAGGAGGACCTCTTAAGTGGTGGTCAAACATCAAGGGGCCGCCTTGTACACAATTACCTGGAGACAGCAGCACCATCAGTGCCCTGTGAGAGACGATTTTCCCTCTCTGGACATGTGGTTCAGAAAAAGAGAGCTTCTCTCTCCTCTGAACAGATCAGGAGGCTTGTGTGTTTGAGGAACTGGCTCAGTGCAAAGAGCCAGAAATCTGGGGGCAGTCATCCATTTTCTTGCAGTTCAGTAGAAAAGCAGAAAGCTAGTGCAGAAGATGAAAGTCTTCTTTAACTTCCAGTCTTGATGCACTGACCAAAGAACACTTTGCGTGTTTTTGTTGTTTTAGTGACATTCAAAGGAAGTGTATGTTCTAGATTCAATATTTAAAGTTCTTTTCAAACTATTTTCTTCAAATAGATTTGATGTAAAATCCTTTGAATGGTTTTCTGAAAACTGGAAGCTGAAACGAATTTAGACGCCAACTTGAACTTTCTACTGGCCGATCTGTGAACATTTTTCTGACATGAAATGGATCTGTGTTCTAAAATAGGTTGGAGATCCTGATTTACAAGATCCTGATTGAAACAGACCAGTTTCTATCAATCATCAGAACAATCAATTCAACTGATGAAGAAAATCTGAACCAATCGACAGTTTGTTTCAAACACGGCTGTAGACAGAAAATCTTCTAGTGAAACATCAGAAAGTTCTTCACCTGATCTGTTCATCTCATCCTTCAGGGAGTTCAGCTTCTTTACTGACCTCAGAGTCTGCAGTCTGCAGTCTGGACTCTCCAGAAAACCACACAGATCAAGAACTCCTGAATCCTGCAGGTTCTCGTTAAAGCTCAGGTCAAGTTCTGTCAGATTAGACGGGTTTTTCTTCAGAGCTGAGACCAGAACTTCACAGCTGATCTTTGACAATCTGCAGAGCCTCAACCTGCAATAAGACAGAAAAGTGTGTTCAGGAGCAGTGATGCAGCTGGAGGTCCAGGAACTTGGTCCATTCAAACATGGATGGTTTGTCTTCTTTCATGGACCGCATATGAAAACAAACAAACAAAAAAACATTCAAATACTTTTTTTGGAACCAAAATGTGAATAATTGCACAACCTAAAATATTGTAACAACCCAGCTAATACGTCACTGTAGCGGGGAAACAAGAGCTGAGCTGCTGATTATCTGGCTACATTGGTGAGCTCTCCGTGAACATTTTGTCTGACATGAAATGGATCCGTGTTCTAAAATAGGTTGGAGATCCTGATTTACAAGATCCTGATTGAAACAGACCAGTTTCTATCAATCATCAGAACAATCAATTCAACTGATGAAGAAAATCTGAACCAATCATCAGTTTGTTTCAAACACGGCTGTGTTTGAAACAAACAATCTTCAATCTTCCAGTGAAACATCAGAAAGTTCTTCACCTGATCCGTTCATCTCATCCTTCAGGGAGTTCAGCTTCTTTACTGACCTCAGAGTCTGCAGTCTGCAGTCTGGACTCTCCAGAAAACCACACAGATGAAAAACTCCTGAATCCTGCAGATTCCAGTTCCTGCTTAGGTCCAGTTCTGTCAGATTAGATGGGTTTTTCTTCAGAGCTGAGACCAGAGCTTCACAGGTGGTTTCTGACAAACTGCAGTTCTCCAACCTGCAACCAGACATAAGAGTGTGTTCAGGAGCAGTGATGCAGCTGGAGGTCCAGGAACTTGGTCAATTCAGTCAGGTGGGACCCACCCTGATGACAGACTGACAGATGACATTTTCACTGTTTGCCCATTTCTTTTGGATTTGGACCCAAAAACATGATCATGAATGAAAATGCAATGGATTAGAAATGACTTGAAATGAAGTTAAAACAGACGATGAATTGAAATGTCATTGATCATCATGAATTATTATTGACTACATATTTCAGTCAGACAACTCTTGCAGTAAGAAATATTTATTTGACTTTTTCCACATACTTTAGTTGGCATTCACATCTTTTGGTTTGGCATAAGGCTCTGTTCAATTCCATGAGAGATTTCCATAAAACTTTCGGGTAACAAAACCCCCTTTACGGAGCCCACAGGTGGAAGCCGGGGAGGAGGGTGGGGCGAAGAATGAGCGCTGAAGGTAAGAAAGAGAATGAACGCCTGCGCACCTGGTTTAAATAGGACGCTGAGCAGGTGAGTTAATTGACAGAACCGCCCTAGGATATTAGCTGTACGAGGATATTAGCTATACGAGTAACACTGCTACGAGTATCTGCCCGAAACACGATTAAAATCGTCATTTCAGTCAGACAACTCTTGCAGTAAGAAATATTTATTTGACATTTTCCACATACTTTAGTTGGCATTCACATCTTTTGGTTTGGCATAAGGCTCCGTTCAATTCCATGAGATATTTCCATAAAACTTTTGGGAAACAAAACCCACAACACTCAATTATCCAGAAGAAGAAAAAATGTGTATGTATAATCAGTGTGTAATAAAATGGGGTGTGTTTTCGGCAGCATTCCATTTCCATTTCATTTCCCAGTATGACTGCTATGTGTGACCCGGCACCATTGACCGTTTGGGCCGCCCCCGTTCGAGTACAGCGCCACGAAGGGAACATGCTATCTAGTGGATTTGCTATGTGTGACCTGGCACCATTGACCGTTTGGGCCGCCCCCGTTCGAGTACAGCGCCACGAAGGGAACATGCTATCTAGTGGATCTGCTATGTGTGACCCGGCACCATTGACCGTAGGGTCGCTCCCGTTCGTGGAAATCACTAGAGGAACATACTATCTGAAAGAGAGAGGGAAAGAAATAAAAGGGGAGCCAATATAAAATTACTCATACCTGATCTTAGAACGTAAGCTCCCTTCCCCAAAGAAAAACGCTGTGCAGAACTATCATTTAAACCGCCAAACAACCCATATGATACACTAACTTAACATCCAATCCAAAGCTTCCGATGGCGTATTATGACATGCTTAACAGCCATTATTCAACTTCTATTAAACTAAGAACAAGCTTGATGGCCATAAACTTCTTCCATTTTTTCAACTATAAATACACGAGCTTAAGTACATCCATTATTTCGATGCTCCCAACGACAGTACAACGAATGAGCTTAGTAGCCATAATTTTCTCCATTTGGCATACCAATTATAGCGCTCAAGGAACATCATTTAATTGAGGTTCCATCCAAATATTAAGAACGAGTTCAATGCCCATAACTACTAAGCTTCATTGGCATACCTCAAACAAATGATCTTAAGAACCAAATTCAAGCTCCGTGCATACTAAGATACAACTTAGAACAACCTAATTTTGAGGCTTCCACCTGGCTATAATTTTCTTTTAACATCTATAATCGAAGAATTTACATTAATTCTGCTGTTGACATTGATTGATTAATTCAGTCAGAAGTGTCATTGGAATGCAGGGGAGGTCCACCGCCCCGTCACTTTCAGTGCAGCAATAGGTACGTCGAGCAGTCATCGTTGCAGCACCAGATCAAGGAATGCAGGGGTGACATCACTTCCTGGAAACGGAGAAGCCGATCGGGGCGTAGGGGATCGCAGGCTCAGGATGTGGTGCATAGATAAAACAAAGCAGTATTAGACTTGACAAGAATATATAAAAATCCCAGAAACTGCTCAGTTTCAAAATGCTTGAGATAAATGAAATAACAGTGCTTTTAAAGAACAAATCTGAGAAGGGAAATTTAGTAGATAGTTAAGGTAAAGACCCATTGTGGATTTATCGCACCATAAAAACCATCATAGTTACAAATTCCAACAGTGAAATGATAGTGAAATATCTAACCTACACAAAATCTTAACACCAATTTTTATATATTCCAAAGATAAGAAAAGTAACCTTTGACAGTTTCAGAGGGACGCACCTTCAGGAGGCCATCGAGGAGTAGGTGATGGGAAGAGTAGCCAAGGAGATTTGTAGATGAGGAAGGTCAACATCCCACGTAGCAAAGGATTACAGCTTGGCTGGATTTGATGCTTTGTACTTGATATTAGTGGTCCTCAAATTGGTGGACAACAAAGTACAGACTACTGAAATTGTAATTAGCCAGGGGCGTCTGGATACTGAAAAAGAGAACTTGAGAGCCATGAGGGATCATAGGTTTTGATAGTATTTTTTCTAGACTGAATCTTAAGCATTTAGAGGCGGAGTATAACAAGCCACTAAATGGGGAAGCCTCTAGCAGACTGTCATCAGCTTAAGCAAGGCAGATAGAAGACTGACTTGTGGACACAAGATTTAACTCTTAAACTAAGCTTGAGAGCACAAGTGATATATTTCCTACGGTCAGGGTAGAAATTGCTCAAGGTGGTATTTAAACATTAACCAAGTCAACCGATGACACAATACTATCATTCACTATTGAAACAGCCTTAATACAATCTCCAAGGATGAAATAACCGGACGACACCTTATAAATCATCAGAGCTGTAGATTCTGGCGGCCGGACAAACACAAACCACTCTTAAATCCTTTCCCCCAAACCAGAAGGCACAGCCTCAGAAGAACAAGTGGAGGGAGCCTGAAGACACGACAGTCATCATAACATAACTACTCCACGCATAGAGAGGGAAGGAACAAACGCAAAACACGAAATCCAGAACAGGAACACGGGACCCAGGACGGAACTACCCAGAACAAGAACACAAGATGAACGGATGACCATAGGACCAAAGCCACAGCAAATGTCAGGTGGCCCAATCATTGACAAATCATATTCAAACCAAAAAATGGATAAACAACACGCTGCACAAAAGCCAAAGATGACAAAAGGGAGAGACAAGCAGCAATGAACCATCCGATCCATAGAAGAAAAATAAATCCGGAAGGGTGGAGGACCATACAGTATAGACCACGTGGAACCCAGATTCGAAAATACCCCCCCCCCACCCCCACCCCCCACACAGAGATCCAAAAGACCAGGGATACAGAGGAAATTCGGCCACTGAGAAACCATCAATAACTCGCAAAGTGAAGGGGACCCACCACCTACAAATATCCAGTACAGAGCTTCTGCTAAGAAAGTTGAAAGTATGAGGACTGCCACGGCAGCTGAAAGGTAAACCGACAAACGTGTCGAGCGCCAACTGAATGCCAAGAGACACCGAGAGGCATAGAGGCAGAACATCAGCGATAAGTCATCCTCAGCCTTATATCATGCTCGGAGGAAAAATCGCAGAGACAGCATGGGCAGCTGAAGAAAATGTATACTAATCCTGAAGGCGCATGAGGAACTAGGCCACTGATGCCCAGAAAGATGAACTGTGAGGCGCCAACGGGTCCAGATCATGTCACGTGAACCTGAACACTTCGTAGGGGCCACCCTCAGTGGTGGCTTTGAAAACGATGCCCCAGAAGAATCCATCACACAGCCCCCACAAACCTCCAGACCAAACCAGAGAGAGAATAACAAATTAACTGTCCAGCCGAGAAAAAAGGCAGCGACGAGACTGACACACTCACTAATGCGGCCGACACAAGTCCTCGAGCCAGGGCAGGACCCACTGGGGTACACAGAACGGGGAAAAACAGGCGAAGCAGAACCAGATGCAAAACGTGCGGGGGCAACGAACGAGTGATTAAAATGAGCCAAAGACGCTGCATAAAAGAGACCAAGCATAAGGAAATTGTCCAAAGAGGAGAGACAGGTCCAAGAGAGACCAATTCACATTCAGACTAACCAGCAGCTACAACAACGAAGAAAATAAACAGAAGAACTGCCATAATAATAAAGCCAACATCTAATTAAAGATAGTCAAGAGTCACCTTCAGCACCTAAAGAACAAAACATCAACAAAGAAAATGCAAAAAACCACAAATAATTCAGCCAGCATGAGAAACCAGGCCAGACGAGGACCGCCAGCCATCACAACCACAGAAAAGACCCCACAACTCCTGAAACAATAATCGGACGACGCAGAATAACAGCAGAAAATGAATCAGAAGTGCATCATGAAGCGGACCACGAGTCCAAATAACTACAATTCCCAGGGTCCTTAGGGGCGCGACGTCACCATACACCGAAGAAAACAGAAAACAAGACTTAGCCTAGAAAAAACGACACAGAAAAAAACCGCACGCCGCTCACCGTAGAAGTTCGGCAGACCACGGCAGACGATAGACCCAGACAGCTCCAGATCTGGGCCCACGGACAACCCGAACACCGCGGAAAGCGCACCCCCTGCAGATGCATACGACCGCGGCGAAACGAACGCGCTGGGTGCCGTTAGCCGCCCGGTGATCGCCGCTAGCCGCCTGGCGAGTGCCGCAAAAGGAGCAGACACGGCGAAAACGGAAAGCACACATCAGGAAATGGGGATCATCCATCCGAAGGACGGGGGGAATACAGCAAGACGTCGAAGAAAAGGAGATCCGCCGGATCCGCGAGCACGGGGAACGGCGAAGAATGAGCGCTGAAGGTAAGAAAGAGAATGAACGCCTGCGCACCTGGTTTAAATAGGACGCTGAGCAGGTGAGTTAATTGACTGAACCGCCCTAGGATATTAGCTGTACGAGGATATTAGCTGTACGAGTAACACTGCTACGAGTATCTGCCCGAAACACGATTAAAATCGTCATTTCAAATAGATTTTGCTCTGATTTAAAGCTTTGATTTCAAAAATGTTAGTAGAGCATAGATTGTTGTTGTTGAAGATGATTTATATCATGTTGGAGCGACTTAGGATAAACGGCACTATAAGTTCCCAAAATGACTAAGTGACAAAACCAACCTCTAAAATGGACAAATCTACACACAGAATCAATTACTTATTTCCTCCACTGTAGGCAAAAACCCCATTCCAGCAAAACTGCATGTTTAAAGATTGTAAAAATCCACCAAAATATAACCTTAAGAAAAAATAATGTGTATATAAAATAATGTGTGTGTGTGTATATATATATATATACGTTGCCCGGCCAAACAAGGTCTTCCCTTATGGGAAGTGGGCTACTGGTAAAAGATCGAAATGGACTAGATGCGAGAACAAGGCTCTGTTAATTCAATTCAATTTTATTTGTATAGCCCAAAATCACAACAACAGTTGTCTCAATGGGCTTCGAAGTGAAACATGAACTCAAAAGGATCATGAATACATAGAGTTCAATAGGAAAATACTAAAATGAACTAACAAACTGACTAAGCTATACTGGCATACCTGCCCTTAGACCCCCCTTCGTGGTAAGGAAAAACTCCTAAAAAAACAAATTCCGGAAAAAAAATGAAGAAACCTCAGGGGTGCCCACATGAAGAAGGGATCCTCCCCAAGGATGGACAGGCGATTTACCAGAACTCTTAGAGAAAAATTAACTTATCTAACCCTACAACTACATATATAAAGTCCAGCAGACGAGCTTCATCCATCCGTGGTTGGGGGGACAGTCAGAGGGGCAAGTCGAGCCGGAGGCAGGAACCACAGCCTGGTGTCAGAGCAGGAGCAGAGACGAGATACACGGTCAGGTACAGAGCAAAGACGAGCCAGAGGCAGGATCCACAGCCAGGTGTAGAAGCGGGAGCAAAGGTGAGGTAATAATAATAATAATAACAATAATAATAATAATAATAATAATAATAATAATGGATTAGATTTATCTGCGCTTTTCCAGACGCTCAAAGCGCTTACATTGTGTCCATTATTCATTCACTCCTCATTCATACTTGGTGACAGTAAGCTACGATTGTAGCCACAGCTGCCCTGGGGCAGACTGACAGAGGCGTGGCTGCCAGTTCGCCCCTACGGCCCCTCTGACCATCACCTGGACATTCATACACATTCACACACTAGTGATACACGGTCAGGAACAGGAACACGGATGAGCCAACTGAAATCTGGAAGCACTCCCACTCCCCAGGAGGGGAGAGGAAAAGAGGGACAGTACATGAATTGCACTGCCAAACAGAGGCATGGAGAACTAAATGATTAATAATGATCAAGAATAGAGAAGAGAGGAAGGGTAGAAGTAGATGAGAAAAGAGGACAGAACCCCAGTGCACCATAGCTACCCCAGCTTCAACTTCTAGCAGCCTTTTGAAACAAATTTGTTATTATTATTAAGTTTAATTTAAACACATTAACATTAAGTTAAATAATCTCTGAATACTAACTAGTCTGATAATAAGCCTGTCCAAAGAGGAATGTTTTCAGTCTAACTTCCCCCTTACATGAGTTGGGAGTTTCTTCCATAAATTATTCTGTTAGAATGCTACTACTCAAGTAATCCCACCCAGAGGGGTTACATGCAGAGAATGTGGGAAGAATGGATGCTTCAAAACCCACAATCAAGGCTAACTGCCAAACAACAATTGAAGCAATACAATACCATACTACGGGAGAGCCAGAACAGCAGGTCAGAGAGAACGCTATACCACACTCCCACCCTGAGCTTGGGTACACAGCCCCAACAACTACAGATATGCTGAGCGAGCCAGCAACTGACCTGAAAGACAAGATCACCCTCCTACAGGTCTGTGCAGCCCAGAGAAAAATTCAGCACGGACTGTATGAACTGGTCTACACTTCAGCAGCAGTGATGTTTGACTATAAGAGCGACCATGGAAGAAAACAATACCCACCATGGAAGCAATGGTTAGAGGCCAAAATAAGGGCAACTCGGAAGGATGTGAGTAGGCTGACAGAGGCTCAAAGAGGTAAAATGAGAAAGCTAGTACCTAAGAAATACAGCCAGATGCCCATACCTGAAGCACTGGAAACTGCCAAACAAAGGCTCTTAGCCTTGAGCAGCCGCCTAAAGAGGTACACAAGAGAAAATGAAGCCAGACGGATAAACAGGCTGTTCGCAACTCAGCCTGCAAAATTGTACGCTCAGTGGCAGGGTCAAAAATTGATGGTGGAATGTAAAAAGAAGGAGGGAGAGTGCCCAGCCATCCCCACACCAAGACCCCCGCCGCAGCAGCAGTGGCAGCAGCCAGAACCCCCCAACGCCACACGGCAGCAGGCAGTGAACAACCGCCTACCAGGTGACCACATCTGCCACCCAGGCCAGGGCAAGCAGGACCGCCGCGAGGCCCCCAGAGCCAGAGAGCAGGGAGGCATGGGGGAAAAGAGAGTGCCGCCCCCGCCCAACCAGGAGTGCAGGCCCCCTGCCGCACCGGGAGGGCCCAACGCAGGGCCCCACCCGAGATGGGTGCCCACAGCCCCAGACGAGCACCCCATCACCACCCAGGAGTTCTGGGTATCCCCCTGCCCCAACACCAGGTACGAGCCAGGACCCCCCAAGGGAGACCCGCTCCGCACTCCAGGTAGCCACCCACGCGGTCCATGGTTGGTCCAGGAAGGAGCAAGGCAGGGACCAGCTGCCAGGCTCGACCACCGTTTGAAATTTGGTGAGGCCCAGCGCTCAGGGGCAACGACCAGAACCCACGCCACAGGGATACGGACACCCCCGGCTGAGGTGCAATGTGAACCCTGCCTAGGAAACCGGGCCTAGGGGACACGGCGGCAGTTGCCAAGGGTCCAGTACCCCCCACCAGGGACGGGGTAGTGGACAGATGGTCCTAGGCCCCACCTTCCTTGCAAAATGTGCGTGTGTGTGTTTGTGAGGGTGTGTGTGTGCATGTGTGTGTGTGTGTTTATGTTGGAATGTATATTTTGAGGAGTAAAGGGTGTGTGTACTAAGGGGGTGCAGTTAAAATTAGCGGGTAGGGCACTGAGGGGACATCTCCTGATTACTCAAAGTGATGTCCCCTCACCTTCCCCATCAAGGTTCCCTAAATGTCTAAGGTGCAATTAAAATTGGCGGGTAGGGTGCTAGGAGGACATCTGCTGCTTGCTGGCAGTGATGTACAAGCACCCCCCTTCCAAGGGCCCTACATGTCTAAGGTGCAAATAAAACCGAGAGAGGGGGGGCCATTCCATACGGCAACCATGAGAGGGGGACCACTGTCAAGTAGCTCCCCCCCAAGTTGCATCGCAGGCTAAACCCCCCACCCCCTCACTCTAATGTGAGATTTTATGAGGAAGGGGTAAATTGGGGACAGCTGGTAGACTGTCCCCCAGTCGTCAAACAGCTGCCCCCCCCCAGCATAGGGGCCAGGTCCCCTCAGCACAGGGGTCCCATCCCTGGAGGCGTCGACACCCCAGGCCAGGGCTCCAGACTAACTTTTTTCACTAGGAGCACAGTGGCCCCCAACTGAAAATTTTAGGGGCACAACCAGAAAATTAAGGGCCGCGTACCGTAAATCAACATGCTAACCAAATCTACTAATTTCGAACTGTATTACTAATAAATAATTTGATAATAGATGCAGAAATTAGAATGTGCTGTTTCAAATTCAGAGTCACATTTTATTCTGCACTTTTGCAGATGCAACAAGGTAAACTGACAGCACCATCGCTGTCATGACAGTACAAATACTAAGGAAAATATCATACATTCAGAATGAAAAAGGGCTTAGTATCCCCCCCGCCACCCCGGTCTCCCCAACGATCCCGGCGAGGTTCATCTTAAACACGTCTATCGTTGAATTTTCCACACGTATTATCAGTGTATCTAAGACTAAATCTTGTCGCCCGCACATGTTTAATGTTAGAGCCCCGTTAGCTGTCACGCATGTAGGTCTGGGACATTTATTCCCCTCAGCTGACGATCTCCTGGGGGAGCGGTGTGCCATAACAGCCCTGCATGAGACCTGTTTGATGGAGGTTGATTCGCCGCTGCGCGCTTAACCCTAACCATAACCTTAACCCTCCTACGGGTCTGTGCAGCCCAGAGAAAATTTCAGCACAGACTGTATGTATTTAGAAAATTATGCGCGAATAAATAAGTTCTAAAGAGAAAAGTAAGGAACTCCTTAATGTGGTCCGGGGAGGGGGCGGTCAGATGTCCTGCCTTTAATGTTTTCCTGCTTTGAAGCCCGGTAAATGTCACGTCCCCAAGAGTCATATACCCCACTGTGATTGGTTGCTTCATCAGCTCCACACAGAACAGTGAAAAAGTGTCATTCATACAAACTGGCGGGACGCATTAACATTAAACTTTCATATTAAGCAGGGGGGGGCGCAAAATATCATCTTGGGGGTCGCAAATAGCCCGCGGGCTTCGAGTTTGAGACCCCTGCTGTAGACTCTAAAAAGCGGAAGATTTCTTTCCTACACTATCTATATACAGGGTACACATTCTTAACTCCCTCCTTCTCTTCCCCAAACCCTCCTCCTTCAGTGTGTGCGTGTGTGTGCGTGTGTGTGTGTGACTGGTCTAAGGCCTGGTCTAAGCCACACCACACTGCACCAGGGTCAGCTGCACAGCCCAGTGTGGGCACCTCCACAGCAGGGCCTGAACCAAGGCTGGTTTCCCCTTGCTGCTTCTTACCAAGACCAGACCTCTACCACACCCATCCATTCATTCATACACAAACTCTCTCCACCAATCCCTGTCCTGAGCAGCCTCTTTCCCCTGCACCACAGTCATCCCTCTTGCATTCAACGCTCTCCTTACACCCTCTGTCCATTCCATTCACGGTTTTTCTCTCAATCTCACTCCACTCACATCAGATTCATATAACTTTTTTCACCAATCTCTCCCTTTCCATTCTTTCAACATGTCCAAACCATCCCAGTGCCTTTTGCTCTGCTCTATAAGCCAACTCTTGCATCACACCAGTTCTCTCTCGGATAACTTCATTTCTCACACGATCCATACGCGTCACACCACACATACTCCTCAAACATCTCATCTCAACTACATTCAGCTTCCTCTTTTCCGCCACTTTCAGACTCCATGTTTCAGCCCCATATAACACTGCAGGCACCACCACACCCTCATCTCCTTTTCGCATCCTTTCCCAGTGACCTACATTCAAACACTCTCTTCATTCCCCCCATATCTTTCGTACTTCGTTTATTCGAAACTCTACCTCTCCCCCATCCCACCATCCACACAGACACACAACCCCAAATACTGAAAACACTCTACCTCTTCCAACAACTCCCCATTTAATGCCACATTCAATCTACGTTCACCCTTTAACCTCGTACACCTCATCACCTTACTCTTTTCCACATTCACTCTCAACTTCCTTCTGTCGCACACCCTTCCAAACTCCTCAACCAGACGTGCCAAGCTCTCTTCGGACTCAGCCACTAGTGCAGTATCATCTGCAAACAGCAACTAATTCGCACTCCATTCGCTGCAGTCAGTATTCATAATGCTCACACCCGTACCTAACACCCTTTCATTCACCTCTTTTACCACACCATCCATATACACGTTAAACAACCACGGAGACATCAAACATCCCTGACGCAAACCAACCCTCACAGGAAACCATTCACTCATGCTTTTTCCCACTCTCACACACGCTCTACTGTTTCTATAAAAACTCTTCACACCTTCCAACAATTTACCATTAATACCATACATACTCAACACAACCCACAACACCTCTATATCAATCCTATCATACGCCTTCTCTAAATCCATAAATGCCTAAAACACCTCCCTCCCCTTAGCCAAAAACTTTTCACATACCTGTCTCACAACAAACACCTGATCCACACACCCTCTACCTCTCCTGAAACCACACTGCTCTTCACCAATCATACACTCAATCCCCTCCACTATCCTATTAATCAGCACTCTCCCATACACTTTGCCTACAACACTCAGCAGACTAATACCCCTAAAACTACCACAGTCATACTAATCACCCTTACCCTTGTACAGGGGAACCACACATGTACTCATCCAATCAAGCAGCACCTGCCCGTTTGCAAAACACACATTCAACAATCTCACTAACCACTCAATCATGATCGCTCCACCACACTTCAGGCATTCCACAGTACACCCATCCACACCTGCAGCCTTTCCTACTTTCAACTTTCTCACAGCTTGCTCAACGTCCTCTGCCGTAATCAACGCTTCATTCAACTCTCCCAATACATTCAGTCTACTTTCCCTTCCATCCTTCGCAATCACAGCATCCCGGTCTTCCTCCACATTCAACAGCCTCTCAAAATACTCCGCCCACCTTTTTCTTACTGTATTTCCCTCATTCAACATCCTTCCATCCTCTGTTTTCACTTTCTCCTCCCTCCCCGACACTCCCTTTTGCAACCTTTTCGCCTCCTTCCAAAACATTTTCTTGTTCTCTTGAAAATTATCAGTCAACTGACTGCCCCACCTTTCGTCCGCAGCCACTCTTGCCTCACACACAGCTCTCTTAGGCCGCCTTTACACTGCACGTTTCAAGTGACCCAATTCCGATTTTTTCCTCTCATTTGGCACAGATCGGATATGACCGGTGAACGTGTAAGCAGGACAAAAGCGCATGGATTCCGTTTTTCTCAGATCGGATACAGGCCTCTCTCATATGTGGAAATAAATCGGAAACGAATCGGATACGTGCATTTGCGTGTGCCACGTAAGCAGACAAATCGGATATTCCCCAGTAAATGCGAGTCGTACGTCAGTGACGTCAATTCAGGAAACCACCAACTGAGATCACATTACTTATTAAGGGGCTTTTTGTGCGCTGATTTTGCTGTCAGCGTGTTACCTTTCAGCCTCAGGCTTCAGTCCGTAGTTGGAAACCGCTGTTATGTACGGTCGGGATGCAAACGGCAACTAATGAAGCGGGACAGCGTTGCTATGGAACAGGCTAGAAGCCGTTTATTTCTTTGGGGGGCGTGTATGATGGGGACCGTGTGTGTGTGTGAGCGCGCGCGTGCATGTGTGTGTAAGGAGAGGGGGTGTGAGCGTGGAGCGGGGGAGTGTCGGAGAACCGCAAATTAAAAATAAGGTGTCTCCCCCAAAGGTTTTGGTGTCTTTCTTAACCCACTCTGGAGGCTGAGGGTTCAGAACGGAAAAGTAAACCCAGAGGAAATCTCCCGTGTGTTTCTGACCACGGTCGGAAAAGAGAAGTCATCGCGCAGGAAAGGTTCAACACTTGGATCAAACTGTTAGTACAGCACGTCTGCAAACACTTCCTCATTTAAAACTCAGAGAGAGCCGAGCAGCCTTCCCTTTTACTCTCCCCTCAGGAGCGCCCAAGGCAACGCCTCCTTCCGTCGCAGCCTTGCCTCCATGACAACCACAATCACAAAAGTCCGAAAGAGGTCAGTGGAAGGCGGAAATGCTGCTACGTAGTCCTCAGAACGTCTATGTTTGATAGTTTCAGCATTGTATAGTGTAAATGCAAAAATCAGATATGGGTCACTTTTAAAAGATGATGTAAGCGGGTCGTCAAAAAAATCGGATATAGTCAGAAAATCGGATATGAGCATCAAGACCTGCAGTGTAAATGCGGCCTTAGCATCCCTTTTCTTCTCCTTTTAACACTCATATGACTCCCTGTCCTTTCTCTGCAGCCATACTTCGTACGCACATCTCTTCTCAGCTACAGCCAACCTTACATCTTCGCACCACCATTCACTTCCCTTTCTTACACCACCCCCAACACATCTCACACCACACTTCCTCTGCACATCCAACCACTGCACTCTTGAAGTGTTGACATTCTTCCTCCACTCCAACAACCATTTGCTCCTTCACCATATTCCACTTGCCACCTAGTTCCTTCTGATACTCACACATTTTCTCTCTGTTCTTCAAAACACTCACTCTCAGAACTTCTCTTGCATCCCCACTCTTTCTCAATTTCACCCATGCCATACCCACACGCAACCTTCCTTCCACCAAATAGTGATCAGACATACCTCCACTCTCTCCCCTCCTCACACTTACATCCAGCAATCTACTACATGCAATCACCACATAATCCATCAGTGCTTTATCAATCACTCTTCCACCACTCTGCCTCACCCACCTATACTTATTGATCTCTTTCTTTCTGAACCATGTATACCCAATCACCATCTCTCTTTTTTTAGTGCACATTCCTATCAGTCTCTCACCATTATCATTCTTTCCAGGAACACCATGCTAGCCAACAACACCCTTAATTTTCTCATCACTCACTCTAGCATTCAGATCTCCCATCAGCACAACATTCACATTTGCTCCAAATCCTTGCAAGCACTTATCTAAGTCGTTCCAGACGGTCACTCTCTCCTCTTCATTCCTCTCACTGCCAGGACCATATGCACTCACAAACGCCCACAACTCCTTCAGAAATGTCACTTTCACCCACATCAGTCTTGGTGAAACCTCCTTCCATTCAACCACACATCGTCTCACCTCACAGCTCACCAGCAAAGCCACACCTTCTCTTACTCTCCTGCTCTCTACACCAGAAATTCTCACACTTCCAAACACACACTCACCTTTCCCTTTCATCTTTGTCTCACTCAGTGCTAACACGCTCATTCCCCTCCTGCCAAACATCCTTCCAATTAGATCTCTTTTGCTTCCATCCGTACTAAACCCCTGCACATTCAAGGACCCAATCTTAAGGGTTTGGGGAGGTAACCTCCCAACTCTGCCCTGTCCATATTTAGGGGAGAGAATTCCCAGTTCTTTCGCTCCGTCCATTTTAGTCGCCTTTTACAACTTGCAGGGAATACCTGCAGTCTTGAGCGACTGTTCTGTCAACCAGGAGTTGGTGTTTGGCTCCTCTGGAGTTTTTACCAATGCCCTTCTGTGTGTTGCTCATGTATTGATCCATGTACCTATTTATCTTGGTTGCAATGATGCCTGACATGAGCTTCCATGTTGTGGAGAGACAGGTTATTAGCTGGTAGTTCGATGGGAATTAACCCTTTGAGGGATCCTTCTAGATCAGGATCATTCCCCCTTCTGTTAGCCATTTGGGGTGAGTCCCATCTCTTAGAGTCTTGGAGTGTGGTGAGGTTCTTTAGCCAGTAGGCATGTATCATGTCAGGCCCCAATGCTGTCTAGTTCTTCATATCTGAGACTCTTTCTTGGATGTCTGCCACTGTGATGGATACTGGACTCTGTTCAGGGAGGTTGCTATGTTCTTTTCTCAGATAGTCCAGACATTGCTGTTATATGCTGTCTCTTTCTCCCATATACTTTTCCAGTATTGTTATGTTTCAAGCCTTGGTGGGTCTGCTCGGCTGTTTTGACCCTGCCACTTAGTGGTGAATTCCAACTGTTGTGAATTCTGGTGAATTCATATCAGTTGGCATCTTAGCTAACTCGCACATTTTTCATCAGAATGTCATGAAAATAAAATGTGCAATTCCTTTGTCCACGCTGAACAAAACTATGTAGCATACGACCAGATCAATCAAGGAATTTGAACATGGTAAACAAAAAACTGTCACCAAAAAAGTGCTGACTTAGCTAAAAAATCTAGTCTAGTTAGTTCAGTTTAGAATCTTTCTATTGAGTTGTGTGTGTTCATGATTCTTTTGATTGTATGTTTTACCCTACATCTATCCGCACAAAGCTCATTGAGACGACTGTTGTTGTGATTTTGGGCCATACCGATAAAATTGAAAAATTGAATTGAATTGAAACTGGATAATATTGTCTACTTAGACTACATGGTTCCGGGTCGTTAGGGGTCCTTTGTCCTCAGCTGGATCATCTCTTTCAGCTGTTAATGACCTAGGTGAAACTGGTTTGGTTTCTTTGAGATTCAGAACACTGCTGTAGATGAAAGGAAGAATAAACCTGAGACCACATTCTTATTAAGAGAAGGTTTCTCTTTCTTGACAAAGATGGCTTCTTTCACTCCTCGATCAAGCCATCCTTTCTCTCTGGCAAAAAATTTGGACTTTGCCATCGTTGAACCAGTGCTTTGTGGCCTTCAGGTGGAGGTGTACTGCAGACTCAGGTCCACTTGTTGGCTCTGCGATGTTGGTAAAGCCACTTGTGTAGAGGTTGTTTTGTTTCTCCTATGTACTGTTCATTGCTGTTCTTGTTGCATTGGATAGAGTAAACGAATTGCTCTGTTAGTAGCTAGGAATTTTGTCCTTAGGATGAACCAGTTTTTTTCTTTCTGAGAGTACTAACAGGTTTGAGATGAACTGGGATGTTATGTTTATTTTAATATTTGGAAAATATTTCAAACCCATCAAATTGGTCCAGAGCTCATTGGCTCTGAAGAATAATAAGAACCCTTTTATTGTGAAAAATAGATTATACATAAAATGTAAAATAAAAAAAAATAAAAAACATCAGACTTCAACCTGGTAGACTCTGGTCCTTGAAAATATTATCTGACATTAAACCAATATGCAGCTACAGATCTGCCTCTGCAGGTTTACTCAATTCTTTTACTTCTGCACCAAAACTGTCCTTCTTTCTCTGATTTTCCTCTCTAATCTGCACTCACACTTGTGTCTATGTGTGCCTGTGTGTGCACGTGTATGCTCACGTGCTCTGCTGTGTCTGATTTGAAGTTTGACCTCAGTCAGCTTTCAGACAGGTTTGTTTAGGATGACTAGTCTGTCATTAGTTTAAGTTCTTGTTTTTCTGACTCTTTCAACTCATAAATCTGTCAAATGTTTTAGCAGCTGAACCTTTTGTTGCCATGGAAACATATTTGTTCTACAGAAAATCTAAGCAGCTGTTTTCTTCCACTGCTGACTCTTCAAAGAATCAAAGATGTTCAATTTGTGGAAAATCCAGAAAATCTTTGAATCCAAACCTTTTAACTTCAGTGAAGTGAACTACAAATGTAGAAATGAACCAACCAGCAGCTTCAATTTTCTGACCTCAGAGTCTGCAGTCTGCAGTTTGGACTCTCCAGTCCAGAACACAGAACCACAATGGATGAATCCTTCATTCTGTTTCTGCTCAGGTCCAGTTCTGTCAGGTGGGACAGGTTGGACTTCAGAGCTGAGGCCACAATTCCATAGTTAGTCTCCGAGAGTCCACATTGTTCTGGAAGTCTGTGTAGAGAAAGAAAGACAGAAACAAGTGATCTACGATGAATTCAGGCTGTGGTGAAGTTCCAGTTGGACATTTGTCTCTTCATCAGAGCTTCATCTTCATCAGGTGGAGAAGGTGGAGCTCCATGGAGCTTCATGCTGTCCTCAGTCTGTCAGTGATCTGAGGTCTGAACCCCAAAGTTCACAGTAGAACATCTGGATCACAGAGACTGACAGCTGTCACTCTGACCACGAGGATGATAATGATGATGATGATAGTTGAATGTTGACAGTTTTTAAGTGTTGGTTATGATCCAGTTTTCTGAGAGTTTTCTGTTTTCATTTTCAAAACGATTTTTCCACGTTTTCAGCTCTGAAAGTGAAAACAACAACAGTTCATCTTCTTGTTCTGTTACAGAAATTTAAATCCAGTTTCCTCCTCAGGTCCACATCTCCCATCATGAACAGAATCACAGAAGCACCAACCTTCAGGCAGAACTTTCCAGAAGGTCTTCTTGGTAGAAAGAGGCTAAAGTGACTGTTTCTATTCTCAAAGAGCTTTTCTAAATTTGTACTTGATGCTTTCTTGAAGCTTTTTATGTTGTCATGGAAACATCACATTCTGGGGGCTGGGTCTGTTACCAGCTGACTGAAAGAAAGTGTTTCTTCACTTCTCTGCTCCTCTGAACTCTCTGTGGAATGACGACTCAGCATTGTTGTTATTTTACAATCAAGCTCAGCAGATGACAGACACATTTTCAAGAACAACATCTGCATCTTCTCCTGTCTGATCCTGAAGATGAGCTTCTTCCAGCTGTGAGAAACCCGTTTCCATGACAACGTCTCCTTCAGGACCAGCTGGAGCATGGCTGTGAACACGAGTGCAGTCACTGACTAACATGCAGCTCTCTGTGCTGACAGATCCATGAACAACTGTATGCATCCACAGCTGCTGCTGATAGCTGCTCCTCTCCCTGTCTCTGCAGCTGCATGCGGTGGAAGTATCATGGTCTGCCTCTGGTGATGACCTTCAGAAACAGCCACAGCTTCAGTCTGTGTGTTTCTGAACTCCAGTCCTCAGGTCCCCCATCTCGAAGGCTATTTCTGCTTCTCTGCATAAACACACCTGCCTCCAGGGTCTCGTCATCCGGCCTCTTTAGAACTCCATGATGAGCTCAGTCAGGTGTGTTTCAGCAGGCAAGATGGAACCATGCAGATTGGTGGTTCTGGGGACTGGAGTTCAGAAAGCCTGTTCTAAAGCAGAGCTACAGGAGCTTCAGCCTTTCAGAGTGGATGGAAAGAACCTCCTTCAGGTTCCTCTCTGTCATTTTTTCTTCACAGCTTCTTTGACTCCTTCACTCCCTTCCGAACATGCGGCTCAATATTCAGGCTTTGGCCATGTGTTAAGAAGGAGAGCTCTGTTTCTTTCAACACTTTGTTCACAAACCGTCTGAAAAAGGGAAACAGGACAGGGGGCGGAGCTTCAACAGAAACAGGAAGTGTCTTACTACAATAAAAGGTGGATTCTTCAGTGTCTCATTCAAAGCCAGAAATCTTCTCCAGGAAGCTCTCTAGGAGCTTCAGGGGACCATGCTGACATCACTCTGACCTTTGACCCATCATGCTCAGGTGGATCAAAGCGCATCTGGACTTTCTTCACTGGATTTCAGAACCTCATTATGGAGGAACAAGAACCTGTGCAGGTTTACAAGTTAACTGTGATGTTAGGCTTCATTCTGCAGTCCAAACTGCTATTGTGGTCTGATCAAAAAGGACTTTCACAATACAACTTTTTTTTTTTTTTTCTCTTTTTTTTAAACTTGTCCTGTCCAACAGCTGGGCAAACAGATGAGAGCTGAAGGCCTCTTGTGTTGGACATATTTTGCTTTAACAACAGGGGTTATTAATCTTCAGACAAACCAGAGGAATGTCTGAATAAACCCCTTTTGTAGTTGAGGCCAAACTTTATTCAATTAAATTATTAAATTTATCATATTAGAAAATCTTTGGTGCTGGACCGGACGGAAAAGGAAAGGAGGGAAGAAGAGATAGGGATGTTAGAGAGGAGGGGGGAGAGGAGGGTAATAATAGGAGGGGGGGGGGGGGTAGAACCATGAAGCAGCCTAAAGCAACAACTTTACTGGATGTTTATCATTACGGTAAGGTTCAAGTGTAATACAAATCTCAAAGTGCGGGGCCTGTCCACACACACATTCAGATGTTATAAACACACCTGTTAACTGTAAAGATGTCTACATGTCAACATGTACACAAAACATGCACACAATACAGATATTGTTCACACACGCATACTTATGCCCCTAAACCAACCAGTGTGAAACATTTCATTCATTCAATCCTGCAAATTATTAGTACAAAGGTGAGCTAACACCTGTGCTCAGGTGAGTGTTTAAGTTCTTCAAAATGAATGGTGGAATGTGAAAAGAAGGAGGGAGGGGTGACCAGCCATCCCCACACCAAGACCCCCGCCGCAGCAGCAGCGGCAGCCGGAACTCCCACCGCCACCCGGCAGCAGGCAGGGAACAATCACCCCCCGGGCGATCACATCCATCACCCAGGCCAGGGCCAGCAGGACCACCACGAGGCCCCCAGAGCCAGAGAGCAGGGAGGCATTGGGGGGAAGAGAGCGCCGCCCCAGCCCAACCAGGGGAGCAGCCCCCCCGCCGCGCCGGGAGGGCCCAACGCAGGCCCCCACCCGAGAAGAGCGCCCACAGCCCCAGATGAGCACCTCGTCACCACCCAGGAGTTCTGGGTATCCCCCCGCCCCAACCCCAGGTACGAGCCAGGACCCCCCAAGGGAGACCCGCTCTGCACTCCAGGCAGCCACCCACCCGGCCTATGGTTGGTCCAGGAAGGAGCAAGGCAGGGGACAGCCGGCCCCGCCCCGGAGGGGGGCACCCCGGAGAGAAGAGGGGCCCACAAGGGTTGTTGTTAACATGGCCCGACCAGGCTCAGCCACAGTTGGAATGTGGGCGGGGGGCCAGCGCCCAGGGGCAAAAACCCGAACCCACCCACAATACAACTTTTTTTTAACAACATAAACTGCACTTTCAGATTCCAAAAGTCTGGATTGATCCAGAAGATTTTCTGCTGAACTTGTACTCAGACTCTGGAATTTTTCTAGAAGAATCAGAGAAATAAGAATCCAGAAAAATAGAAGAAAGATTTTTAAAACATGAATCCTTTCAATGGAACTGGATAATCAAATAAACCCAACCTCATTAAAAAGCAGATTTCAGACAGATTTCCCTTATTTTCTTTCTGCACTGCTGCGTGTTGGACTCAGATCTTCAACAGAGACTGTATGTATGCAGATGATGGTTGACTGAACTAAAGAAACCAAAAGGTTCAGAAGAATCAGTTTCTGCTTCAGTTTCTTCTTTTAGTCATCAAACTGTTTCATTCACAGATCAATGATTTATCTAGAAAAAAGATGATGAACAGAAGAAAGAACATTCTAGAAATGTGCATCTAGAATGACTGACATTGTGGAAATGAAGACATCCTTTCATTCTGGACCGTCTGCTTTGGGTTCAAACCTTTCAGAAAGTTCTGGATTGGATTTCATTTGGACAAATATGATCCTTCTTTGTTCTTTACCTAAAAGATCATATGAGTGTAAAAAACCAACTGATTTTCTTCTTTCTTTCATGTTTTATTTCTAATCATTTTCTAACCTTTCATTCTTTGTAAACCAATCTGAACACTGATCTGATTTATTATCACAATCACTTCTGGACTCACCTGAACTTTCTGCAGTTCCTCACAGCTGGGATCAGTCTCCGTTTACCCTCAGAGGATGTGTTGTACTGTTTCAGGTCCAGCTCATCCAGAACCTCCTCTGACATTTGCAGAGTGTAGGCCAGAGCTGAGCAGTGGATCTCTGAGAGTTTCTTCCCTGATTTGTTCTTTAACTTCAGGAACTCTTGGATCTCCTGATGAACTGAGAGGTCCTTCATCTCCATCAGACAGTGATATATGTTGATGCTTCTGTCAGGAGAAACTCCTTTACTGTTGATCTCCTTCAGGTTGTTAATGGCTCTCTGGATGGTTTCTGGATTCTTCTCTGTCTGACCCAGCAGGCCTCCTAAGAGTCTCTGGTTGGACTCCACAGAGAGACCATGAAGGAAGCGAACCAGCAGGTCCAGGTGTGCAGTTTGACTCTGCAGGGATTTCTCCATGACTCTAATCAGAAACTCATCCAGGTATAGGTAATACATGTTGATCTTCATTAACTCCTCAATGACCTTTACCTTCCTGTTGGAGTAACAGTGGAACATGTAGACTGCAGCCAGAAACTCCTGAACGCTCAGATGAACAAAGCTGTAGACCGCTTTCTGGAAGATCTCACACTCTCTTCTGAAGATCTCAGTACAAACTCCAGAGTACACTGGAGCCTCTGTGACATCCAGACCACACTGCTGCAGGTCTTCTTGGTAGAACATGATGTTTCCTTTCTCCAGATGTTCAAATGCCAGCCTCCCCAGCTTCATAAGAACTTCCCTGTCAGTCTCTGTCAGCTCTTGTGGACTTGTCTGATGTTCCTGCTGGTACTTGTTCTTCTTCCTCTTTGTCTGGACCATCAGGAAGTGGGAGTACATGTCAGTCAGGGTGGTGGGCAGCTCTCCTCTCTGCTCTGTGGTCAGCAGGTTCTCCAGAACCACAGCAGTGATCCAGCAGAAGACTGGAACTTCACACATGATGTAGAGGGACATGGAGCCCTTGATGTGGGAGATGATTCTGCTGGACAGCTC
Source organism: Oryzias curvinotus (assembly GCA_023969325.1). NCBI lineage: Eukaryota > Metazoa > Chordata > Actinopteri > Beloniformes > Adrianichthyidae > Oryzias > Oryzias curvinotus. The sequence continues at coordinate 29,708,350 of CM043707.1, forward strand.
TCCATCTGGGAACCTTCTCCTGAAGTACTCCTCCTTCTGAGCATCATTGAAGCCTCGTACTTCTGTCAGTCTGTCCACACATGAAGGAGGGATCTGATTGGCTGCTGCAGGTCTGGAAGTGATCCAGACTAGAGCTGAGGGCAGCAGACGTCCCTGGATGAGGTTAGAGAGCAGCACGTTGACTGAGGACTTGTGTGTGACATCAGACACCAGCGGACTGTTGTTGAAGTCCAGAGAAAGTCTGCTTTCATCCAGACCATCAAAGATGAACAGAAGTTTGCAGATAGACAGCTGTTCTGCTGGGATCTTCTGGAGTGTTGGATGGAACAGCTGGATCAGAGTGAGAAGACTGTGCTGCTCCTCTCTGATCAAGTTCATCTCCCTGAAGGAAAGAGGAACCACAGCACTGATTTCTTGGTTCTCCAAGCCCTCGGCCCAGTCCAGAGTGAACTTCTGCACTGAGAAGCTTTTTCCAGCTCCAGCAACTCCGCTGGTCAGAACCACTCTGATGGATCTGTGTTGGTCAGGGAAGACTTTGAAGATGTCTGGGTTCTTGATTGCAGTGTCATGGAGCTTGTTGGTCTTGGTGGTTCTCTCCAGCTGCATCACCTCATGTTGGGTGTGACCCTCTGGTCTCAGTTCCTCTGTGATGTAGAGCTCAGTGTAGACCCTGTTGAGGAGCGTTTCTCTTCCTGCTTCTTCAGTTCCTTCAGCCACATGTTCACTTCTGCTCCTCAGACTGATCTGATGTTCTCCAAACATCTCCTGCAGACCAACATCTGCTGAAAGAGCAGAGAAGAAAGCTCCTTCATGGGTGTTCCACATGTTTCCAGAAGAATCCATCAGCAGATGATCAAGCTCTGACTCACCAGCTCTGGGTCTTTCTGCAGACTGAGGTCCGCTCCTCTTCTTCTCTCTGTGGACACTAAGGAGAAACGTTAGTGAACAACAATCAAAGCAGTCAGTGGGAAGTTCCAGACTAACTCTGATCATGGAGCAGATCCTCTCTGATCTTCAGACTCAGATATTGTGATCCAGACTGTGCTGAATGTGAGCAAATGTGTTTCCAGGTGAAACCAGAGCAGATCTAGTCCATCTGAAGGTCTAAATGATGCGTTAGCTGTGTTTGGAGCTCATGTCTGGACTGAGCTCAGAGAAAAGTTCAGCTGGTTGCTTCATCCTCACAGACTGAGCTTTGTGTCCTCAAGAGTTGTCCAACTCTTTTCTTTCCTCTCAGACCTAAAGCATCACAGCAGATGGTTGACCTTCCTGGATGGATCAGCTGATGTTCTTGATAAGAACATTGTTGTTCCTGCTGAGAGCTGAACTCTGCTTTGTTTACTAGAAACTGCTTCTTACTGTGAGTCTGAAGGTCCTGGTTCAGTTCTGAAGTCTGGAGGTTTCCGTTTGGACCGGTCACTCTTCATGGAGCCACAGCTGGAGGCTGCAGACTGGACTGTCTGTGTGACCTGTTGACCTCTGCAAACACCAAACCATCAGAGTGTTGGAGGATCTGCTTCTTCATGAACAGCTGATGGACTTTGACATGAACACAGACTGAGCTGTTTAGTCTGGAATAACATGACATGTTTGGATCAACAGTTTCCAGTTGGAGGGAAAAGGTTTCAGCATTTTCTGTCAGTCAATCCAGACTTTTTTCTAGAAAAGCTGATTCCAATTCTCCATGTAGAAATGTAGAAATTCTGATAGCAGAAAGTCCAACTAGAACAATGTGATGTTTGAAAAGCATGAAAATCTGAATCCTAGGAGTCTGCAGTGATTCTTCTCATTAGACTGGAGCTGCTGTCAGTCAGAGTCAGCAGTCAACATGTTTTCTTCTCCAACATCTCTGATGTCTCTCAGAGACTCTCAAAAGACTCAACTGAAAAGATCTCATCACACACATGATGCTCCAAGTGAGTCTGATCAGAGAGATCCAGAACTGAACCAGACCTCAAGTCCTTCATCTGAAAACTGTTGATCATCTGAACTAGAATCCAGTCTCCAAAAACTCTGACAAACACTCACTGTTCCACTCCTGAACTGATGTCCTTAAAGTCAGGATTTTTATTCTTTGATTCATCATTCCTGAAGGAAGCACAGCTGGATTCAGATCCAGATCCAGATCCAGATCCAGATCCAGATCCAGATCCAGGTCTCTGTTTGATCCTAAAGAAAAAAAAGCATTTGTTTTATTACAAACTAAGTGCTTCTGTTCAGAAGGTTGTTCAGATTATCTTCCTTGTTGAACTATTGAACTCAGATGATGAACAGACTGATCTTTAGTCAGACAGTCTGATAAAACGCCCCCTACTGACAACTGTGTGACACTGCATAGAGTTCTATCTGTTGTCTCCATCACTTCGTATTTTAGGGGTGTTTATTGGAAAGAGTCTGGTAATACAATACATACCCCGATGTACATGTCAAGATACAAAACATATCCTGATATACCCAAAGACAGTAACAGAGACAATAATGCAGTTTTTTTAAGTGTGACCTAGAAAAAATCTCTGAATGTCATTATAACGTACAAATAAATAAAATACTTTTCATTTAATGACTAGAACATAAAGCACTGAAACTGTATCTCATATACAAGTTGCTTTTAACCAAGCAGATACATTTGTGTCTTTTTGCAAATTAAGAATTTTCTTTCAACACTCAACATTGTCCTGTTTTCACACAAAAATTATTTTTCAGCAAAGGCAAAATCCACAACAATTAAAATGTGTCTTAACCAGTAATGTTCCATGTGTGTGATTGAGAACATAAAGTCCTGTTTATTTCAAAACTGATGAATGTAGCTGAACTGGTAGTTTTAAAACAGTTCAGGTGCCTCAAAACTAAGGAATAAACTCTCATATTCTTTCCATAAAAACATGAAAGTGTGATGAAGCAGAGTGACAGGCTGGAGGAGTTACATTATTTAAGAAATCGTGATTTTTTTTAGATCATGCATATCACAGGAGACATACACCTATGATGAAAATGTCAGACCCCCTTATGATTTCTGGGGGAAATGGGAGAATTTACTAAATCACAGGGTTTCCCAATCCCTGTGATCCCTGAGACCAACAGGAGTGGAAAGATTTTGTTGCTGCCCTAAGCGTCTCAAGGCGTAAAAGGCAGCAAGACGAAAAAGAAGGGTTTTCTAATAACTGGTTGCTTCATTGCTTCAAAGCTCTATATAAGTACACGCCATTTTCCATTTACTCCCTTCAGGCAGGAGGCTAAGGTCCATCTGGACCAGAACCTCACAACATAATAACAGTTTCTCTCCCTCTGCAGTCAGACTCATGAACACCTTTTAGCTCCTCCCCCTTAAACTTTTCACTTATATGTCCGGTCACCTGGATCATCCTCAGTTTGCACTATTCATTTCTATTTTTTGTTCTGACCGTTGTGTTATTTTTTTACTTACTGTTGTTTATTTTTGTTATTCTTAGGTGTTTTATTCACATTAACACAGCAGCAAATTCCTAGTCTGTCAAAGTGCCCTGCTCACTGAAAATGGCAATACATACTCCTTGAATATTTCTTATAGTTCTTATATGAGTCCAACACGGAGCACCAGAATCATGTGGTACCGGCACCAACATGGCACACATGTTTGGTACTCGTCCTTAATTAAAACACATTTGTACACGTCTCATTGCATTATGCAACAACAACCGTGAGGTTCATGAGTTCACATCTGTCACCAGATTATTGTCGTGAGATCTTGTTGTTTTGCTGTAGAGCTGCTCAAAGATGCTCAGTGCTGACAACTAGTTGTCAAAGGTTTTAGTGGAAAACAAAAGAAAGACGCAGAGTTACATTTCTGCTTAGAAATATTTAAATATGGTCTTGCCAGCTTATTACATTGTTACAAGTAATGACAAATGAAATTTAATGATAGTTCACTGAATTGATGTTTTACACCACTAATGTCTCTGACAAACACTCACTGTTCCACTTCTGAATGGATGTCTTTGAAGTCAGGAGGTCTCTCCCTTGACACACCACTCCTGAAGGACCCACAACTGGATCCAGATCCAAATCCAGGTCCAGATCCAGGTCCAGATCCAGATCCAGGTCCAGGTCCAGGTTGGTTTCTGTGAAGAATGAAGGTTGCTGGTGTGAGTCCTGAGCTCTGACATGGAGAAGATCATGGACAGTTGGAGATGTTCATCTCACCTCTGAGCTTTGCTCTGGTTGTCATGGTTACCATCTCTGCTTCTAGAGGGAGGGGCTCCCTCCTGTGGCTCCTCCCACTGATCCATGCTGCTGGATTCACTGGATCCACATCAGCTCACACACACCTTCCTCCTTCACCTGCAGAGGAAACCCTCCTCATCATCAGAGGAAGCTGCCATCAGCTGCTGCACTTCTGGTCTCCCTCCACCAGGTGGAGACATGGAGCTGCAGCAGCAACATTTCCATTCAGTCACTTTGACACAGAAACAACAAACTTCCTGTTTCTACACTTCAGGAAACATGAAGCATCAAGAAAAACAGACAGAAATCAAAGAATGAGGAGAAAAGAAAGAAAGACATGAATTCTTCCTCCCAGAGCTCCAACAGAGACTTTCTCATGACCTTTGACCTCCACACAGGAGGAGAACAGGAAGGTTTGGAGTCAGAACTAAAAAAAGCCAACAAGCATCAGCTGATTGTTGTTGAGGTGATAAAGAAGAGTCATCCATGTTGTTGATCAGTGATAAACAATGATGAAGCTTTGGAAACAGCAGAGGGATGAGAGTTTGCAGAGAAAGAAGAAGATCTTCTCCAAACATTCAGAAACAAACAGTCAAGTTAGTGAAGACAAAGTTCCAGAAACAAACTCACTTCAGAGGGTAGTTACCGCTCTGATTAATTATTCAATGAACAAAACTCTCTCCAAAATATACAAACTTTTATGTAAATTAGATAATAATATTTCACTTCCAATAACAAAATGGGATGCATATTTGAGCATCAGCACAGATGAAAACTATTGGTCAGAACTTTGTCTAAACAGCTTTAAACTGACAAAAAGTCAAAATTTGCAGCTAATCCATTTCAAAACTCTTCACAGGATTTACTACACTGGACAGAGGATGTTCAAGATGGGTCTCAGTGACTCAGACATTTGTGAGCACTGTGATAGTAATCTACCTGATAGTTACATGCATGCACTGTGGTTCTGCACGCCTGTCCATGCTCTCTGGCAGCAGGTACGTGCCGATCTATCAGTTTGGCTTAAGGCAGACACCCGTCACTTTGTGTGCTTGGTGACATGAGTGCCATCGAGGTAGAAGGAGAATTATTAAATATCATTTTCATAACTCTTTGTATTGCTAAAAAAAACATCTTAATAAATTGGAAAAACAAGAAAAATATAAATATAAGTCAATTCAGAAATCTGCTTTTTGATCATATCAGCTTGGAAAAAATGTCAGCCCAAAGTTCAAGTAACTTTGAAAGAATTCAGTCTCTCTGGTCTCCCATAGCTAACTCCATGACTTAGGGGGGGAAGGGGGGCCTGGTCGTCACTGCTCACTGCCTTTCTGCCGTGGTGCGGGGTGGGGGTCGGGGCCTCTGCTGCCCGGTGGGGGCTGGTGGGGATCCCATTCGTTGGGGGGTCGAGTCCGGTGCCTGGGCGGGGCGGGCAGGGGCGCTGCGTTGTCTTCTGGGCTTGGCGGTTGGGGGGTGCGTGGTAGGGTGGTTGAGTGGTGGTCCGGCTTGGCTTGGGGGGGTGGCCTCTTTGCCTCATAATATACATTCAAGCACAAACACGCACACATGCACACATACACCCTCACAAACACACGCACACACATTTTGCAAGGACGGTGGGTCCTAGGTCCATCTGTCCCCTACCCCATCCCTGGGGGGGAGTACTGGGCCCTTGGCAGCGGCGGCCGTGTCCCCTGGGTGCCGGTTTCCTGGGCCTGGCGGGGCTCTCTCCGCGCAGGGAGGGGTTCACATTACACCTGAGCCGGGGGTGTCCGTCTCCCTGTGGGGTGGGTTTGGGTTTTTGCCCCTGGGCGCTGGGCCCCGCCCACATTCCATCTGTGGCCGAGCCTGGTCGGGCCATGTTTACAACACCCCTTGCGGGCCCCCCTTTTCTCCGGGGTGCCCCCTCCTGGGCGGGGCCGGCTGTCCCCTGCCTTGCTCCTTCCTGGACCAACCGTAGGCCGGGTGGGTGGCTGCCTGGAGCGCAGAGCGGGTCTCCCTTGGGGAGTCCTGGCTCGTACCTGGGGTTGGGGTGGGGGGATGCCCAGAACTCCTGGGTGGTGATGAGGTGCTTGTCTGGGGCTGTGGGCACTCTTCTCGGGTGGGGCCCTGCGTTGGGCCCTCCCGGCGCGGCAGGGGGTCTGCTCCCCTGGTTGGGCTGGGGCGGCGCTCTCTTCCCCCCATGCCTCCCTGCTCTCTGGCTCTGGGGGCCTCGTGGTGGTCCTGCTGGCCCTGGCCTGGGAGGTAGATGTGATCGCCCGGGGGGTGGTTGTTCTCTGCCTGCTGCCGGGTGGCGTTGGGGGTTCTGGCTGCTGCTGCCGCTGCTGCTGCGGTGGGGGTCTTGGTGTGGGGATGGCTGGGCGCTCTCACTCCTTCTTTTCACATTCCACCATCCATTTAAAAGAACATAAACACTCACCTGAGCACAGGTGTTAGCTCGCCTTGGCACTGATAGTTTGCATGATGGAACGAATGAAATATTTCACACTGGTTGGTTTAAAGGCATAAGTATGCGTGTGTGAACGTTATCTGTATTGTTGTTGTTGCTGTAAGTTGTTGCTTTAGGCTGCTTTATGGTTCTACCCCCCCCCCCCCCCCCTCCTATTATCACCCTCCTATCCCCCCTCTCTCTCTAACATCCCTCTCTCTTCTTCCCTCCTTTCCTTTTCCGTCCGGTCCAACACCAAAGATTTTCAAACATGATGGAATCTAATAAAGTTTGGCCTCAACTACAAAAGGGGTTTATTCAGACATTCCTCTGGTTTGTCTGAAGATTAATAACCCCTGCTGTTAAAGTAAAATCTGTCCAACACAAGAGGCCTTCACCTCGCATCTGTTTGCCCAGCTGTTAGACAGGACAAGTTTAAAAAAAAAAACTCACTCACTCATCAAACCCTCAACCTCCCTTTTGTCTACATAGTGAACAGCCACTGCTCCACAGTCAGAGGATCAGGATCTGATCAGGTTTAGTCCTGACATGAAAAAGGGGGCGGGGCTTCTTGTTGGAGGTGGAATGAGTGGATGTTTGTTTCCTGAACTAAAGACAGAACAGGTTCAAGGAGAAACCTGACACCACCTGACAGCAGCTGAGAGGAGGGGCGGATCTTCAAGCTGATTGACAGATTGTTGATCTCAGTGACTAGGAAAGGTGAGGTCATGTGACCTTCTGCTTCCAGATGTGCATGACCCCCCTCATCTGTCATCTACTGACACTGAAGCAGAAACTTCTGATGGAGCTGAAGGGAGGGGCCTGACTATTTCCTGGAAACAGCTCCTTCTGATCATCATTCAGACTCAGAGGAACAGAGAGTTTGTTCACATGCAGCTCAGGAAAATGGCTGACAGTGAAGCTGAGAAGCTTTTCTTTCCATGTCTGTTAGAATCACAACGTTTCAAATCCACAAGATCCTAAAAGTGAAGCAGAAGCTGAGAAAGGAGCAGATTGAAGTCAGAGGGGGAACAAGTCAGAACAAGCAGAGATTAGATCACAAAGCCAACGGTGAACCACATTCCTGAAGGACGTCTACGTTCTCAGATACAGGGCGTGTCTGAACGGCTGCAGATTCTGCAGAACATCAAGGTTTCCTGCAGCTGGATGGAAGGAGTGCTGCCCCCTGGTGGACAGGAACTCAGCAGTGCAGCTTCAGGATGGAGTGGCGTCCAACAGATCAGATCAACGTTCT
>CM043707.1:29717050-29802801 GCA_023969325.1 Oryzias curvinotus
CTACATTAATTGCAATTATTTAAACTAATTTAAGGTCATAGTATCATTCTTAAAGAAGTTGATCAAATTTATTTAAAATGAAATATTTTAAATGATTTAAATACAATCATTTATTAAAATTAATTTATTTTGAATACATCTACTTAGTTTTCACAAAGCTCTTGTTAGATTAGTACTGACAAATGTGTTGCAGTGAACTGAAATTCCACCAATTTTATTATGAATTCATATTTTTCTGTCATATTACTGCACCTTTGAAATGTTTTAGAGTGCAGTTTTAAGACTACAGAATAGATTTCAATGAGATTGAAGAGTCAAAACTGAACCTTGAGAGTTGGACTTGAAAGCAAACAGTGACGTTAGCGTCTGCAGACTGAGTCCAGCTGGGATCAGATCTAATCCCAGGTTTTCAAAGCAGAAACTTCCTTCACCAGACTGGACCAGTTGCAGTCAAAGAAGACGGACGTGTTCTTGTAATCACAGTCGATTCAGTTGCTGCTTTGAACAAACATTAAGTTTATTGCAAAAGATCAAAACCAGACAGTTTCTGAGCAAAAGTTAATGTGGATAAAGTTCATTACAGAGCAGATTAAGAATTATGTAGTGATTACAGGAAATGAACAAACAGCATTTCCTCTTTAGGACAGGAAAAATATAGACTTCCTTTTTCTGATCCTAAACTGATGAAGCTTTAACTTCAAATATAATAACATCAAATTTTGTCTGATTTTTACCTTCAGTAACAAAACTTTATATTTTATTAATCTGTGATCCATCCTTTCACTCTGACTTCACTAACAAATGTACTGACACTAAAAATATTGAGTGGGAGGAGCCAAGACTTTCTTTTCTATGATTTAGTCATCATCAAAGAGGAAAGGAACATTTACAGTGAGAGACCAACAACCTAAGAATGACTCTGTTGCTGGAATTCATCTTTATTGTCATGATTCAGTCTGGAGGTGATATTTCTTTGAAAAATATTTCTTACTTTTACTTTAAAATTGTTGTTTACCACATATAGTCAGTCTATTTTATAAATAGCAAGATGTTCTTTGTTTAAAAAAATGGATTTGGAAAAGTAGATTATTAATAGAATAAAGATGATTACATTTTGTTTTTGATAAAAATCTGTTTTCATTTGAAGATTCCTTAGGAAGAAAAAACATCTTTGGTATAATTTGTTTTGTAAACAGATTTTTTATAAACAAATGCAAATTCAGTTTTAAAGTTCAATTTATTCAAAAATACGTATTTGAATGCTGACAGCTGAAGCTGTGAGGATGATGAAGAATGTCAACACAGTAAAAAAAAGTCAAGAAGTGGAAACGTTTGTAAAACTGAACCAACTTCCTTAAATTAAAATGACTTTTGCTATTTGAACTGCTAAAACTGCAATAAATGGTAATAAAGAGGAAAAGAACCAGTTTTCTGGAGTAAAACAATAATTGAGGAAGAAACTAAGAGGAAGACTTGTAAGGACACAAATAATAAAGCTACAGATTTCAGAAACTGATTGACTGATATTTTAGCAAAAAAATTACTTTTAAGGATTTGAAGGTTCTTTTCATTCATGTTTAAATTAATTCAAGTTTAGGAAAATAGCCAAATGTTTGATAAATGGCTTTAATTTTTAAATGCCTAATAGGTTGTATATATTTTTCTAATACTATCAGTTACAGAGAAAAACTAATACTTCATCTGAATTCACAATTCTATCCAGAAAAAGTCAGAGTTAAAGATGAGAATGATGAAAAGATTAGAGGAAAGTAAAGACGTTTACTTGTGTTTCTGATTCTGATCATCTTTTTCTCTTTCTTCTTGTTTCTCCTGCAGGTTTCAGTTTTGAGATCCTCTATAAAAGAGTTGGAGATGAAGCCGTTTTACCTTGTAGCATTGATAGATCCTCTGACCGGGATCTTTACTGGTCCATCTACAGACTTGAAAACCCCGTTTCAGAACTAATAAGCTGCAGTGGAAATGTCCAGAGTTCAGCCAGAGCTTTAAGGCTGAGTGTGAGCAGTGACTGCTCTCTGCTCATCAGATACATCACTGAAGATGATGCTGGTCAGTACGCCTGTCAGCGCAGAAACAACAACAACATTGTCACCGTTGTGGATCTGAATACTTTGAGCAGTGAGTATTCTGACCAGAAGAATTCTGGGACTCCATGAATGTCAACAATCTGATCTGATCCAAACAAAGAACTCAGAGCCTGAAGAGACTCTGACATGTGAACTCATGTGATCATTTAGGTCAAACTGCTGACAAAGCATGTTTAGTATGAGAGATGTGAGAGAGTCGGCTCATGGGAGAAAAAATCATAACATTTCATTCTTTTACATAGCAAATAGGTTGAATTGATGAATCCATAAACAGCAAAGATCAATGTCTCTGATGATCACTGATTAATCAGGTGAACTGAGTGTTTGACAGTTTCCTGATGTGTCACACATTAAAAAAGTGTTTGGTTGAAAATTCAATTAAGGACAAAAATAATAGTCTGAAAACTTGATTCTATTTTTGTTTTCCTTTAGTCTCTTCGTCTCCTTCAGATGTTCATGGAAGAGTGGACCTAACATGCTCCTTCAAGGGCTATGATGTACCTTCTTTCTTTGAAGAACGTCATGGCTGTAAGAAAAGCCGCATCATCTGGATGAATGAGACGGGATCTCAACTGTCTGGTAGAAATCCAGAGTTTGAGGTTAAAAACCAAACAAACTGTGATTCTGTTCTGACTGTGAAACATCAGAGTGGAAACTCCAACAGATTCAGCTGCCAGTTTGTTGACTATAAGAAAGTGCAGACAGAGGCCGTCTACGTTCTCACAGGTAAGAACTTTGGAAGGATTTAACTTTATATTTGTGTTCTATAAATGAGATTTTTCCACAGTTTAGAAACAAAAACACTTTCTGTTCTTTTAAGTGATTCCTGTGAATCTTTGCTCTGTCAGGATTTTCAGAATAAAACAAAACAAACTTTTAATGTCAATCAAAAATCTATATATGATTTGAACTTTTCTATATAAATGTCATTGTTGTTATTTTTAATAAATTGAGGTAAAAACTTTTAACTCATTTATGTTGGTTGTTATGCAAGCGTCATAGAAGAAAAGATTGATAAAATAAAAGAATATTATCTGTTGAAACAGGTTTTTATTACAAATAGAAGCAAACATTGACTTCAATAAAACAAACTTCTCTTTAAAGCAGGTTTTGTACTTTTATAAAATAACCTGTTTGGAGATTATTTTAGAAAAGCATAAATGTAATTACAACTACAAAAACAGTTTCAGAGGAGCTTGACGATACGTATAACAATAAAGAAGAAATGAAAACCTAAAAAAAACTCAGCAGGTGAACAAAATCTGACAATTGAATTATCAGATAATAATCTGATAATTACGGAACAAGTTTGTTTTACAAATGTTCATTTCTCCAGACTTTGATTCTCTGTTGATTTAACCAAAGGGAGATGTGGAGAGTGGATTGTTCATTTGTTGTTGTCGTTTTTTCCATTTCTTGTTTTCTGCAGATGTCTGCGTGGGGGGGGGGGGGGGGTATTCCTAAAGCAGGTTATGCTAGTTACCACGGTAGGTTTCAGGATTAGGAAGCAGCGTGTTTAAAGTTCAGAACTGTCACCTTTCTACCGTTTAAAGCACTTTTTGACTCATTCTGTTCACATTAGAAGAAAACCTTCTGAATGGATCTGAGGAAAAGATCTTTTTCTAAAGAAAGAGGAAAAAACTTCCTTGAGGAATTTAAAAACTGTGTCTCTTTAATGGTTTAATGTCACAAAAATAGAAGCAAAGTCTTCATTTTCAGTTTTATCTTTATTTATCATTAAAGAAGAAATCAAACCATGAATGACTCCAAAAGTAGAATTAAGGAGAAATATGTTCATATTAAAACATTATATTGAATTAATGTCACTTTTCTCTAAAAATCCAGAATTTGATGTTAGTTATGAAAAAATATTTTTTAATATTAATAATTTTTATCATTTAATAATATTACCCTGAAAACAAATCTTTGCAGATATAATCATCTTATTGTATTTCTTCAGTGATTTTCTTAGTGACTGTTGAGTTAAAGGTTCAACTTTTTCTTCTTTTCTCTCCTGCAGACATCAGTGAACAAACCAAACATCTTCATCACAGAGCTGGAGATGACGTCCTTTTACCTTGTAGAACTACATCCTCCTCTTCCTCGTGCTCTGATGTTACATGGCTGAACCAGAAAGATCCAGATGAAGCACTGAGACCAGAAGTCCACAATGGAAGTGTTGTCCTGAGTTCAGTTAGAGCTTCCAGGCTGAATGTGAGCACTGACTGCTCTCTGCTCATCACAAACATCACTGATGAAGATGCTGGTCCATATCTCTGTCGGCTCAGGAACAAGAATATGTTTGACGCGTATCTTAATATTTTGAGCAGTGAGTATTCTGACTTGAATAATAATGTGACTTCATGGTTGTCAACATTCTGATCTGATCCAAAAAAAGCTCAAACCCTGAAGAGACTCTGACATTTGGAGTTTTTTAATCTAAATCTCCAGATTCTACAATAGATTAAATATTATTCCTTTATTTACATTCAGAGTCAGAACTAATCAGTTTTCTTCTCAGATGAGGGGAGATTTATTCCACAATCCAGAGCTTCTGGGCTTTTGAAACAGAATTATAGGAGTTAGACCAGACAGACCCGGAGAATCAGGACTAGAAAGACAAAGAAAGAGCCGACAACAAAGTTTCAGCTTCATGCAGAAAACATTTCTTTAGGTTCATTTTATATAGTTTTCTATTATTTCCATAATATTGTTTGTTGAAAGTTGTCAGAAAATGACAAGCAGTGACTTCATCATGTAAAAACATCTAACAGAGAAACTTTTCTGTTTGTGTTTTCCTTCAGTTTGTAAAGATCCAGCAGACGTTCCTCCCAGAGGAAGTGGAAGTGTCACATTCCAGTGTTCACTGAGTAGATTTGATCCAACTATTCCCTGTAGACACAACAGCTTCATCTGGATGAATGAGACGGGATCTCATCTGTCTGGTGATGATGTTGACTTAGAGTTTAGAGGACAACCAGACTGTGTTTCTGTTCTGACTGTGAAACATCAGAGTGGAAACAACCAAACGTTCATCTGTCAGTTTGTGGAGGATGAGGAAGTGAAGACAGATGCTGTCTATGTTCTGGACTTTTCAGGTGAAACTGTGTGTATTATTTTTATCCACAAAGACAAATTTGTGAAAGTCAAAGCCATTTACAAATATTTTAGTTGATGCTGGTAAATGTTTGTCTGCAGATCTTTCTGGTCATAATTTCATCATCATGGTTGGAGCCGTGATGAAGGTGGTGTTGATGTTTCTGGGTGTGGTTGCTGCTCTGGTCTACATGTCCAGGAGGAGAACCAAAGGGAATGAGGACCATAGAACTAGAACAAGTACTGTCACTCTTCTACTCTTCATCATCTGCTGACGTGGATGATGTCATTTCCTGTTTCTTTCAGCATGAAGTTGGTGACCTTAAACATTATTTACACTTTTAAAAATAAAAAAGCTGCTTGATCTTCTAAATTCTGCTTCTACAGGGAGAAAAACTGTTGCTGGTGATGAAGACGCCCAGTGAAGAAGAGATGCAGAAAACTGTTTTCATATTTGTTGTTGTTTAAAAGAGTGCAGATATTTTCTTCTCTATGATTTTTTCTTTATTTCTTTTTAAATATTTCAGCTGCAGTAGTTTTATTTGCTCAGATCTGACTTCACCTGCAAAGTTGTGTGTGTGTGTGTGTGTGTGTGTGTGTATATCCTATTGACTTTATATTTTTTTCAGAATCAGGTCAAAATATATAACTCCAGGTTAATATCTATATATATAAACGTACATTTGTTTGTCTTCTTTAGCTTGTTTTGATGGCTTGAAATAAACCATTTCTAAATTACAACTCATTTTCATCAGACCGCTTTTTGTTTTTGTGAATAACATCCATGTTTTTTTAAGAAGGACTACAACTTTGGAACTTGTCACACAGAAAATGTTTTCCACATTGATGACAGAGACTCAGATGTCTTCCAGAATGACATTTCTGCAGATCAAACTGAACCACAAATGAAAAGAAACCTTCTAGATTTCTTTAATGTGTTCACAGCTCTGCAGCAAAACTAACAGAACAATCTTACATTTTAGTTGTCAAGTCTGCTGTCTAGTGGCATCAACACACTACAAGGTCCTTTTAGACACAGAAGAGTAATAAGAAAATCAAATAGAAATTTTTTTGAATGAAAGAAATCAAACATTTGAAAAAAAAAAAAAAGAAAACAGCAATGGAGTCATTCTAGATGTTTCTGGTTGTTCGATTGATGATTTTTGAGCCTCAACAACATCAGGGGGTAAACAGGCTCCACTGAGTGTCATGTGGTGTCAAACCTCTGCCATTTATATTAATAATCCACTGCATTTAGTTAACACACTTTGTGGTTTTTCTATCTTTATCAGCACTTGCCTTTTATAATCTCTTGCTTTTATCTGAACATATCATGTAACTTCCTCACAGAAACACTCATGCAGAGTTTCCTGTCTCCACAGAGAGTGAGTGTTGACGTCCAGAATCAGAATCAGGTTTATTGAAGAGTTCTACAAAAAGCATCAGTAATTACGTCTCCATGTCTGGATCATGTGATCATTCAGAGACTAAAAATAAAAAAATATGAAAACAAGAGAAAATTAGAGGATATTATTGTTATTGTCTCCATAAAAATAAAAATATCAAGATCTGGAGACCTGAGTAGACTGCCTCTTGCATGCCTCAGCGGCTCTATCTGAACGCCAGCTCGCCTCACAGGTGCCGCTGTAAGGAGCCCGATTGCCAAGTAAGCAGCTGGACGGCTCCGGAAACCGGAAACAGCGGGTTAAGAAAATGGATGGAACCATCAAAGTTGTAGGCTTAAAGGCTGTCATCTGGACTTGGTTTTTTAAGTTGAAGATGTTTCACCTCTTATCCAAGAGGCTTTGTCAATTCTGAATTAGCTGGTAAAAGAGCTGGTAAATATGTGCTCATGGGGGAGGAGTCAGACCTGACATGGGATGATATTGTCTACTTAGACTGCATGGTTTCAGATTATGTTTTTTATAAATCTGAAAGTCACCAAAGTTTTTAACAAACTTGTTTATAAAGTAAAAAGGTCAAATGTTTGTGTGTTGGAAGTCCCAACCTGACAAATGAGCAGAATAATAAGGCAGGCAAAGCCGTAACACTGCCCCCTGGTGGACAGGAACTCAGCAGTGCAGCTTCAGGATGGAGTGGCTTCCAACAGATCAGATCAACGTTCTGCTCTGTGCTAAAGAGGCAGAACGTCTCCTTCTAAGAAGAATCCAGAGTTCCTGATCACAAGCATCAACTGAAGCCCAAATCAGAGCTGATCAGACTGCATGGAGCCCAAGCTCCAGAAAAGAGGAGAGAAGAAGAAGTCGTCCACATGAAGCTTCACCTTAGAGGAAAAGAGGAGCTGCTGAACTAAAGTACTCCAGTACTGAGGAAGACTTTCAACCTCTGATGGATTCTGTAGAACATCTGGAACTAGAATGTAGAAAGTGCTTCAGTTCCATCAGCTGTCAGTCTGCAGCAGCTTCATCTGCTGCCTCCATCCTCTCTCTGTGAGTCTCTGCAGAGTTTTTCTGCAGCTGCTGGTTTTTCTGCAGCAGCAGCAGCATCAGAGCCAGAGAGCCAAAGAAAGTGGAAAGTCTGAGAAGGAAGCAGCTCTGAAGCTCTGCAGCTGACGGTGCAGCTTCAGGACTCATGAGGAGGACCACATGCACGGCTCTGATGCTGCTGAACGTCTGACTGAGATGATCCACATTCAGAAGAGAGTTTCAGAGTGAAAGACGTGTGGAAGAAGAGAATCCTGAAGGTTTCTGTGCAGACATGAACTCAGTCAGAGAGCGTCTGAATGTTGGAGGATCCAGAAGAAACCAGGAGCTCATGAAGGTGGTTCTGTTGGAGCAGAGAGCAGAACTCTGATCCCAGTTTCAGGAACAATGCAGGCTCATGTTCTGGACTGAAGAGTTCTCCTGAAATGTTCTGTTCAGACTTCTTCAGGATCACATCTGTGTGTGAATGTGGAGGTTTGTCTGAACCAAGCTGCAGCTAGTTCACTTTGAAGCTCCTTCAGGCTCACACAGCAACAACGACAAAGACTGAAGCTGCTGTGCTGCCCTCTAGTGGCAAACATGGGATCTGCAGCACACATTTATGCATTTCTCCACATTTTTGAAGCTCATCCAGAGAATGCCAAAAGTGTGCAAAGCAGTAATCAAAGCAAAAGGTGGCTACTATGAAGAACCTACAATATGACATATTCTCAGTTGTTTCACACTTTTTTGTTATGTATA
The DNA here is from genome assembly GCA_023969325.1 of Oryzias curvinotus. Classification (NCBI taxonomy): domain Eukaryota; kingdom Metazoa; phylum Chordata; class Actinopteri; order Beloniformes; family Adrianichthyidae; genus Oryzias; species Oryzias curvinotus. The sequence continues at coordinate 29,725,437 of CM043707.1, forward strand.
GAATTCCACATGTGTTCATTCATAGTTTTGATGCCTTCAGTGTGAATCTACAATTTTCATAGTCATGAAAATAAAGAAAACTCTTTGAATGAGAATGTGTGTCCAAACTTTTGGTCTGTACTGTAAATAAAAATGTTACGTATTTTTTTTTGTCTTAACCTGAAAAAAATCTGTGAATTTATTTAAATATTTCCCAGTTTTTTATTGAAAAAAATCTTTGAAGAAGACACAGAAACAAGAAACAGCATTTAAATCTTTGCAGATTGTCAGGAAAAAAATGCTTGGATTCCAAATATCTTTAATTTTTTCACTTTTCTTTTATTATGTTACATCTCAGTTATATACTTCATAAATGTGTTAATCTAATTGTAATTAAATTAAGTAAGTTTTTCTATGTTTTTTAACTGTAATAATAATTTCAAAATTATTGTCTTTGTTATTAACTATACAGTTTAATGTTTATTTATAGTCGTAATTATTCTCTTTAGAAACAGTTTTTTAGGAACCTTTTGCTTGAAATTTTCTTTTTAAAATTTTTCTTTGCTTACTTTAGACATGTCTTTATTCTGTACTGTAGTATATAAATACGATAAACAAATGTGATCAGGTTTAGTTAGTCTCTGATGCGTTTTGTTGTCAAATCTGAACATTGGAATGAGACACAGCTATTTGTTCTTTTTGTTTTAAACAATAAAGTTAAATGAAAATCACAACAAAAAAAACAGAAATTGTAAGACACTTTTTTTCCTCGGTTCTCAGGATGATAAAGTGAAAAAAGGAACGAGACACTGCGTGATGACGTCACAGCAGCTCTCAAAAAGTTTCCTCGTTACATTTTTTTCTGTTTTGATTTTTTTTCTTTATTATATCCTGAATTAAAACTGTTGCAAGAATTCTGGAAGCTTTTTGAACCATATCGAGGTTCAGTTACGCAGTTTAGACGTTTCTTTTTAAAATAAAGTCTCGTCACTTGACCCGGAAGTAAACAGCACGAGGCGCTAGCAGCGTTAGCTTGTTAGCAGGCTAGCAGCGTTAGCTTGTATTGAGAGGACGGTGGTGTTTTGTTGGGACGTTCGTGACGTTTTTGGACCGAAAGGAGGATACGAACTGTCACCATCGAATGAAAAAGCATAGAAAAAGCGTTTAGTGTAAAGAAGGTGTTTGTGGGAGTTGGAGCTGAAGATCGGAGCAGGAACCATGTCTTCCCTTCAGTCTCTGAGAGAGTTGATCAGCGAGCGACTAGCTGCTGCTGCTGAAGAAATCTGCAGACTCTGTGAAGGAACCATCGTCCAGTACGAGCAGGAGCTCTGTCGTCAGCGCAGACTGCTGGATGTCATCTGGAAACCACAGCTGCAGCTCCACCACATAGGTATGTGACCTTCATCACAGAAACAGAGAAGACCTTTGAGCTTCATGCTTTTCTTTTTGGGGACCCGTCTGTCACTCAGTGGTGGTTCTACACTAACTCACTGTCACCGCGGTCAAGTGAGCCGACATCTGTGGAAGTGTGGTCTCGCTAGCCGTCACCGACTTTATGCATGCGCGTTTACATCATAGTTTACGGTGCACACGTCCAGCGAGCTGAAAAGACGTATAAAACGCTAATATAACCCATCATATCACAGTTACCCATGATCAAATAACATGTACTGTGCTCTGAAATCAATGAGGGTTATTGCAAGCCCTATTATTTGATGTACAGATTTATTCATTTAGATTGCATGTCTGACCATTCTATAATAAACTACCATAAATAAAGTGTTTTGTTTGAAATATAATCAATCAGACAGATTCTAAAAGTGTGTTTGAACACTAACAAGAGTGTTTTGTGTGTTGTTGAGCATGGCATGGAATGGAATGAAACAGAAATAAGGATTCTCCACGTAAAAGGGCACATCTGGTCCTGTCATGTCAATTCATTCTAAAGTGGCTTCTGTCTAAGATTACACAAAACTTTCAATGGATTATTGTTGTCAATGATGTTCATGATCATCTCAGCAAGTTTGAAGAAGATTGACTGGAAATAATTAGAGAAATTAAAGTTTTAGTTCTCCTAAGCATACTGCCTTTATAGTTAAAGTAAAACATTTGATCCACCCAAAATGCCACTTTATTAAAAGATTACACAAAAATTTCAATGGATTATTGTTAGTAATGATCTTCACTAATATCTCAGCAAGTTTGAACAAGATTTACTGGAGAAAATTAGAGAAATTGCCATTATAGTCTCATTCAGGCAGTCTCATCCATGGTCAGCATATAACATGGAAACCATCCAAAATGCAACTTTATTAAAAGATTACACAAAAATTTCAATGGATTATTGTTAGTAATGATGTTCATGATCATCTCAGCAAGTTTGAAGAAGGTTTACTGTAGAAAATTAGAGAAATTAAAGTTTTAGTTCTCCTAAGCATACTGCCTTTATAGGTAACATAGGACATTTGATCCACCCAAAATGCAACTTTATTAAAAGATTACACAGAAATTTCAATGGATTATTGTTAGTAATGATGTTCATGATCATCACAGCAAGTTTGAAGAAGATTTACTAGAGGAAATTAGAGAAATTGCCATTATAGTCTCATTCAGGCAGTCTCATCCATGGTCAGCATATAACATGGAAACCATCCAAAATGCAACTTTATTAAAAGATTACACAGAAATTTCAATGGATTATTGTTAGTAATGATGTTCATGATCATCTCAGCAAGTTTGAAGAAGATTTACTGTAGAAAATTAGAGAAATTAAAGTTTTAGTTCTCCTAAGCATACTGCCTTTATAGGTAACATAGGACATTTGATCCACCCAAAATGCCACTTTATTAAAAGATTACACAAAAATTTCAATGGATTATTGTTAGTAATGATCTTCACTAATATCTCAGCAAGTTTGAACAAGATTTACTGGAGAAAATTAGAGAAATTGCCATTATAGTCTCATTCAGGCAGTCTCATCCATGGTCAGCATATAACATGGAAACCATCCAAAATGCAACTTTATTAAAAGATTACACAAAAATTTCAATGGATTATTGTTAGTAATGATGTTCATGATCATCTCAGCAAGTTTGAAGAAGGTTTACTGTAGAAAATTAGAGAAATTAAAGTTTTAGTTCTCCTAAGCATACTGCCTTTATAGGTAACATAGGACATTTGATCCACCCAAAATGCAACTTTATTAAAAGATTACACAGAAATTTCAATGGATTATTGTTAGTAATGATGTTCATGATCATCACAGCAAGTTTGAAGAAGATTTACTGGAGGAAATTAGAGAAATTGCCATTATAGTCTCATTCAGGCAGTCTCATCCATGGTCAGCATATAACATGGAAACCATCCAAAATGCAACTTTATTAAAAGATTACACAGAAATTTCAATGGATTATTGTTAGTAATGATGTTCATGATCATCTCAGCAAGTTTGAAGAAGATTTACTGTAGAAAATTAGAGAAATTAAAGTTTTAGTTCTCCTAAGCATACTGCCTTTATAGGTAACATAGGACATTTGATCCACCCAAAATGCAACTTTATTAAAAGATTACACAAAAATTTCAATGGATTATTGTTAGTAATGATGTTCATGATCATCTCAGCAAGTTTGAAGAAGATTTACTGTAGAAAATTAGAGAAATTAAAGTTTTAGTTCTCCTAAGCATACTGCCTTTATAGGTAACATAGGACATTTGATCCACCCAAAATGCAACTTTATTAAAAGATTACACAAAAATTTCAATGGATTATTGTTAGTAATGATGTTCACTAATATCTCAGCAAGTTTGAACAAGATTTACTGGAGAAAATTAGAGAAATTGCCATTATAGTCTCATTCAGGCAGTCTCATCCATGGTCAGCATATAACATGGAAACCATCCAAAATGCAACTTTATTAAAAGATTACACAAAAATTTCAATGGATTATTGTTAGTAATGATGTTCATGATCATCTCAGCAAGTTTGAAGAAGATTTACTGTAGAAAATTAGAGAAATTAAAGTTTAAGTTCTCCTAAGCATACTGCCTTTATAGGTAACATAGGACATTTGATCCACCCAAAATGCAACTTTATTAAAAGATTACACAAAAATTTCAATGGATTATTGTTAGTAATGATCTTCACTAATATCTCAGTAAGTTTGAAGAAGGTTTACTGGAGAAAATTAGAGAAATAACCATATATATTTATATACATATGTAACCATCCAAAATGCTACTTTTTTCAAAAGGTGACGCTAATGTTACACTGGATTATTGTTAGTAATGATGTTCACTAAGGCCACAGCAAGTTTGAAGAACATTGACTGAAGAAAAAACAGATATTGACTTTATAGTCTAATTCAGCCTCCCTCATATGTAGTTAGAGTGTAATATATGAACTATGTAAAATGCTACTTTGTCCAAAGGTGACATACAATGTTCAATGGATTATTGTTAGTAATGGTGTTCATGATCATCACAGCAAGTTTGAAGAAGAATGACCATAGAAAAGTAAAGATATTGACATAATAGACCAATCCAGGCCTCCTCATTCATACTATAACATGTTTATAAACCTCCATATTAGGTAAATACATGGTAAGAGTATTTTTCTGCAGTAAATCTTCTTCAAACTTGCTGTGATGATCATGAACATCATTACTAACAATAATCCATTGAAATTTCTGTGTAATCTTTTAATAAAGTTGCATTTTGGATGGTTTCCATGTTATATGCTGACCATGGATGAGACTGCCTGAATGAGACTATAATGGCAATTTCTCTAATTTTCTCCAGTAAATCTTGTTCAAACTTGCTGAGATATTAGTGAACATCATTACTAACAATAATCCATTGAAATTTTTGTGTAATCTTTTAATAAAGTTGCATTTTGGGTGGATCAAATGTCCTATGTTACCTATAAAGGCAGTATGCTTAGGAGAACTAAAACTTTAATTTCTCTAATTTTCTACAGTAAATCTTCTTCAAACTTGCTGAGATGATCATGAACATCATTACTAACAATAATCCATTGAAATTTTTGTGTAATCTTTTAATAAAGTGGCATTTTGGGTGGATCAAATGTTTTACTTTAACTATAAAGGCAGTATGCTTAGGAGAACTAAAACTTTAATTTCTCTAATTATTTCCAGTCAATCTTCTTCAAACTTGCTGAGATGATCATGAACATCATTGACAACAATAATCCATTGAAAGTTTTGTGTAATCTTAGACAGAAGCCACTTTAGAATGAATTGACATGACAGGACCAGATGTGCCCTTTTACGTGGAGAATCCTTATTTCTGTTTCATTCCATTCCATGCCATGCTCAACAACACACAAAACACTCTTGTTAGTGTTCAAACACACTTTTAGAATCTGTCTGATTGATTATATTTCAAACAAAACACTTTATTTATGGTAGTTTATTATAGAATGGTCAGACATGCAATCTAAATGAATAAATCTGTACATCAAATAACAATATAGGGCTTGCAATAACCCTCATTGATTTCAGAGCACAGTACATGTTATTTGATCATGGGTAACTGTGACATGATGGGTTATATTAGCGTTTTATACGTCTTTTCAGCTCGCTGGACGTGTGCACCGTAAACTATGATGTAAACGCGCATGCATAAAGTCGGTGACGGCTAGCGAGACCACACTTCCACAGATGTCGGCTCACTTGACCGCGGTCTCACTGTCTGGGCGATAAACCAATCATTTTCCTGTTTTACTTTGAATTGTGCTATACAAACAAAATTGCCTTTTCTTACGCTCACAAGTACAATTCACTAAAAAGTTACTTAAGTAAATGTGACACGTTACTACTCGCCTCTGCATATACAGTGAGGTCAATAAGTATTTGATCACCCTGTGATTTAACAAGTTCTCCCACTTAGAAAACATGGAGGGGTCTAAAATTTTCATCATAGGTGCATTTCCACGGTGAGACACAGAATCTGAAGAAACATTCAAAAATCATGTTGTACGATTTTTTAAATCAATTTGTTTGTATATTACTGTGACAAATAAGTATTTGATCACTTGACTTAACCAACTTTAATATTACAGATGTCAAACGGTTCCTATAGTTCTTCACTAGGTTTCTACACACTGCAGCAGGGATTTTGGCCCACTCCTCCATACAGATCTTCTCTAGATCTGTCAGGGTTCGGGGCTGTTGCTGAGCAACACAGAGTTTCAGCTCCCTCCAAAGATTCTCTATTGGATTTAGGTCTGGAGACTGGCTAGGCCACTCCAGAACCTTGATATGCTTCTTACGGAGCCACTCCTTGGTTTTCTTGGCTGTGTGCTTCGGGTCATTGTCATGCTGGAAGACCCAACCACGACCCATCTTCAACGCTCTGACTGAGGTAAGGAAGTTTTTGCCCAATATCTCACAATACAAAGCCCTGTTCATCCTCTCCTTCATACAGTAGAGTCGTCCTGTCCCCTGTGCAGAAAACACCCCCAGAGCATGATGCTTCCACTCCCGTGCTTCCCTGTAGGTATGGTGTTCTTGGGATGATGCTCCTCCTTCTTCCTCCTCCAAACACGCAGAATGGAGTTAGGACCAAAAAGTTCTATTTTGGTCTCATCTGACCACAAGACTTTCTCCCATGACTCCTCTGGATCATCAAGATGGTCATTGGCAAACTTCAGACGGGCCTTGACATGTACTGACTTCAGCAGGGGAACCTTGCATGCGATACATAATTTTAAACCATGACGTTTTAATGTATTACTTATAGTAGCCTTGGAAACGGTGGTCCCAGCTCTCTTCAGGTCATCGACCAGCTCCTCCCGTGTAGTTTTGGGCTGATTCTTCACCTTCCTTAGCATCATCGATACTAGGGGTGTGTATTGGCAAGAGTCTGGCGATACGATATGTATCGCGATTTGCGCCCTGCGATATGATACGTATCCCAATATTTTACCGAAACACATTTTCTTTTTTTTTCTTTAAATATGACTTTGAAGAAACTCTACCTGAATTTTAATGTCTTCCACTGAAATAAAATTGTCAAATTCTGTTTATTTAATGATCATTATGTTAAGCACTGCAACTGTATCTCATATATAGGTTGCGTTTACCAAAGCAAATTCATAGTGCTTTTATTTTGATAAGTTAAAATATAGAAAGGGAACAGTCAACATTGTCTGATTTCCACAACAAAATGTTTTTCATTATAATAAAAACAAAGAATGAATGTGCCTTAACCAGTACATTCCTATTAGGGAAATAAAATGCTGTTTAATTTCAGCATTGCTTAATGTAGCTTCTCCAGTACTTTTTAATGGTTCAGGAGCCTGAATGGTGCTTCAGAAATAAATGGTGGAGTGTGGGGGGGGACACTAATTCTTTCCAGAAACAAAGTGTGATGATGAGGCAGCAGGACAGAAAAGGAAAGTTGCTTTAATGTGACAAAGAAGGTGCTTTTTTTACATATCAGTCTGCTCTGCCTCTGTTGCACCTTTGCAGCCACGCTTCTCACACACGGAAGTAAACTAACGCTCCTCGCCACGATGTCGGCCTTTTCTCAGAGTGTTGTACACATCCCTCTGATCCATCAGGTCGCTAAACTTGAATCTATTGCTGGAAGGTTCTGTAGAACTTTAGCCCGCTTTGCTGATAGCATTTTAGCCAATGCTAAGCGCATTAGCCTAGCCATTAGCTGCCGTGCTTCACTCGTATTTATCTGAGCTGCGAAAAAGCACAGAAATCCTCGTTTTTATATTTTACTGACAGCAACATGGCTCAGAGTTTCTGTTTGGTATCCATTCCAAGTAAAAACTAAATAGTTCATGTTTCATAATAACATAAAAAAGCTGCCTCTGGCTGCAGTCTTCCTGTTGTCTTGTGCAGAGTAGAGCTGCTCAAAGAGGCTCCATGTGCTCTGCTGCCAACCAGCGGTCGGAGGGTGAAGTGGACAACAAGAGTCAGTCACTAAAGGACGCTCAGAAATAATTAAATAAATATCGATCTGGCAGCATTTTGAATTGATACAAGTATTGCCAAAAGAACTATCGCGATATTTTACAGAATCGATTTTTTTTTCTTACACCCCTAATCGATACCCCACGAGGTGAAATCTTGTGAGGGGCCCCAGTCCGAGGGACATTGACAGTCATCATTAGCCTCTTCCATTTTCTGACAATTGCTGCAACAGTTGTTCTTTTCTCACCAAGCTGCTTGGCAATTGCCCCGTAGCCACTTCCAGCTATGTGAAGGTCTACAATTTTGTCTCTTGTGTCTTTTGACAGCTCTTTGGTTTTGCCCATGTTGGTAGTTGGACTTCTGATAGTGGGGTGCACAGGTGCCTTTATGCAAGCTAACGACCTCAAACAGGTGCCACTAATTTGTGGAGTTGGGCTATTTCAAAGCAGAACAGCAGGTCTTTGCTGGTCAGAAATCTGATAATCAAGTGATCAAATACTTATTTGTCACAGTAATATACAAATAAATTGATTTAAAAAATCGTACAACGTGATTTCTGAATGTTTCTTCCGATTCTGTGTCTCACCGTGGAAATGCACCTATGATGAAAATTTTAGACCCCTCCATGTTTTCTAAGTGGGAGAACTTGTTAAATCACAGGGTGATCAAATACTTATTGACCTCACTGTATATTCATTTTCATGAGTCTCTTCTGGTCCTCCAGACTCCTCAGACATTTTCTACAATGATCACAGATCATTGATGTTTGACAAAATCAAAAGTCCTGAAAACGTATGAAAGGCTCCTTGTTGTGTTTGTGTTCCTGCAGGTCTCCCCCAGCATTGGATGACTGAAGAGGAAGATCTCTGCAACCAGCAGAGGAACTTCAGAGTGGAACAGGAGGAACCAGAACCTCCACAGACCAAAGAGGAGCAGGAGGAACCAGAACCTCCACATATTAAAGAGGAACAGGAGGAACCAGAACCTCCACAGATTAAAGAGGAACCAGAGGAACTCTGCATCAGTCAGGATGAAGATCAGCTTGATCTGAAGCAGGAGACTGATACCTTGATGGAGATTCCTACTTATGAGGAAGATGAGAACAGTGAAGCAGATCTAAACAATCAGCAGAGCTTTAATGTAACTGATAGTCAGGATGAAGAAGGAAACCAACATGAAGAATCAACATCAACTACAGATGAAGAGACAGACCCACAGAACAGAGATCAGAGGAAGAGGAGGGACAGAAGTCATGTCCGAAGTGTGGACAGCTCTCACATGTCAGCAGGTCAGTGTGACTCTGATCTTCAGTATTTTGTTTTAATCTCCAATAATCAAGAAAAAAATACAAGAAGCAAACATCAAGTCTAGAGTCTCTAATTTAACACATAAAACCAGCAGGAACACTTTTCTGAGCAATCTAAAGAAATGTTGACCACACACTTCCTAACACTACAATACATATTAGGGGTCGACAACCTGGGACACACCGAGGGAAAAACAGTGGAACACACTTGATCTGTCTTCTGTTTGTAGTTTTTTGTCTTGAAAAAAAAAGTCCTGTTTGAATGATCATTTCTTCTCACATTGTCTTTTTTTCCCCCAATGGGGACATAAGGGGTCCATTCACTCAGTGCTGTTACTGTGACCCCGCCCACCTATATAAATACTGCCACTTCTTTTCAATAAAACGTTAAAGTTTTACACAATGTACATTACTTTCCATGTTGGTCTTTAGGAACGGGCGATTTAAAAGATGGGGGGGGGGGGACGTATCCCTCTGTGAAATGAAAACGTAATAATGATCCTGTTTTTTGAAACTGTTGCTGGTGAGATGACAGACACAGAGATGTGGGCTCATCTGTGGATGAAATGTGAGTGCATGAGTGGGAAAGCACAAAGCGGATCTGCGAGCTGTTGCACGTTTATGACTGCACAGCTGTTTTTTTGGTCATGTCAGTCATTTTGCATCTAATGAATGAAATGATTGATTGGACTCGAGTGCTTATGGTTCATTGATGTGTCTTGCAGTTAAGAAAATGGATTTAAGTATTTCTATTTCATTCCAGAACTAAGCTAACGAACTATTTTGGTCCATCTGGCCGCAGACAAGCTCTGAAGCTCTGGTCTCGGAGCTCTTTTGCCCGTCATGAAGGCCAGTATGGGGTGTTGTACTTGAGAGTCAAACGGGAATAATAATATTGAGGACGTGCTGAGGTAACTCTTCTTTTATGAACATACTCGTTAGGAATTAGCAGTAACTTTACATCTGAGGGCTACATGCTATGTATCCCATCGTGCATCACACATTTCCCATAATGCATCTCGACCAATCAACGTGTCCCTTAACTGTGGTGCATTCAAATACAACAGAATAAATGTAAAATCGCGTCCATAAGTATTGGGATAGAGAATCAATGCCAACCTTTTTGGATTTGAAATGAAACAAACAAGATGTGTTGCTCCACGGCTAATGTTTTTAGCACGGATTAGCCCAATACTAACCCTTCTTCCAGGTCCTTGCAGCCAAGAAAAAAACACTGACCGATTAGCAGATTAAAAAATTATGAGCAAGTAGGCCCTTAATAATAATCATAACGGTAATAAACATTTAGAAGATCGTCTTCTAAGGCTTCATGCTGATTTTGCTGTTCCAGGACAGCTACAGATCCATGAACAACGCTAACAGATTTCACTATGCTAAACTTTTGGCGTTTGCTGGTTGGATCAACAGGCACTGATGTCATCGCACCGCCTCCCCTTGGAAATGCTACCTGGAATTGTGTTTTGCAACACAATTCGCAGGGTGGATGTGGAAATGACAATGCAATCCCCTTTTTGCACTTTTATTTTAATTATGACACAGAATAAGCAGTTTTTAAGTAGAAAATGAAAAGTCATGTGATGCAGTTACATTTTTAAAATGAAAAATCATTTCTGTTAATCCATTTTAATTGGCAAATTATATATTTCTAACTGAATTTTGCTACACATTTACCAGATAACTTTTTGAAAATGACAATGTCAAATACTATTTGTTTATAATTTTAATTAAGTGACAGAATAAGCAGTGTTGAAGAAGAAAATGAAAAAGCGGTTTGGCGGATTGCTTTTTCTTTTTAATTTTGAGAAAACAAATGCAGCTTCATTTTGAAAATGAAAAAGCATTTCTGGTATTGTCTTTTATTTTTAATTATGCTACACTGATGCTTCCATAGATAATATTGTCCGAAACATTTCAGAATTCATCCTTCTGCTTTTGTCAGGAGTCACATTATCAATAAATACAAGAGAACCAGTTCCATTAGCAGCCTTACATGCCCACGCCATATCATTACCACCACCATGCTTCACTGATGACATGGGATGTTTATCAGTATAAGCAGTTCCTTTCCTTCTCCATTCTCTTCTCTTTCCATGACTCTGGTACAAGTTGATCTTGGTCTCATCTGTCCATAGGATGTTGTTTCAGAACTGTGAAGACTGTTTTAGATGTTGTTTGGCAAACTCTAGTCTGGCCTTCCTGTTTTTGAGGCTCACTAAGGTTTTACATCTAGTGATAAACCCTCCGTTTAAGGAGTTTTCTTCACCAGGGACAGAATTATTCCTTCATCCACCTCAGTTGTTTTCCATGATCTCTCGGGTCGTTTGTCATTCCTAAGTTCTCCAGTGCATTTCTTCTTTTTAAGAATGTTGTCATTGTGATAATGAGGGAATAACACCCTCCTGGAACAGCTGAGAAGCCAATTGGCCAATTTCATTTGGTTCTTTAACAAGTGGAAGGCAAATATGCAAACAGTTGTGATTCATACACTGCTCATCTGATCTTTATGTAAATACCCTCATATTAAAGCTGACAGTCTAATCTATTGTGGTGGTTTATAGAGCCATAAATGTTGGAATTGTTCCTGTCCCAATATTTAAGGACCTGAGTGTATGTCAGATTATTAGGGAGCCGGTTTAGCTTGTGCTGGGTTATGGCGCCTTCCGTCCTGTGAAACCAGGGTTCGAATCCAGGCCGCTCTCTATTCCCTTCTCTTCCGAGCAGCTTTCAGTGATGGTTGGCGTGGACTTTGAACTAGCTTATCATGATTGGCAACTGGTTGCCCTAAAACCGTGACTCAGACCGCCTGACTGATCACTGCCTGGCTCAAAATGGTGATTAGATTTGTTGTTGTTATTGACAACAAAGATTATATCAGAACATTACATTGTCAGCTGTCAGAAAGTTTGGTGAAAATAGCTTCAGTATCTTCAGAGCTATTGAGCATCTTTATCACGAGTCATATCTCTATTAAAATTTGATAAAATACATACAATTAAATTATTATTGACTTTTTCACAAAGTATTGATTGTAGCATGAATATGCTGACGTGTCTTCATTACAATATAAATGTAGAAATTCATTTGTTTTAGAGAGATTATTGATTTTTACAGAATCATCTTTCCTCAGATATTGCACTTTGTTAACAACGGTCTCTTGGCAGTCGTCTCCCTGACGTGTTTCCATTTACACCTCAAGAGATCACTTCTCAATAAAAGTCAGGAAAAAAACATCTTCTTTTGAATTGTACTTGTAGTTCACTCAGTTGTAGTGTGCTGTGATTCACAGCAGCAGATTCAAGCAGTTGAAATGGCTGATTTGAGGTTGTAACTCTAATGAACACATGTAAATCCTAATTTGTCAGTTGTGATTTTGTTTGTCAAACTTTACAGCAGAAGATTTTTACACAGATGCAGACTTTTGGTTTTCCACATTCTATTTTACAAGTTCTCACATCAAATCTTCAAGGTTGTCCATTTTGACACAATTTTACAGTCCGCGCTGCCAGCATCACCTCCAGGCTAACACGCACACATAAACACACCCACCAACACCACCACAGGCAAGTTTCTGACCCCGATTGATGGGGCCCCAGACCTCGGTCCTGGAGTTGATTTCTAAATAAAATAAATACAATAACAGATATGTGAATGTAACTTTATTAGCAGCATATTCCTAACATAACACAACTGGTGTTTTGCTGAAATAAGCCTCAGAGACTGTGTCAAACATTTAATATAGATGCCTGCATGTTAACTGTCAATAATGTCAAGAATCTAAAACATTCTATTTATTTTCCTGTTTTCCTATTTATAATTTCAATTTAAAATAAATGGAGACAGAATCAGGTTAAAAGTACATTTCCTGTTAATCCCTCCGTCTCCTTTCTAGTAAATCTGTCCTATTTATCTCAGCATTTTTTAATTTGAGTATACAGTTATATAACATTAAAGACATTCTTGTACCATTTATGAATTACTTATCTGCAGTTTCATTTCCTTAAAAAGAAAAAACAAAGAAATGATTATTTTCCATCTTTAACTGATTCAGACTACAGGTTATAGACTGAAACAGCTCTGCTTATAGGGGGAGGTGTAGGGGGGCCTTTTTCAGCACAGTTTTATACTGTTGTGCTAAAGAAAACAAGAAAAGTATTTTAAAAAATGAAAAGTTTTCAATTGTGCATATTCTGAATGACACTGCAATAATTTTTATTGGTACTTAACAATAAATAAATTCACCATAGCATATAAAAGGACCTGTTCTTGTGTCCTTGCAGTCCTCCCCCAGTGTTGGATGACTAAAGAGGAAGATCTCTGCATCCAACAGAGGAACTTCAGAGTGGAACAGGAGGAACCAGAACCTCCACAAACAGAAGAGGAACTGCAGGAACCAAAACCTCCACAGATTAAAGAGGAATCAGGGGAACTCTGCACCAGTCAGGATGAAGATCAGCTTGATCTGAAGCAGGAGACTGAAACCTTGATGGAGATTCCTACTTATGAGGAAGATGAGAACAGTGAAGCAGATCTAAACAATCAGCAGAGCTTTAATGTAACTGATAGTCAGGATGAGGAAGGAAACCAACATGAAGAATCAACGTCAACTACAGATGAAGAGACAGAATCAACATCAACTACAGATCAAGAGACAGACCCACAGAACAGAGATCAGAGGAAGAGGAGGGACAGAAGTCATGTCCAAAGTGTGGACAGCTCTCACTTGTCAGGTCAGTGTGACTCTGATGTTAGAAAAAATCCCAAGAAGACAAATCTTGGTAAGAAATACAAAAAATCTCAAAAAGAAGAGATACATTCCTCTATCAGGTCTGGTAAAAACTCAACAATAATTACTAACCTGTCTGACTACATGGAAACTGGTTCTGATAAAAGATGTTATATCTGTAAAGAATGTGGTGAAAGCTTTTGTAACATATCTCTATTCAGAATTCATATAAGAATTCATGCAGAAGATACGAGATTTTCTTGTAAAGACTGTGAGAAAAGCTTTAGTCGTATATTTGCTCTGAAAAGACACATGAAAACTCACACAGGAGAAAAGGCTTTTTCTTGTAAAGAATGCAAAAAAAGTTTTAGTCGTATATCTCATCTAAAAACACACATGAGAATTCACACAGGAGAAAAGCCTTTTTCTTGTTTCGAATGTAAAAAAAGTTTTCGTGATGTATCAACTCGCAACAAACACATGAGAACTCATACAGGAGAGAAGCCTTTTTCTTGTAAAGAATGTGATAAAAGTTTTAGTCAAATATCTACTCTCTACACACACATGAGAACTCACACAGGAGAAAAGCCTTTTTCTTGTAAAGAATGTAAAAAGTGTTTTAGTGATTCTTCTAGTCTCACCAAACACATGAGAACTCACACAGGAGAAAAGCCTTATTCATGTAAAGAATGTGATAAAAGTTTTAGTCAAATATCTACTCTCTACACACACATGAGAACTCACACAGGAGAAAAGCCTTCTTCGTTTAAAGAATGTAAAAAAAAGTTTTAGTCATGTATGTAATCTCAAAAAGAACCTGAGAACCTGTCAGACTTTTTCTTGACAATGTAAGGATTTAGTGTAAACTCTAGATTCTAATAACAAAAACCAAACCAAATCAGTCAGGTCTGTAGTTTGAACTTGTATTAGAAATGAGAAGGGCGACACCTTCTGGCTGTATCCAGAACTGCATCTTCTGGCCAGAAAATTGTTGAAAACCTCAATTGTGTCTGTAAAATGTCTGCAGCTTATTTGTCTGAAGACATGAATAAAGTCTGGATTTGATCCTGAATGAATCTTCATATTTCTTTGTCCCTCAGTCTTTCTTTCAGTCTCAAACACACTGGTTCATTTGATCCTAATGAGAACATGTGTGAGGCTCCAACATGGCTGCCTTCACTGCAGGTTCCTCTTCACAGCATGTGTTTGTGGATCAACACACAAACAACAACAGGTGCAGGTGAGGAAGTGTTGCTGTTGTTGCCTTTGCCTGGTTCCAGCCTACAGGCACAGTTTTCTGCTCCATATGAGGTGGAAAAGAAAATGAATGACACCAATTTTAGGATCCCAACTCATGACAAAGAGCAGAAATGTGGAGTTTGTCACGTCAACATGCTCAAGCCTTCTTTTTCCAGAGGGGAGTCCAACTGTCCTTCTAGTGATGCTCCGGTAGTTTCAGTCTCCATGTGTTCTCGTCCCTCAGAAGATCAGATTTCAGAGGATGGGCTTGGAGAGAAAAGTGGAGTTGTGCTACTGCTTGTTTGGGAAACTCTGAAATCTGAAGCCAACTAGAGAATTTCTGCTCATATCTGTCTCCACCTGCTGGTGGTGACATCATGGTTTGATGGAGGAGAAGTTGTTGCTGTTTTCTGATCCTCCTGGGGCCTGTTTCAGAAAGGAGGTTAAGTGTAAACTCTGAGTGAGTTAACCCTGAAATCAGGGAAACTCTGGGTTTTCCGTTTCAGAATGGGAGGTTTGTTAAACCAGAGAAAGCAGAGTAAGTCAAACCCGTTTCTGAAAGAGAGGTAACTTATACTCTGAGTCAGTGTCCATGGTTACTTATGCTGTGAACCTAACCTGGTCGGGAGCAGGTTTTATTCTCTAAACTCAAGGTTTCTGCCGGTCCCCTCCCCTTTTTAAAGACGAAGCGGTATTTTTCACTTTAACCTTCATTGCCCACAATTCCATCACACAGAGACGATCTAAGTGACAAGAATGAATTGTTCTTTTTTGGAGGACCCAATAGACGAGGAGGCTGCATTCATTCGTAGAGAATTACCACAACAAGAAAAAAAAAAGATACATAAAAAAAGAATCCCACAATGAATAAATTCAAGTCACAATTTCTTTGGTCTTCCTTATTTCCTACAAATTGAAAAGCAACAGTAAGAATTCAATATTCTCCCAAAACCTTTATAGAATTCACCAATCACAATACACACCATACCTGTAGCTTGTGTTCTAGGATCTCAATTTCCAGATCTGTCGATCTAAGTAGGACATCTCTTTATCAGTTTTCTCTATTTGTTTAATACAGTAGTTCATTCATTCATTCATCTTCTTGACCGTTTACTCCCTTTCGGGGTCACGGGGTTGCCGGAGCCTATCCCGGCCACTTGGGCGTAGGCAAGGGATGCCCTGGACTGGTCGCCAGTCTGTCGCAGGGTAGAATGTCCTCAGTCACACACCCATTCACTCTCTCACACTCACACTTATGGACAATTTAAAGTTGCCAATTAACCTATGAAGCATGTTTTTGGACAGTGGGAGGAAGCCGGAGACCCCGGAGAAAACCCACGCATGCACGGGGAGAACATGCAAACTCCACACAGAAAGGTCCCCCATTGATGTAGTTTTTCAGGTCCCCCAGCCGGGACTTGAACCAGGGGCCTTCTTGCTGTGAGGCAAGAGCGCTAACCACTGCGCCACCGTGCACAGTAGTGTGGGGTTAAATCCTGTTCATTCAACATGAATTCCATAGAATAACACTCTGGCATTTACTGTACGTCACTGAACTGTGTTCATCCGTGCAGAGGAGTTTGATGGACCTTCCACCTCCTGCTCCTCCTCCTCCTCCTCCTCCTAAATCCATGACATGCTCAAATTTTACCTGATTGAATTATGTTTTATACTTCATTTTTAGCTGCTGCCATGTTCTTTTACTTCCTGCAGGATTTCATCTACATCAAAATGAAATCAGGGACATTGAATTAGATTAATGTAACAATTACTTTGTGGAAACACAATTTGCTAGTACTGCTTACTTTCTTAATCCAATATAAACCTATACCACATGATCAATACAAGGGTAGACAAAAGTTCACTTTTAAAAACACAATTTCATGTATTAATATTAAACTGACCAACGTTTGCAAGAGGGGAAGGTTAACAAAAAAGTCCTCTAAACATTACCGACGTTAAATGCATTTTTCCCCCAGATTGGTTCTGTACACTATGCAGCATTTTATGCAATTACACCAGGAATTACACTTCAAAAGTTTAATTTCACACCTTACGTTATTTAAAAAGTTATTACAGCCAATATTTTATAACAATGATTTAAATGCAAACTTACGCATTAACTCTAGCAGCTATATTTTCCCACGCTAACTGTCTCTGTGTTGCAGATGCAGCAGTGTTGCTTTTCTTCTGGAATATGTGCTCATATACACTGTAACTCTGCAGCAGCATGTCAAGTTCAGCTGGAGAAAAATATGCAGACCTCTTTGTTTCCACGGTTGCCATGGGGACTCGTAATGGCTTCTTATGGTCGCAGTGCGCACGTTTAACTCCGATTCAGTCCACTCAGAGTTGATTAACCTAACTCTGATCAGCTTCTCTGAAACAGAAAACTCAGAGTTGTTAATCTCCCAACTGACCAACTCAGAGTTCAAGTTTAACCTCAGAGTTGGTTGAACCTCCTTTCTGAAACAGGCCCCAGGACTTGTGGCATTGATGTTATTTTCTTCTTCATTTCATTCTTAGGCAGCACAGAGGCAATGATGGAGAGAGGACGTGAGGGACTAACTGTCTGCTGAGGAGAAGACTTTCTGCAGTTCAAGCACCAGCTCCACCCCTAAAAAAAGGGCTTATATGAAGGAAAACCTCATTTCAACTTTGTACCAATAAATTACTTGTAATTGAAATGAGGTTTTTTTCTGCACCACACCAATGAAGGTTTCTTTCAACCTAAATTTCAACAATTACATTATTTTTACCTCCGTTTTTACAACACTAGCTAAACATTTCAGTGCTCACATCTGTGCTGAAGGCACCTATCATTTTTACGTTTGGCCTTTGATTTGTATGTACGACACCTTAGAATGAAACACTGACATATTAAACTCAATTTCATAAATGTGCTATGCATTTCCAAATCCTTTGTCAGTGTACAGACTACATTTTAATTGTAGCAGAACTGAAGTAAAATGTAACAAAATGACAATGAATTATCTTCAATTAGGGGTAAATGACATGAGAAATTAAGAACATTAGAAGTGTGGAGTTATATGTGTGTTTATCAGTATGATGGGTGCAGTCCATGACACGTTACTTCATTCAGACAGGATGACAGGTAGGGAAGGGGGTAGCCGATGATCTGCTCTACTATCTTCAGCACTCAAGGTTCTGCTGCTCTTCTCCAGTTTGATCTGAGAGCCAGACTGTGATGCAGTTGGACTGGCTGAGCGGTAGACTCCAAGCAGCTTCAGACGTGTGCTGATGTGTCTTGTTGACAACGTCCTGGATGTTAGGAAACCAAGTTAGGTCAGCTGAGATGGGGATGCCCAGGAAAGGGCAGCTGTGAACCCTCCTCTGTGTCTTCTATAGTCCAAAATGACGTTCATGGTCTTTGATTTGAGCCGATCAGCCTTCCACTGTCCAGTTTCCGCACTTGTCTACAAAGGTCACCTCAGTGACCTTTAATAAGTCTTTGTTATTTGCAAGTTAATGATTTATATCCAAGACATGGAGGTGTGCATGGTGGGTCCAGTATGAGCAGGATTTGAGAAATGACAGTTGCCAAGAACTCGCATGAGGTTTCAAGGTTTTTCCCTTCATGTGGAGGAAAAAAAGTCTTTGTCCCTTGCTTGTTCTGCAGAATTGCAAACCTAGAAAGAAATCCACTTGAAAGAATTTATATAAATTTATTTGCCCTTATATCTTCATCAAACATATTTGGGGGCTGTTGCTTGGCGACTCTGAGCTTCAGCTCTCTCCATAGGATTAACATTGGCTGGGCCTCTTCATGAGCTTGATATGCTTGTTCTTCAGCCGTTCCTTGGTTGCCTTGGCTGTAGGTTCTAGGTCACTAACCTGTTGGAAGACCCATCCATGACTGATTTGAAGGGTCCTGGCCTAAGGAGGGTAGGAAGTTTTCAATCAGGATTTTCCATTAATGGCTCCATCAACGTGGTGAAGTAGCTCTGTGCAGAAAAACAGCCCCAAAGCATAATGCTTCCACCTCCATGCTTGACAGTGGGGAAGCTGTTCTTGGGGTCATAGGTAGCAGCTCTCTTCCTCCAAACCCAATGGTCGAGTTGATGTCAAAAAGCTCAGTTTTGACCAAAACATGCCATTATGCAGAATAAACTGATAAAGTAAACCCTATTTTCAGTGTGTGATTTTCATTTTTTAATAAATCTTAGGATAATTTAGATGATAAATGTAATATATGTATGAATATAGTATAATGCAGTAAATATGTACATATTTGATGCGATGAACAATATTTATCTGATTTAGACTCAACATGGAATATTTTTTACAGAAACACATCAAACTGTGTTATTTAATCCTCATAATTCAGCCACAACTGATAGAAATGTTTATATGCCAAACCAGCCATGTGACAATTTAAGTGCAAATACGCATGCGTGTGCGCCGTGCACACAAAGGCCCCCCCCCACCCCCACGTGTCCGCGCGCCGGTCGGTGGGTGTTGGGCGTCAATAAAGGTCCGGTTGTCGCACTGTCTGCATCTCTGCACGAGCTAAAGAAATCTCAAATGTAAGAAATGTAAACACACGAGGCAGTAATGAAAATACTTTATGATCATGAAAGTATTTTCATCTGACAGATGAATGAAGCTGTTGTTATTTATACTGTGACGTTGTAAAAACGATCATCTGGACTTTCAGTCTCCTGAAAACATTGACTGTATAAGAGACCTGGACTGAGTGACTCCTCCCCCTCACGTTCCAAACAGGAAGTACCTGCTGGCTCCAAGGAGCCAAGATTCTATAAACTCCTACAGAGAAACAAAGAGCTTTTTTTCAGTCATTCTATGGGTCAGATTAACCATTCTTGCTGTGATACATTTGTAAACATGTTTTTCTAATTCCAGTTATTTGTTTGACAAAAATGTTTCTTTATCACAAGTTATTCAAATTATAGACTGACCAACAGATGCCTCAGTAATAGCATGTGCCACCTTGAATGTTTGACAAATTCCACCAACTCACTTTCAGTGGAAGCAGTGTGGACTTTCAACAAGCTTACTCCTGATTGGCCACAGTAGTTGCCATAGAAACGTTGACTCAGATCAATCACTGTCAACTGGCTCCAACGTGGTGATGTCTGTATCACAGAAAAATGACGACAGAATTGACTTTGTTATGATGGATCTGGAAGTAAACGGGTGACGTCACACTCGCTCAGACCGTTTCTCTGATCCAGTCAAACTGCTTTCTCACCAGTTTTACTCCAGAAATCATCTTGGATAAAAGGAAAGACATCTTCAGCTCAAAACCAAGTCTTCATGACCTTTTTTATAACTTTTCTTTTTATAATTCAGAACTAATAACCTGCATATTCTTACAAAACAGTTAGGCTTTAATTGCTACCTTAATTTAATTGTAAAATGAAATATTTTCCCCAAATCTTGTCAGAATGGGGAAGTGGAGACATAAAAATTCTGCTTTTCCTATTTTCCGCTGAAGGTGGCACGAGGCTCAACAACTTATTCCATCAACTGCAAAGCGGTGATCGCTGTGGCCGCCAAAACGTCCAAGTGTAAGGCGGGCTACAAGGATTTCAGGCCAAAACAGAAACCTCACATGTGATGAAGTGTCTGTTTGGTATGTATTTACCGTCTGTGACTCAGAGTCATTAACCAATTGTTGATCTGTTCACAGTGTTCTATGATGATCTAAATTTTGACGATGACGATACAAAAATTGCTGCCAAACCTGCCAAAAGGTCCAGCCTCTCACCACAGACATGTTGTGCCCCCAAGTTGCCCTAAGTTTCCTGATCAAGCAGAAACGTGCTTTGCCTGGATGAAGGCCTTATATCAGGTATTGTTAATAATAATTTTATATTCACCTCAGTCTGTTGTTGTTCCTCATTATTCATGGAAGCTTGATGACACGACATCTTCAATCTGCATGAACTCTTGTTTGATTAGAAACTGTCATTTGTGAACCGTCAGCAGATCTGGTCATGTCTCACCAAAACAACCACACTCATCATTTCATCATTTTCCTCCATTAAGGTTAGAAAAACCAGCAGCCCTCCAGTGCTTCAGCCGTCCAACCATCAACCGTTTCAGCCGTCCAACCATCAACTGTTTCAGCCATCCATCCTCCCACCACCTCAGCCTCACTGTTGTCCACCAGTAAGTCAACTTCTGACATTTTACTATCCTACTAACAATGATATGTTTTCAGATATTCCTATGCAATTATAATGCTTTGTAGTTAAAAACATTTTACACACTATTAAAAGATTCTATAAAATATTATTTAAAAAAATCCTTTCCAACAAAATGTTGACTACCGTCTATCTTCCAATAGTAGCTCTGGCGTTTATTCCATCACAGACAGACGTTGATGGTTAATGGGTTTATTTTGCGGCGCAATTTCATCAAGTAATGCAGACAAACACCACATGAAGATTTCAGGATTTCTTCAAATGATGAGAACATTGGATTGTGTTCTGATTAGCACTGGCTGTTGAAGTTTCATTTCTCTTGGAAGCATCAGCCTCCGTATCAAAAATCCTCTTGGTTGTCATGAGGATGTCTTTCCTGGAGACACGCCCACCTTTCCGTCTTTGTTCAATAATTCATGTTCAAACCAGTTCTTGTAATTTGTCGCTCGCTTTCTTTACATTTCCACCAGTAAAAAATAATACGACTAGTATACGACAAGTACTTGCAGAGTTTGTAAAGATTTTGATTTTTTATTATTAATTTGCCTTTTTTAGTCTTTTATTGTAAAATAACTATGCACTATTACTTTATTCACATTTTCAATTCAATTCAATTTTATTTGTATAGCCCAAAATCACAACAACAGTCGTCTCGATGGGCTTTGAAGTAAAACATGAACTCAAAAGGATCATGAATACAAAGAGTCAATAGGAAAATACTAAAATAAACTAACAAACTGACTAAGCTATACTGGCATCCCTGCCCTTAGACCCCCCTTCGCGCGCATTTATCTTAATTTAAGGAATAACACAAAGTACTTTACAGTAGTCAGTAGTTTTCTGTGCATCATTTGTAAGTTTGAATAGTTTGACTAAATACATGTTTACACTTCTCCTCTTTCAGAATACAGCCGTGTTTTTGGAGGAAAAGACTATTATGCAGTGAGGACATTTAAAGAAAAAAGGAAAAGTTTTTTTTACATTATTACTATTTTAAAGTAGAACTCTAATGTACATAAAGGCTTTTTTATGAATTAGTTTGGCATATTTACTGTGTTAGAGTTCTGAAGATTGTTTTGAGTGGTAAACGTTTTTATTATATTAATGAGAACCAGATGGAGTTAATGGAGTGCTAGTCATGTTTTATGTTGTATATATTATTAATGAATTAATGTATTTATTTTGAGGTGCCTATTTGCAAGTAAAGAAGGCGGGGTTATGGTTAAAATACATGTGGACAATCCAGCAACGTTCCTCTTCAACATGAGTCTCCATCAGTTTTTTTTTTTTTCTTGGTCTCATGTAAATACGTCCAAATAATAATCAGCCTAATTTGTTTGTTTGTTTAATTAACATTATATAAATATTTTCTAATTGTCTTTGTCAATAAAAGGACAAATGGGGTAGATGATATTACTCATGTTCTACAAGTTGTTATATATTGATTATTCAATGCTTTTGTGCCATGCGTTAAAAATCACTGTAATATTGTAATTATTCATAAATATTTGAATAATACTAATATTTCCTACAAAGGATAATTGACAGTAATCAAATTTCAAAACAGTCGTCCTGTAAGCACTGAGTGGACAACCTGTAGCCCATCGTCTTCTATCACTGCATGATGCAACCTTCTCTACTTTTCTTGCAGGGGGGGTCATGACCTCGACTATGGATTCCAAAAAAGAGACAAAAAAGCCCAGACCTCAACCCCCCACCCTTACTCAGACATTTTTATGTTTTTATTTTATTATTTACAATAATAAAATATACTGTGTACATTTCTTTTGTTTTACTTTTTTATACTTAGTTTCCTTATTTCCTATAATATTTATTAGTAGTTGTGGTTTGTTGCCGTTTTGTCCTTTTTAGCCCCTTTCATGTTAAAATAGACGTAAATGATCCAGATGTTGATTTTCTAATATAAAGACAGATTTATGAATGAATTATTTACAACAGAAGTTCAACTCTATTGTGGTAGCAGTTTCACCGACTAAATAAACATAATTAGAAAAATTCCTGACATTTTAATAGAGATTTTAGTGTAATGCTAACTTAGAAATAGGACAGAATAAAAATCAGGGTGATGAATTTCACCCAGACTGCAAGTGACGTCACTGTCATGCACCAACTAGTTTGTAGTTTTACTGCAATCTGTTCTGCCTCACCCACTGATCACCTCATAAAAAAGAACAATTATATATCATTACCTTTTATTGCTTTTATGCATACGGCACATTCATAAATCAAAATTTACAAATCATACTCCTCATTTTTCTATCTTTATCAATGAGTTCAAACAATACATGAACACAATAATAAACTCTGATAATAAGACAACAATTAAAACATTCAATCTGTGCGTCAGTTTCAATGTCTTTGTGAAAAATGTAATAATAATCCCCTGGTTTGTTCCTTTCTTGTTGGTGTTTTGAATTGTTGTGTATTGAATTATTACATTCAATAATGTTTGTATAAAAAAATACTGCAACCCGTCGTTTCCTCTGCGACATGATGTCTTCCCTCTGAGAAACATTTGATGTTCTGTTTCTTTAAGTATCTGCAAAAACAAAAAGTTTGCATTAGTTATGGAAACATTCATTTCTGTTAAAAAAAAACACCTGTTCGTCGCAGGGCTTATTTTTAGAACGTAACCTTCCTGATAAACGTGGGACCAATCACAAAACCAGTTTAAAAGAGCCACATGTCATTTTTTAATTATTATTTATTATTTACAGTGTGTTTCTAAACTTAAGGGGTTGATGTTGAAAAAATATGCTTGAATGGACGTTACGACAGAGTACATGGGTCCTATAAATGTTATTAAAAGTAAATATTAAACCTCAGTCGATCTTATTTTACGAGATTTTCCACAGAAAAAAAAAACTCACGACACGTGAGCTCACATCCGCCTACAGATATTATGGAAAAGATCAGACATTGTACACAGCATTTAGACTCGTAGTGCGAATACATTAACATGTAAAAGAATATTGAATAAAAAAATCGCTCATTACATTTAGAGAACTCTTCAGTCCGTCCGGTTTGTTTTTAAATGTCATTCAAAGACACAACAACACAACATGAAACCTATACGCGGGTCAGTAGAAATGTAAATAAAAGTTATTATTAATAAAAAGTTATTATTAAATAGCAACGTACCTTTTAACGAGATCTTCTGTATGAAAAAAGAGAAACTCACGTCACGTCACGTGACCCACGTCAGCCCGCATATATGAATGGAAAAGATCAAACACTTTCAGATCCTTTGAGGAAAAGTTGAACGCAACAAACAAACAAACTACGAACTGCATGTCTGCAATGAATGGATATTATGAAAATAAAGGGGATATATACTGCTAGAAATGTTTTCAAAAAGAAATTAGTCTGCAATCACTGGTATTTTATGGTATTTTCTTAAAAAAAGAGAAACATATTAGTCACGTGACCCACGCGCACGTCTGCAGATATGAATGAAACAGAGCCTTTGGGAGAAAAGGTTGAACGAAACAAGCAAACTACAAACTGTATGTCCAAAATTAAAGCATATTTTAAAAGAAAATAGTATATTTCTCACTAGAAATGTTGTCAAAATAGAAATTAGTCCTCAAAATATCTTGTTTTATGGGATATTCCACCGAAAAATGAACGAGCATCCGCCATGTTTTTTGTTCACAGCAGGCAAAACCTCCAAAGTCACGTGATCCTGAGAAGGCTCATAGAAAATGAATAGAAAAATGAAACGTGTCCAGCTCACAATTTAGGAGGCGTTTTTGTGAAACTCTCACGTATATCCATGTGGACAAACGTAACTACTACGCATTTTAGGATGAGACTGGGTTGAACTAGAATGTAGAAAGTGCTTCAGTTCCATCAGCTGTCAGTCTGCAGCAGCTTCATCTGCTGCCTCCATCCTCCCTCTGTGAGTCTCTGCAGAGTTTTTCTGCAGCTGCTGGTTTTTCTGCAGCAGCAGCAGCAGCATCAGAGCCAGAGAGCCAAAGAAAGTGGAAAGTCTGAGAAGGAAGCAGCTCTGAAGCTCTGCAGCTGACGGTGCAGCTTCAGGACTCATGAGGAGGACCACATGCACGGCTCTGATGCTGCTGAACGTCTGACTGAGATGATCCACATTCAGAAGAGAGTTTCAGAGTGAAAGACGTGTGGAAGAAGAGAATCCTGAAGGTTTCTGTGCAGACATGAACTCAGTCAGAGAGCGTCTGAATGTTGGAGGATCCAGAAGAAACCAGGAGCTCATGAAGGTGGTTCTGTTGGAGCAGAGAGCAGAACTCTGATCCCAGTTTCAGGAACAATGCAGGCTCATGTTCTGGACTGAAGAGTTCTCCTGAAATGTTCTGTTCAGACTTCTTCAGGATCACATCTGTGTGTGAATGTGGAGGTTTGTCTGAACCAAGCTGCAGCTAGTTCACTTTGAAGCTCCTTCAGGCTCACACAGCAACAATGACAAAGACTGAAGCTGCTGTGCTGCCCTCTAGTGGCAAACATGGGATCTGCAGCACACATTTCTGCTTGGTTATTGGTTTCTGCTTTCATAGAAACAAAAATATTTAATCTTAATACAAACTAACAGTCCACTCAGACAATGTTTCCTCCTTCAGTGTCACATCCAGAAACACTGAACAGTCTTCATCAGTGAAGAAGATTCTCATCTTCTCACCAGCTTACTGCTCTGAAGGAAACATCTTCATTCATCATCATGGACAGCAAGACCAACCTCTGTAGAAACACAATCCTCTAGTTCCAGACTAAAGAAATGATCCCTGAAAGTAGAGTCTTAGTGAGTTCTGGATGTTGTTTGTCCTCTTCTGTCTGCAGACAGGAACTCCTGCTCCTGGTCTCCTCCTGTACTGAGTGTATAAGTAGAACAGGACTTTTCTGTCACGTTGGATTGAGGTCAGAATGTGGTGATTTCAGGTTTTCGTTTGTGGAAAATGTTGGGATACTTTTAAAAAAACTTTCATCATCTATGTATATTTGTGCAAACATGAGCTCTAAAAAGAAAACTGGAAGGATTTTAAGGCAACAGAGAAGACAGGTTTGATGAACTTCTGCTCCCACAGTCGATGCAGCAGAGACAGAAACTGAAGCCTTCATCACATCACAGGCAGAGAAAGGAGGCAAAAACTTTTCATCTCCACTTTCATCTTCTGCCTCATTTTGTCAAGACTCCAAATAAAAGTTTAATTCTGTGTTTTGACCGGGAACAATACTACATTTGAAAGAATATCACATATCCTTGAACTTCCTGCTCAGCCAAGTGACTGAGCACATTTTGAAAACATATTTTTAAAACCTTGCTTTTATGTAATGCTTAGCCAAGGCAATATGAAGCATTAAATACATGTTTTTATTGATATCTCAGCTTTAATGTTTTGTTAAAAAAGGGTTCTTGTGTCAAAAAACATAAAGAAAATCCTGTCCTGGTAAACAAAAACAGTTTATAAAAGCTTGTAGATTAAAAACTAAACTCTGCAGGACACCGTCTCTCTGCTCTGCTCCATTCTGATCATCCACCTGCAGACCAACAGATCCATGAACGTCTTTGTTTTCCTGGTCTGAGCTGGAATCTAGATCTAAACTGGACAGATTGGATAGATCTGACATTGCTGCTGTTGTTGTTGTACTGCTAATGTTAGCTTGGGGGGCTGTAAGTCAGAGGGGGAGTTTGTATACAGATGGATGATGGGAAGAAGACGGCCTGAATCTGCACCACCATCCTGCCTCAGATGTGAATTACTGATGAACTTCTGTTGCTCTGGAGAAACTATGTCCTAGAAAATGACAGTTTTTTGTTGTTGTCTAAAAATGGTATCATCATCATCATCATCATCATCATCATCATCATTATCATCATCACCAGAAGACCCCTGGGAACAGTCTGGATGTAGATCAGAAGATGAGCGCAGTGGGATTTCAACAACCCGATCCAGACGCAAAATCAGTAAAAATATGTTTTTTCTCTTTTTATTTCCTTGGTTGAGTGATTCATCCAATCAATGTTTTTATGAATCCCGGCAGAAAAAAGGTTAACTTCTCATCTTCAGATTATGACATCATCACTTTCGGTTGAAACGTCTCTGATCAAACCGTCTGTCTATGAAGAGAAGAAACCATCACCAATGAGTGGGGAGAGGAGTGTCTCTGTGGGAGAGGAAGCAGAGGAGAATGCATGGTTGTCATGGTAACCACAATGCCACCGACAGGAAGCGAGGCTGCGTAAAACTCAGTAAAAGAAGAATCAGGCTTTGTTTGTGAAGAAAACGTTCAACCTGGACATGTCTGAGAGTGAAAAAAGGATGTGAAAGTTTTCAGGTTTTTCAGCCTTTGAGTGAAAGTAGGAAGCACATTTCAGAGGCAGAAGCCTCTTCTCCATCTTCTTCTGTAGCTCTTCAAAGTCCTGCTGCAGTGGAAGAACTGGAAAAAGAAATCAGAAATTCCTGTCAACTTCTGGTCTCACGGCTGCAGAGTCTGGATCCCACCTGAGCCGTGGTCATGAGGGCACGGGCAGACATGTGAGTCTGGTTACATGTTGGGGCGTGAGTTGGAAAAGAAAAGCATTTAGTTCAGTTTTAGAAACAGATTGTAAGTAAACACAAAATCCCTCAGTCTGAATATCACATGTGGGCGGAGTCTATAAAGGCCTGACACCATGCCTGTGTGTGTGTGGAGCCTTTTATCAGAGATCTCAGGTATTCATGCAGGAAAGGTTTCAAATGCTCATCCTGGAGATCTACATCCTGGAGATCTACATCCTGGAGATCTACATCCTGGAGATCTACATCTCACTTCCTCGTCCTGCCTCCTCTCCAGTTCTACCTGCACTTCCTGCTCCTAATTACCTGGACAGGTGAGTTTATTCAGTCAGGATCAAGAGAGACTTCTTCTGATGATTCAAACCTGGAAAAGAGTTTCGTTTGTCTGATCAGAAAACTGAAAATGAGGACGTCAGCGGAGCTGAAAGAGGAGGAACACCGTCAACAATCATGTTGGAGCTCCAACAGGCATTTTACTGACTCAGCAAAAACATCTGTTTGTTTTTCTTTGTTCTGTCCAGCAGCTGAACAAATGGAAGAAGGTTGTAGGTTCAGAGCTGGATCATCTAAAGGAAAACGGGGTCCACACACAACATCTATGTGAGGATTATTCTGGAATTACTGGATACATTTGTCTGAATTATGGGTTAGAGCTGATAAATTCACATGAATAATGATAATTCCTAGAGAAAAGTGACAGTTTCAGCTCTGAGGGGTCTGAAGTCCATCTGAGAAGATCACTAACTCATCAGTCCTGCTGTCCCTGAAGACCGGCTTCATGTTCAGAACCAGGTCCAGGTTCTGGGCTGGGATTGGATGTGTTGTGGTGGCAGTAAAGCAGGTTCAAACCGGATCAAAGCAGAATGTAGAAAGTGTCAAAGTGTCAGTCAGACTCCCAGACAGAATGTTCCAGATCAGCATTTATTGGTTATTTATTGATGTTCTTCATCTTTGGAGAAAAACAGAGCCAAAATAGGATCCCAGATCTCCCATCAGGCCTTGCAGCTCCTGACTTTGTGATGAGTTCCTGCAGAAACTCTTGGAAATCTCATGTTGATTCTCTCCCAGTTGACATCCATGGAGATTTTCACTGCTGTTGTTCAACTGTAGATTTTGTCACAGACGCTCAAACTCATGAAGAGTTCAGCTGGAAGTTGAGAACGAGGCTTTGAAACCAGCAGCAGTTTGAGTCCATTCTGATGTTCCATTCAGGTTTCTGCTGCAACAAGCCTTTATTTTGAAAGAGCCAGTGGGGCAGAAACAATAGAAGGAGGAGATTACCAACCCCCCCTGGAATGTTGCCCCCTGTGCAGTGGACTAGTGGGGGCAGGGACGGCTGAACCAATCACAGAAGACTGTTGCAGCTTTCCCTCCAAAAGTCAACCAATCAGATGTTGTTGTTTGGATTCTTTGTCTTGAAGTTTCCCATGTGGAAGCTTCCAGAGTCTTTTCTGTTTGGTCTGCAGGCTGAGCAGAACTGACTCCTGCAGGATCACAGGAACTCTCAGGAAAATCTCCAACCAGGAGAAAAGTTTCTGTTTGGACCTTTTTTCTGGGATTGTGAGACTAGCAGATGATCGATCGGAGCTGCAGTGAAGAGGACGGCGGTGTTTGTGGGAGTTGGAGCTGAAGATCGGAGCAGGAACCATGTCTTCAGAACCTCAGGAAGGTTCTGTCAGAGAACAACTTTCTGCTGCTGAAGGAACCATCGTCCAGAACGAGGAGGAGCTCTGTCGTCAGCGCAGACTGCTGGATAGCAGCTGGAACCCGCAGCTTCAGCTCCACATAGTTGGTACGTTCACTGCTGATTCCACCTGCAGACACATAGATCCATGAACGTCTTTGTTTTTTTTGTCTGAGCTGCTATCTGGATCTAACATGTGGCTGGATTATAGCTCCAATGGTGCTTCTGTTTTAGTTTCTGTTTTATCTTGGAGTTGTTTTCAAGGGAGGGATATTTTATGCCATCACGTTGCACAAAACTTTCTAAGTTGTATTCATTTACTTATTTTTTGCTTTTAAAAAATACTGTTGTGCTTGCTTAAAAAGGGTTTTTGCATGGGGGGTCTGTCATCTTCCTTTTCTCCTATCTTTGATGTTGCTCACATATGTTTCAGTTGAGTGTGTCAAAGCTGCCATCAAACTGCTGCTGATTGGTCCAGATTCTGGCCAATCAGGTGTCTCTGTTTCACACTGATGGTGCTTGGAGGCAGACATGGACTTTGTCGGTTCTGTTCGAATGGGATTCTGCCGTTTCAACCATTCTGGCCCGTTTCTTTCAGAATAAAACCCAGAAAGAGCAGCTAAAATTAAACAGTTTTGTCTTAATTCATGTCTGTGTAGTGACCAACGTGTTTAAAATGTCTGCAGCAGAAAAAAAACGGCTGAGCTCTAGTTTTTTTTGGAAAATATTTCCCCATTTATTTCCCCATGATAATAAACAACTTGTGTCCTATTTGGTGTAATGAATAACAGACTTTTGTGTCACATTGCTGAAATCAGTAATACTCTGTCTTTGACAAACAATGATAATTTTCATTTGGAAACATCTTTAAAATTTGGTTTAAACAACAGTGAACATGAACAGAACTGTTATTTAGTGCAAAATTGCTGTAAACGGGATAAAAATGAATATGTCTAGTAGCTACCAGACTTATTGGTATTAACTTTTGAAAAACAAAACCATAGCCATGTCTTACCGTTTTAAAGCTGCTACTTTTGTCAGTCACCTACAGCCTGTGACTTATTAGAGATGTGGCTAATTTATGGATTTATTTGGCGGCCGCTTTAGGCGCTTTATTATTATCGGATTGGAGGATGAACACATGATCCAACTGTGTGTGACAAGCCAAAATATATTTGACTCAACTGTAAGCATCCAAACAGCATGGACCTGACTTCAGGTCTTAGACACTTCAGTCATGGTTCAACAAACAGAAACACGCATGCCCAGCCGCATCCCAGAATCCTTTGGTGCCATCAGGCCCAACGTGTACGTGGCTGCCACAAAGCCGCTGTGTGAGATGAAGACATGGTTCTCCTTAATTCGGCTGCTCGTTCATATAAAGCTGCGGGACAGATGGCAGTCTGAAGGCTAGGGATGGGTATCGAGCCCGGTATTGAACCAGCCCCGGGGCCACATTCTTCAAGACCGCAGTATCGTTAAGATCTGACCTAAAGGGTTCTGCTATCGGTACTGGAGAGGCTACTTTTTCTTTTTTTGTGTCCAACAAGCGTTATCTGCCATATTTAACTCACCAAGTCAGTCAATTCTCCGTTAATTAATGATGATATTAATTTCGGTATTCTCGTTGAAGAGGAGAGCTCTGTCTGTCTATATGTGTGCAGGGTGGGTGGGGCTGTTGTTCAGACAGCACGCGCCACGCGCACACACACACAAGACAAGGCAGCACACACAGTCAGTGGTGGTCTCGTAGGGGACACGTGAACTCCCTAGACCAGGGGTGGGCAAACCACGGCCCGCTAAACAATATCAGAGACCCATGTTTTGTTTTTGTTTTTTTTTAAATCTGGTCACACGATCAAGATGTGATATTTTCTTCCACCTTCTACAGTCTGTGTTCTACCTGAAAACCTCTTAAAATCTCTGTCAAATAGAACAGAGGACAGTCTCCCTTTCTACGTTGCATTTCATCTTTCCTGGTTTAGCTCATTATTTCTGAGCGATCATGCTGCCTTCTTTTAACAGCGCACCCTGTTCTGTGTCCTGATTGGCTAGAGACCTTGTCAATCAATCTCCCCAGACCGTGTCGCGACTCCTGTACAGAAACACGAAGTTCTCAGATCTACAGAAATCTGTGATCGATCAGATCTTTGTTTTCATTCATAGATCCTGGACTTAATTTCTATGAAGGTTTAAGAATTTAAACAAGAGAAAAGGGTGAAAATGTTCAAGTCTGTCTGAGAAAAGTGTTGAAAGTGAACAGTGAGGAGTTTTCCGGCCATGAACATCTGTAATCATTCTCCGTGGATTTCACAGATCACGGTTATTTTTAGAACGTAACTATTGCAATAAACGAGGGACTCTGTAGTGGTGAAAATGTAACACAGATATATGCGTAGCTGCAGCAGAGGACATAGAAATGTGCTTTTTCAGTATTGCTGGATGAGAAACAGACAGCGCAGCTGCGCAAACTGTGAGATGAGCTCAAAGTCTCTGCTGAATTATGACGGGAGAGGATCCATTATTTTTATATATATATATATATTTTTAAATGTATCAGTGTATTTTTCCTGAATTTTTGTCTTTGAAAATCATAGAGAGTGTTGTTTGGTGATTCTTTTATTTCATTAATATTGTTATTTATTTTCTTTCTATGAAACTTTCTTCATAGCACTTTATAACTCCTTGAAGGTCCCAAAGGGCTTCACAATAAAAAAGAGATCTAAAATGGGAAAAAAAGTTTTAAACTAAAAACTCTATAATATTCTGTTTTTTCAATCCAATTGTTTTCATCTACATTCCATGTTCTATCATTCACTCATCTTTCACTTTATCATATCACTCCATGCATCTGCTCCTGGTCCGGCCCTTCTATCCAATTTTAGAACCCAATGTGGCCCCCCAGTTAAAATATTGCCCAGCCCTGCCCTAGACTAAGAACACCCATTTCTGCAAAAAATGAATGAAGTTTGCGTAAAGGAGCCCCTACCATGATGTCACCTTGCTGCTACGATGACCGTATGTTGCGCTGTTTATGCAGAACACGCTGAGGCAGGGGTGGGGGGTTGCACGCGGAGCAAACAACAAACAGGTATGGAGGCTGGGATTAGATTCACCGCTAATGATTCCAGACCCGCAGCAGCTGCTACTTAATACTTAATAATAATTCATGACTAATGATAGTTGTTATCCCTAAAATTAATATAATTACCGGTAATGGGGTTTACTGGAGTTCAACATAAATAAATAAATAGAAAGGAGTCTGTATCAAAGTGAATTTGTTTCCATCATCTCACTCATCTTAAGTCTGGTGTTTGACAGATGGAGAAACCCTATTCAAGGTTGTGGAAAATGGACAAAAGATCAAAGGAAACATCACACTCATAAAGAATAAAAATAATTAGATTAAATAATCAAATAAATATCCTGTCTGGAAAATGTGGAATATGTCCTGATACAAGTAAAGTGTTTTGTTAAAAAACAGTGTTGTTGCACAATGAGGAAATAAAACACTTTATGTTCTTAATTTGTTATTTAATTATGTATTTTTCGTCCTCAAAAAGTATCAATAAGAGTACCGTTAAAATACCGGATCGATAAGCGGTATCGATAAGAGTAGTAGTATCGTTAAAACCTTAACGATACCCATCCCTACTGAAGGCTCCCACACGTAACAAAGCATCCTCCCCTCAAACACAAAACTTGTTAAGTCTGATTGCTCTGCACGGACACGGTTCGCTCCGTCCACTGGCAGCCGCGCCCCGCGCAAAGGGAACGGACGTCAGCGGGCACGAAGCGCTCCTCCCTGGAGCCCCCCTCGCGAGGGGTGTCAGAGAAGATAGGAAGGGCGAGGGCGGAGCGCAGAGGCGTCTGCAGAGCAACAGTGTGTCACTGTTGTGGAAGGAAACTTCTAGTGCTCGCGCTGCGCAGAGGCGCACGTATCGCATTGAAGTGAGCGCTTGTAAGTCGCCGCTGCTCCCTTTTAATGGTATGTTTTTTAACCAGCCCGGTTACTACCATATTGCTGCCGCGACACAGGCGGAAGGAGAGGAGAGCTGCTCTCCCGTTCTCCACTCCTTCCACTGCCGATCTTTGCTCCTTCTAAAACACGCACAACAGTGTGGTGACCTGGGGGTTAGCCCCACCTTAAGCACCTAAGACTCATGGGAAGTGGGGAATCGCAGGTGTGAATATCCTCATTATAACCGAGGGATGTAATGTTGATTATTATTATAAGTATGATTATAATTAATGATAATTCTTGGACCAACTCTGTTTTTACTTTATATTAACGATCTATGCAAATTGTCAAAAATTCTGAAATTCCTACTTTTTGCAGACGATACCAGCATTTTATGTTCAGGGCAGAATCTAGAGAAACTTCTTAGTGACATAAATCAGGATTTTTACAAGTTAAAACACTGGTTTAGTAAGAACAAATTATCGTTGAATCTAAAAAAGACTAAATTTATGCTCTTTAGGAGGGAGAGTAAGGAAGTGCCAGTGGAAATTATTATTAATGATACACCAATCGAGAGAGTTATTATGATGATAAGCTGTGTTGGAAATCCCATATACATCATTAACGTTATAAAGTTACTAAATGTGTTGATGAAAAGGTGTAGCTTGATGTTTATTCAATCCGCTTTATTTATTTTGTATCATTCCTTCATAATGGCATATTTAATTTATTGTACTGAAGTGTGGGGAAATTGCTACAACATTTTTTTGCATCCTTTAGTTATACTCCAAAAGAGATCCATCAGATTAGTTCACAAAATTAAATATATATATATATATATATATATATATATATATTTTTTTTTTTTAATTAAAAATTAAAATTTAATTTAATTTATTTATTTTAATTTTTTAATTTATTTTATTTTAATTAAAATTTTTTGAAAATTAAATATAATGAGCACACCAATCCACTTTTTCTTAATACATTTAATGTAAAATTACAGGACTTGGTAGATTTTAAAGTGGCGGAAATAATGTACAAAGCATCAATAAATTCTCTGCCAACTAACATTCAATCTTTGTTTCAGAACAAAGATGCTGTTAATATCAACCTAAAAGGACAACCTTAAAATCTATGTGTGTTTCAGTGAAGGGTGTCACACTTTGGAACAATTTATTGGACGATGTGAAAACTTGTAAAATCTTGTTCATTTTAAAGGCATGTTTAAAAGATATCAGGGCTCCAGACTGCGACCAATTGGTCGCATTTTGCGACCAATTGGTCGCATTTTGCGACCAAAATTTGAGAGTGTGCGACTGAATTTTACATCCAGTCGCACATGCGCGACCAGTAAATTTGCCTCCTCCACCCTACGTATTTTTTTATACATTAAACGTGGAAGGGGCACGTCAATGATCAATGAAATAATCAATGAGACGCAAGCGCACACGCACGCAAACACACACACTCGCGCACATACTCATGAAACGCGAGCACACACTCGCGTGATGCCCGTCTGTGAGGCGTTCACTGCGTGTGAGAAGAATAGGGAAAGCCGCTGTAAGTGGCTAAAACGCGTGGAGGGGGAGGGGCCTAGAGATAATCGAGCGTGCGTAAACATCTGTGGGAAGGAAACGGAGACAAATATCATCACAACCTGATATGTGCGTCTGAGCTATGAGTAAGTGAACTATTGATTCGTTCTTCTGACCTGCGGCTAGTGTACCAGTGACAGAACTACAGCAGGGGTCTCACACTCATGGCTATTTGCGGTCTCCAAGATGATATTTTGCGGCCCCCGCCTTAATATGAAAGTTTAATGTTACTGCAGCCCGTCAGTTTTAATGAATGACACTTTTTCATTGTCGTGCACGGAGCTGACCAACCAATCACAGTGGGGTATGTGACTCTTGGGGGTGGGACAATGACAGGGCTTGAAAGCAGGAAACCTGACAGCCCCCTCCCACCCTGGACCACATTAAGGAGTTCCTTACTTTCCTTTTTAGAACGTATTTATTCGCTCGTAATTTTCTAAATATATGCATTCCGTCCTGAACTTTTCTCTGGGTCACACAGAACCGGAGGAAGGTTAAGTTTTGGTTACGGCGGCGCATCAAACAGTTTATGCACGACTGTTACGGCAGCACACCGCTCCCGCGGGAGTCGGGTCAGCTGAGGAGAATAAATGTCCCACACCTACATGCATGACAGCTAAGGGAGCTTGGACATTAAACACACTCGAGCAAAAACAACATTAGTTTTAGACACACTGAAAATACGTGGGGAAAATGCAACGATAGACGTGCTTGAGATGAACCGCCACCTCGCCTGGATCGTTGGGGAGACCAGGCCGGGGGGGTGGGGGTGGGGTGAGGGGTGAGATGAAGGCGAATCTGCAGCGAGACTGAAGGACAACAGGAAGTTGGAGTTGTCCTTAACATTCAATTTAGTTTTAATATTCATCTCCCTCTTAGTGTGATCTGTGTTATTATATATTTTATGATTATTTTAATGTTTTGTAATGTATGTAGCCTTTTTTTAATCAATAGGTATTTTAAATTATTTTAATTGATCACTCAACTACAAAAACCATCAGGACACATGTCCCATAATGCATTTTTTTGTAGTCAGTAGGGCAGCTTTCAGTCAGTTCAGTACTAAATTTCCAGCTGTGTTCGGGTAGGTTTGCCCCTTGCTCCCACCCCTTTACAAATTCTTCTACTGGTGGCAAAAAAGATGATTACCAGATCTTGGCTTAAAACCTCACCCCCGACTCTTGAACAGTGGCTGGAGGCTTTGAAGAAAGTTTATTTGATGGAAAAAATAACAGCTAAACTTCCTTTGAGGTCAGAGATGTTTTATGATTTATGGACTCCTGTGACGGAACACTTTGGTTGGCCAGATGGATAAATTTTTGCATAGGGTTTTTTTTTGCAATGGGACAGTTTTGTTTACCTTTATGCGCAGCTTTTCCACTCATAATCGGTGTACAATGTATTATTTCTGTGTCAATTATTGTTTCATTATTTATTTATTTTTATGTTAACGTTTTCTGAGACCTGGGAAACTGTTTTTGAAAGACTCCTGTTGATTCCTTTATTTTTGCTGAGATGCCACTTGTTCTTCGTTCATTTCGTTATGCTGTAAACGTTAATAATTGATCTGCATACTTGAATAAAGTGTGTTAAAAAAAAAGTAGGTGGACGTTTACATTATTATGAGGCTTGTGATAGTTTATTGTCATATTTAATACTTCCATAACAAAATCACTTTAATAAATTGTGTTTCTTTTTCTTATGTAGCCAAGCAAATGTCATATTTATCTGTGCTTTTCCAGATGCTCAAAGTTCTTACATTAGCCGCGTTTACATGGGCAAAGGTAATCGGAAAGAACGCCTGATCGGAAAGAAAATGTGTCATGTAAACGCGCCGTTCGGAATACTCTGCCCCGGTCAGACTCGTTCGGATCAAACTTTCTTTCCGATCGAGATAGGTGGGTTATACTGATCCTTTATCCGGTCGTGGTACATGTAAACGGTCATTCCGATCGTGTGTCACTTCTGCTCTGGTTTACGTCATTCATAGACTGTGTTTCTCTGAGAGAAAGCTTTGGAGCTCATACGGGACCAATCAGCTGCTCTGCGGCGGCCCCCTGAAAAGTACCACTCCGCTCTCGCCCCGCTGTCTCTCTGCCTCTCTACACCCCTCACGAGGGGGCTGCCGGGGAGGAGCGCTTCGTGCCCACTGAGGTCTGGACCCGGCACCCGAGCTCTGCGTTCGGGCTCCGGTGCCAGTAGACCGAGTGAACCTCTCTGAGCAGAGCAGGCGGATTTATTAATGTGTTTGAGGGGGGGTGCTTAGTTACGTGTGCGTTTTGTTATTTCGTTATGTGTGAGAATTCGAACTTCGAGCGGACCCGCCGCTCTGGGTTAGCGGCTGCAGGACTAACGAGAACCGAGCAGAGCTCGGCCCGTCAGCTCACACATTTGGGTCGGTGTGTGAGCTTCAAAGCAGAAATGTCGCTCAGTCCTTAGAAACTGTCCAAACAATCACGTGGATTTGTGTTTCCAGTTGTGTCCCGACAAAATAAAGGCTGAATAAAGGCTTATTCCCAAACATTTGCGTGGAGCCAAGCTAATGTTGTTAGCCCGTGTTTATAGCCTCTCCTAACCCTGGCTTCAAGCTCCGTTCTTGCACAAAAAAGCACCGACCACACGGATTAAATATAAAACGATGAGCGAATAGACGCTTCATAATATTCATAACATTAATAAAAGCAAGTTTGGAAGATCGTCTCGTATATTACCGAGCTGCTGCATAAATGTATGTGACAGCAAAGGTTTGTTTACAACGGGACACTTCCTTCCGGGTTTTTTAACAGTACTGCGCATGCCCAAATGATTTATTCCGACCGAAAGTGTGCCCCATGGGAACGTTTGTTCTAATCGGAAAAAGGTTTTCTGTGCTCATGTGCACGGGTGAATTTTAACCCGACCATTGATCCGATCAAGACATTTTGCCCATGTAAACGCGGCGAACGTGTCCATTATTCCTTTATTCCTCATGTGGCTGCCAGTACACACCTCTGACCATCACCAGGACATTCATACACATTCACACACCAGTGGAGCCACACTGGGGGCAGGGAGGATGAAGTGTCCTGCCTAACGACACAATTACAGTTGACAATGGGGATCTAACCACCAACCCTTCAATCATTGGCCAACCTGCTCAACCGCCTGAGCCACTGCTGCCCCAAATATGATGATTATCTCACAAAAGCAGCAAATTAAAGTACAGTATAAATGAGTTCACCCCCTTAAAAAGTACTGATTTAATCAGGAGCTCAATAAACAAAAGAAACATTTCCAAACTTTCCACATAGTCGAGTCTTATTGAACACTTCTTAACTCCCTAACATGAAATGAAGGTTAATGATCTAACTTAGATCACATAAATTTCAGTTTTCAAGTATTTTAGAGCAATCCATTGTTGACTTCATGATCCCATCAATGAAATGCAGCTCCCTCACACCAGCAGCACTCATGCAGACCCACATCAGGACACTGCCACCACCATGTTTTACTATAGGCATCATGCATTTTTCTTTGAAATCCTTACCTTTCCGACCATACAGTTTTAAAACCATTAGTTCCAAAAGCGGTGATCTTTGTCTCATCACTCCAGAGTATTGAGTTCCAGTAGTCTTTTTTCATCATGGGCCATAGTTGTTGCTAGGCATGCTTTTTTGTGGATGGGGTTTAGGAGAGGCTTCCTTCTTGGATGATAACCAAGCCTTTCATTCCTCTGCAGTGTGCGCCGTATGATGTCACAGGAAACAGTGTCTCCAGTTTAGCTTTCTACTACTTTAGCTAACTGCAGTGAACTTGTATGGCGGTCTTCTTCAACCCTTCTCATCAGAAGACGCTCCTGTCCAAATATTAGCGTCTGTGGATGGCCTGGACGTCTCTGTATGATTGTGACACTGCCATTCTTTTGACATTTTCTGGATCACTTTTGCTGTAGTATTTTGACTGATGTGTAAAGCTTTGCTGATCTTCTTGTAGCCCTCACCTTTTTTTGTGCAAAGAACGGATTTCTTTTCTCAGATTTTGTGACATTTCTTTGCTATTTCTATGGTCAGTATCACCGATACTACCAACGCTAAGAGGCGCATAAAATACAGCCGGACCGAAATAACGGCCATTACGGACATTTTGGACTCAAACACAACATCAGCGGGCCCTGGACTCAAGGCCTTACTGGGCAGGCTGCATCTCCTGAGGACACCGAAGTGGCGCAGGGATGTTGGCCGAACAGAGAGCAAGAGGAAGCGGTGTGCACGGACACGTAAGAGGGGCAAACGAGGCGGAGTGCTAGCCAGGCTAAAGGCTAACGCCGGCAGGCCACCGATCCCGTCTTTGTTCCTAGCCAACGTCCGCTCCCTGGACAACAAGATGGACATGCTTCGACTGAGGCTGGGGGCTTCCAGTGAGATGAGGAACTCTGCAGTTATTTGTCTAACGGAGACCTGGCTGAAAGACAACATGCCGGACCCAGCCTTTCAGCTCGACGGACGGCTTCTGTTCCGGGCGGACCGCAACCAGCAGTCGGGGAAAACCCGCGGGGGTGGACTGTGTATCTACATCCACAAAGGCTGGTGTACGAACTGCACAGTGGTGAACAGCCACTGCTCCGAGGCGATAGAGCATATGACTGTTAAATGCCGGCCACACTATCTGCCTCGTGAGTTTACGGCGGTGTTTATCATGGCTGTTTACATCCCGCCGGGCGCTAACGCTAATGCTAATGCTAACGAAGCGCTAACGGAGCTACACAATAACATCAGCTCGCTCCAGCACAGGCACCCGGAGGCTTTTTACGTGATTGCAGGGGACTTCAACCATGTAAACCTGACAGACACTCTGCCCAAGTTCCACCAGCACATCAACTTTCCAACACGCGGAAATAATATTCTGGACTGTGTCTACACCAACAAAAAAGACGCATACAGAGCTGTCCCCCATCCTCATTTGGGCTTTTCAGACCACATAGCTATCATGCTGGCCCCTGTTTACCGCCCTCTCCTCAGACGACAGACACCAAGACAGCGAACCATCACAGTGTGGCCTAGTGAGGCTGCATCAGCTCTGCAAGACTGTTTCCAGCACACAGACTGGCAGATCTTCAGGGAGGCAGCTTCGCATGAGGGAGAGGTGGACCTGGAGGACTATGTATCAGGAGTCCTCGGGTACATCAGTAAGTGCACGGAGGATGTCACCAGCACCAGGACTGTAACGGACTACCCCAACCAGAAACCCTGGCTGAACGCAGAGGTGCGGGCTCTGCTGAAACACAGGAATGCTGCGTTCCAGTCAGGTGACAAGGTGGCACTCAGAGCAGCAAGAAGGGAGCTGCATGCTGGGGTGAGGAGGGCCAAGGCCGCATATGCTCAGAGGATTCAGGGACACTTTACGTCGAATGACCCCCGGAGTATGTGGAAGGGCATTAAGTGCATCACAGATTACAACACCAGAGATGCACAATGCCCTGAGGACCCCTCTCTACCAGACGAGCTCAACCTCTTCTACTCCCGCTTTGAGGACTCCAACACCGCCCCTCCCAGCGCCAGACTCACCATCCCACCTGGCGAAGAGCCTTTCAGTGTGACGCCCGCTGAGGTGAGGAGGACCCTCCAGAGGATCAACCCTCACAAAGCTGCTGGACCCGACAACATCCCTGGACGGGTGCTGAAGGACTGTGCACACCAGCTCACAGAGGTGCTGACAGACATCTTTAACACCTCCCTGATGCAGGCAGTGGTCCCCACCTGCCTGAAAACCGCCACCATCATTCCGATACCCAAATCATCCACAGTGACAGGTCTGAATGACTATCGGCCGGTTGCCCTGACACCGATAGTCATGAAATGTTTCGAAAAACTGGTCATGACCCGCATCACAGAATCCATCGATATCACCAAGGACCGGCACCAATATGCATACAGGTCGAATCGATCCACAGAGGACGCCATCTCCTCTGTGGTCCACACAACCCTCACCCACCTGGAGAACAAGAACGCGTACGTTCGACTGCTTTTCGTGGACTTCACATCAGCCTTTAACACTATCATCCCGCAGACCCTCATCCAAAAACTGCACACACTTGGACTGAACCCCACTCTGTGCAACTGGGTCTTGGACTTCCTGACAGACAGACCACAGTCTGTAAAAATCCGCAACGTCTCCTCCTCCCCGATCACCCTCAGCACGGGCTCCCCCCAGGGATGTGTGCTGAGCCCCCTCCTGTTCACCCTGCTGACGCACGACTGCACAGCAAGTCACCCCAGCTGTCTGATCGTGAAGTTTGCGGATGACACTGCTGTGGTGGGACGGATCTCCAACAACGATGAGTCCGACTACAGGCAGGAGGTGGAACATCTGGAGAGCTGGTGCAGAGACAACAACCTCTGCATCAATGGGAAGAAGACCAAGGAGATGATCGTGGATTTCAGGAAGGACAAATGCCCCCCTCCCCCCATTCACATCGGAGGGGACGCGGTGGAAGTGGTTTCCAGCTTTAAGTATCTGGGCGTGCACATCTCCAGTGACCTCACCTGGAGCACCAACACCTCCTGCCTGGTCAAGAAGGCACACCAGCGCCTTTATTTCCTGAGGAGGCTCAAGCGAGCTGGGATGGGGATCCCAGTCCTGACCTCCTTCTACAGGTGTGTGGTGGAGAGCGTCATGACCTCCTGCATCACAGTGTGGCACGGCAGCTGCTCTGCGGCAGAGAGGAAAGCTCTGCAACGAGTAACCAAAGCTGCACAGAGGACTGTGGGCTGCAGCCTGCCGTCCACCACTGACATCTATACGACCAGATGCAGGAAACGGGCCTCCCACATCCTGAAAGACCCCACCCACCCCTCACACCCTCTGTTCTCCCTGCTCCCCTCAGGCAGGAGGCTGAGGAGCATAAAGAGCAGGACCACCAGACTGAGGAACAGTTTCTTTCCTGAAGCAGTCAGACTGCTGAACTCCGGCTGACCACTACAACCCCCTCCCCCCTCTCCATGGACAACAAACTCATTCTGAAGTGCAATGTCACAGGGCTGTGCAATACCTAATACAATATACTGTGCAATATGAAACGTATTTCTGTGCAATACTCATCAGAACCACACCGTAACATATTAATATCATATTGATATTATATTATTTATTATGTCTGAATGTAAACGGCTGGCCCGGGACCAGAGAGCCTAATTTCGTTTTATCATGATAAAATGACAATAAAGTTTCCTGATTCCTGATTCTGATTCCTGATTCCTATGGGGAGCCATTGCTGACAAGATGAAATGGGACGGGCTGTTCTTTGTTAAGAAATGCCCTTTTATGGTCACCTGTGTGCTGGACACCTCTTAAATAAATCATTTGACTCGCCTATGGTTGAATGCCTGGTAATTAGAATTTTGCAGGTATTCTCCAGGCATGATAGGTTCTAGCATATCGTTATACCCCTAATATATTCCGACTCCTCCGACATTTTCTCCAATGATCAC
The DNA here is from genome assembly GCA_023969325.1 of Oryzias curvinotus. Classification (NCBI taxonomy): domain Eukaryota; kingdom Metazoa; phylum Chordata; class Actinopteri; order Beloniformes; family Adrianichthyidae; genus Oryzias; species Oryzias curvinotus. The sequence continues at coordinate 29,768,099 of CM043707.1, forward strand.
AGTGTTTATTGGTGATTGACAAAACCCAAAAATCCTGGAACTGTATAAAATGCTCCTTGTTGTGTTTGTGTTCCTGCAGTTCTTCCCCAGCATTGGATGATTAAAGAGGAAGATCTCTGCGACTTCAGAGGGGAACAGGAGGAACCACAACCTCCACAGATTCAAGAGAAACTGGAGGGACCAGAACCTCCACAGATTAAAGAGGAACGAGAACCTCCACAGATTAAAGAGGACCCAGAGGAACCAGAACCTTCACAGATTAAAGAGAAACTGGAGGAATCAGAACCTCCACAGATTAAAGAGGAACCAGAACCTCCACAGATTAAAGAGGACCCAGAGGAACCAGAACCTTCACAGATTAAAGAGGACCCGGAGGAACCAGAACCTCCACAGATTAAAGAGGAACCAGAACCTCCACAGATTAAAGAGGACCCGGAGGAACCAGAACCTCCACAGATTAAAGAGGAACCAGAACCTCCACAGATTAAAGAGGACCCGGAGGAACCAGAACCTCCACAGATTAAAGAGGAACTGCAGGAACCAGAACCTCCACAGATTAAAGAGGAACAGGAGGAACCAGAACCTCCACAGATTAAAGAGGAACCAGGGGAACTCTGCATCAGTCAGGATGACGATCAGCTTGATCTGAAGCAGGAGACTGATACCTTGATGGAGATTCCTACTTATGAGGAAGATGAGAACAGTGAAGCAGATCTAAACAATCAGCAGAGCTTTAATGTAACTGATAGTCAGGATGAAGAAGGAAAACAACATGAAGAATCAACATCAACAACAGATGAAGAGACAGACCCACAGAACAGAGATCAGAGGAAGAGGAGGGACAGAAGACATGTCCAAAGTGTGGACAGCTCTAACATGTCAGAGGGTCAGTGTGACTCTGATGTTAGAAAAAATCCCAAGAAGACAAATCTTGGTAAGAAATACAAACAATCTCCAAATGAAGAGAAACTTTCCTCTAACAAGTCTGGTAAAAACTCAACAATAATTCCTAACCTGTCTGACTACATGGAAACTGGGTCTGACGAAAGATGTTATATCATTAAAGAATGTGATAAAAGCTTTTGTGACATATGTCTGCTCAGAATTCACACAAGAATCCATGCAGAAGGTAAGCGATATTCTTGTAAAGAATGTAAGAAAAGTTTTAGTGTGTCATCTCATCTCAAAATACACATGAGAACTCACACAGGAGAAAGGCCTTTTTCTTGTAAAGAATGTCAAAAAAGTTTTGTTTGTGTATCTCATCTCAAAAGACACATGAGAACTCACACAGGAGAAAGGCCTTTTTCTTGTAAAGAATGTGATAAAAGTTTTAGTGATTCATCTAGTCTCAAAATACACATGAGGTTTCACACAGGAGAAAAGCCTTTTTCATGTAAAGAATGTCAAAAAAGTTTTTATCTAAGCTCTCATCTCAAATCACACATGAGAACTCACACAGGAGAAAAGCCTTTTTCTTGTGAAGAATGTAAAAAAAGTTTCTGTGATGCATCTTATCTCAAAAAACACATGAGAACTTGTAAGACTTTGTCTTGACAATGTAAGGATTTCTTGTAAACTCTAAACTTTTCTGAGTTTTCTGAGGTCGACCTCTCACCTCTGTACAGCAGAGGACTTTATTTTACAGGGAAAAAGGTTTTGGATCTCAGAAAATTTTAATATTTTAAAATAAGTTTTTAATGCTTAAAACTTCTGTGGTGAAACCCCAATGTTCTAATTAACTCCATAGCAACCTGAGCTTTCATTTCATGTACACAGAGCCACAGGCTGATGGCCTCCATACCATATTGATGCAGTAACTTCATTAGAGGGAGGCACGAGTTAGTATTAAATGTGTAGAATTGAATTTTTCCACTCAAAAAAATACTTTGGTTGTTCAGATATATGATTTGCTACAGGAGGTCCTTTGTCCCAACAGCAGTTAGTCTATAGAATGACACAGTTTAGGACTACTGAAACTGCTGCTGGATTTACTTATTTATTCATGACATGTACTTTTACTTTTACTTACTTTTTATTACTATTTTAATTTTTACTGACTATTTCTTTTTCTAACTGCCATATTTCTTTTTTGGCTGCTGTAACAACTGAATTTCCCTCCGGGGATCATATAAGTCTTGTCTTGACTTTCTTGGACAGCTTTATTAGGTTTTCATTTTCTGTAAGCCACAATTATCAAAAGCAAAAAAGTAAAGGATCAATACATTTTAATCTATGTGTAATGATACTAGACAATGATTTTTACTGCTGACAAGACATGTAAAACTTTTTTCACAAAATAAATTATTTTAGATGTACCTGTTAATAGAAATGAGTTGTTTTGAATTATTAGAGCTAACATTTAGTAGAGATGACATCTAGTAGAGTTAACATCTAGCAGAGATAGGTATTGTTAAGATTTGATCTATTAACTCCTCTTAATCTGCTGCTTTTCACTCTGGTACCTTATTGGTATTCTTTAACCATTGTGCTATCTTAGATGACCCCACACTTACATTGACGTGTTATTCTTACCATGAAAAAGGTGATAAAGGTGGAGAGTATTTCATTTAATCCATGGATACCAGTGAAGATCACAAATCATTTAAGAAAAAAGGATCAGTGCACTGTCTAGTGGGTCTAGATCAGTGGTCCCCAACCACCGGGCCGCGGACCGGTACCGGGCCGTGGAACACTTGGCACCGGGCCGGACAGAAAGAAAAAATAATTTCCATTTTATTGTTTTTTTTTCCGACAAAAACGTTTTATTTTGAAAAGTGACCGGATTCTCTCTGTTACATCTGTCACACTTAACGCACGTCAAAGTCGCGACACCAAACATCAGGTGATAAACCCCGCTAAAATTAAACCCAAACAACCAAAATAAGCAAAAAAGAAACTTCTTTAGAAAGTTGCTTTGACAAGGGGAAAATTATTATTATTATTATTGTTATTATTATTATTACTAAAGAGAAAATACCCCCCCGACCGGTCCGCGGTAAACGTGTCTTGCTTTGTACCGGTCCACGGTGACAAAAAGTTTGGGGACCGCTGGTCTAGATGACCCAACTCCCAACGGTAAAGTGCCTAGGATTATCTCAGTAACATCTCCAAGTCTTAATCAAAAAGCTGCATATTTATATCAAAGTTGTAAAAACCTAAATGTTTTTATGTAAAATGCATATATGTATGCTCCCCTTCCATATCTGAAATTTGTTTTGTAAATCTGTGTTTTGTATTTTACTTTCGTTTTATATAATAAAGTTATATATATAAAAAAAAAAAACTAACACTGTGACTGCCTGGACCTCTTTCTGGGTCCTAGTGCCCTAAAGGTTACAGCTCCTGATTACACAAGAAAAAAGTCCATTCTAGAGGCCACCATCATCATCAAAGACAGCGTTACCTAGCAACCATACCAAGACCATAGCAGCTATAGAGGGAAACACAACCAATGAGTTATATCACTAGAGGAGACATCACGTGGTTCCTCATGGGAGGAGAGCACCCCCATCTTGGTGAGGTCAAGTTACTGCTGCAGTGAATGCATGTGAACACATTTTTTGCATAATGCCAGTTCATTGTGTGGGTTTCAACTCCCAAAATCAGAAAAATGAGTCCATGATGGAGGAAGGTATATCATTTCACAGGTACGTATTTTATTTTATTTTTTCTTTTAAGGCTGCAGGGGCTTCATTAATAGAACATATGTTGACATGCATGATGCTGCAGGGCTATTATCAACATGCTGCATGATGTACATTTATTTTGCTGTCAATATAAATGTACATTTTATTTTTGCTAAACCTGTATACAGCATACTAGGCTATTTAAACAGATTTATACATTTCTGACTCAGTGACTGAGTCAGGTTTCCAATGGACTCAGACTTCAGGAAAAAGTGGATCTTAGCAATAAAAAGAGCTAACCCAGATCGATCACTGTGGAACCAACTAGCAATACAGTCTGACTGTTCAAAACATTTGTGGAAACAGATTTTGATAAGAGGCCAGATTGTTCTTTTAGGGTAAATCTATTGTTCACTTTTGGACTTCTTTTGATTATTATTACTATTATTATTATTATTATTATTATTATTATTATTATTATTACTATTGTTAATTATAATAATAATATAATTATTTTTATTATTATTTATTGACGTATTATTTATTTATTATTTAATGTTTGTATTGACTTACTATTGATTTATTATTATTATTATTATTATTGACTTATTGTTGGGTTTTTCTAAATAATTAAAATTGCATGTCAAGGAGGTCTAAAACTTCTAAATGTTTAGAAATTAATTTTAAAAATTCTTTCTAATAATTTTTTTATTTTTAAGAAGTCCTGCAACAATGCATTTTCATTCAAGTTTGAGCTTTTAAGGCTGACTGTTTCTCTTCTTTAACAACAACAAATGATGTATCTATATATACATTATATACATAAAATATAATATATTTATATATATGTATAAATATATTTAAATCTAAAAATACATACAGTTTATAAAAGCTACTTAGACACCACTAAAATCAATGGAAATCAATGTCATGTGGGCGTCGTCGACCTCACCAAGATGTTGCGCTCCGCCACCGTCGGCCAGGCTTGTAAAGCGGGCGTGTCTCCTCTAGTGACATAACTCATTGAACACAACAAACCATCAACGGCGGTTAAAGCAATCAGACGTTTGTTCTGCAGCTCAGCAAAAATCTCTGGTTTAGGATTTGGGAGAAAAACAAAGGAAAGCACACGGAGAAGGATTCTGCAAAGGAAATCCCAAGTTCTATTGGTAAGTCAGCGTCCTGGAAACATGCTTTGTTGGTTCTGAAGTGGCATGAATGCAGACTTAGATTGGTTTGTTTTCTTGGATTCTTCAGATGGATTATAGCTGTAAATGTTGTCAGCATAAAGCAAGTTTGGACTAAACTAAAGCAGAAAGTGGCTTTGAAGATGGTCAGGAGAAATGAGGGCTTTTTTCAGGAATTCTTGGAAGAGGAGGACTTCTCCAAACAACCAGAATCTAGGAGGTTTTTTCAGCATTGATATCAGGATTTAGCAGGAGCTTCAATCCCATTTTTGTTCAATCCAAATGTTTACCGTCATATTCAGGAGTTCAACTCTGAAAGCCACCATGACATCATAGACATTAAAGACCCTGTTACCTAGCAACCAAACACAACAAACTGTAGACTATTCAAACTGGACGTTTTGGGGCAACAATTCTTTTCTAACTCAAGTTTGGTTGAAAAATCCAAATGATGGAAACAGATTGTGTAAAGGAAATGAGGACATATTGGTGAGTCACAGTCCTGGAAACATGAGTTGTGCTCTGATGAAGACGCCTGATCCAAATGTGGATTTTTGAAATGTTCTTCATGAGATTCAAACTGATTGAACCTTTAAATTAAAAGTATTTTCCTGGAAAACCTGCTTTATCAATCATTTTGGTCTCTTTTTCTTCTTCTAAATTCCAGCTTGGTGAGTGTGCAGGTCGCCATGGCAACCACTGTCCAGGTCAAAGGGAGGACCATGGCCATCCAGTCTCCAGGCTTTTGGATTGATTTGGATTTGATAAACATTTGTTTCCCACATTTTAATAGTAGAATTCAACACGGGACATATAGTGGATGGTAATGATAGGAACAAAAACAGCAACAACAAAATAATCCTCCTCCCCTTAAAACATGCATTTGACTCTGAACAAGTCTAAATCAAATCCAAGCAAAGACCAGCGCTGGGGCTCCTGCTAGTTTCTTTTAGAAGAGCCTGCCTCTAAAAAACATAGAATGTTCAACAACTAGAGCTAAAAATGTCTGTTGGTAGATTTCTGGATGTTGGCCGTATCCCAGCGAACAAGGCCAAGTCAGCCCCATATGTTTTCAAAGTGGACAGAAAAGGTTTTTGGGAGTTTCTAGAATGTTCAACAACTAGAGCTAAATGAAACTAGTGCATGAAATGACAAAGAACTTCCTGTTTGAAAGGAATATCATGATGGCTTCCACCTGTCTCTTTGCTTTTCCTTTCTTTTTTGTGTTTCTCCTCTTTGGGAGGTTACACAAAACGGCACTTTAACACAGAAGGAAACAACAACCGCTCCACAATCCCTGAATCCCCTACAGCCTTTATCTAAACATTTACATTGACCATTATCACACATTTGATTGCATTTTCTCAGTGAAACAAGCACAACTTCCCGTTTGTTTGTGTGTGAAATGATTCCAAAAAGCCATGTGTCATCCTGGAGGGACTGGTTTCTCATCAATGCAGACCACCAAGTTTCTCTGGTTTCTTACTATTTGGTGGCTGGTAGGCCTTTTGGGATTTTTGTCAGGGAAAGAAGTGAACTTGGGCTCCAAATATTGGAAGACACTGATCTAAAAGCACTAGGACATCTGGAGAAAGCTCTAGTTCTGCTCCAACTCAGTCCAAAGCACTGAAGATAGATGGAGTTGGATTTGGGAGAGGACTGAGCTCATTCAAATGAAGAAAGAACAAGTCAACAGATGAAGAAGATTTCAGGAAGTTTCCCATTCAACAAGTTCAAGTTTCCAGAGAGCTAGTTTAGCATCCGTGTTCTGGACCAAACCACTGTCCCTCTGAAGGTCCAGACACAGAGAGGCCCAGAGTGACCTGCTGGATCAGAAGTGGAATGTGAGCTGTAGTGGTGTGTCTGCAGCTGGATGTGGAACACATGAGGGAGGGGTCAAAGGTCAATTTTTCTTCCAAACAAATGTTGTCAGTCTATTCTCCAACAATGCTCCAACATCTTCAAAGGTTTTTGGTCCCAAATCCAGAGTGTAGCTGGTAGGACGTGATCATTTCAGCCTCAGATTTGGGATCTGTCATCTCTCTGCCACCGTGACACCGAGTGATGAGTTCATGCTCCAAAGCGGCCCGATCGCTAGCTTTAGGGACTATTCCAAAAGCTTTCAATGACGGCGGGAAATGAACATTAGGAACAGATGACGGCTTTAAATGTCTGCTGTTGGTTTCTGATCCAGACAGAAATTCAATCAAATGTCTGTGAATCCATGATTTCCTTAGAATCTTTGACTCTAGATTCAGATCCATCTGGTTCAAAGGATGAAACTGCAGCTAAAAGTCTTTCAAAAGTCCAAATACTCAAAGATGAAACAGAAAGTTCATAGAAAGTCAAATGAAAAACAATCAGATTGTCTTAGATAAACCCGTTTGGAAATTAAAGCATAGAAACAAAGAAAGTTCCAAAAGCTAAAAGCCTTAAATCAAGAAAAGTCCAAAGAAAAACAGAAATCCCACATTTGGATCAGTAAAGACATGAATTCTCCAGAAACATCCAGAAACAGCTCTGAGCAGCAGCCATGAAGGGACTGAGAACAGACGGACATCAAAGCAGAATCCAAGCAGCACCTTCATCCTGATGAAGCTCCGCCCTCTGACCTTCAGCAGTCATCTGCAGGCTCCGCCCCCAGTCTTGACTGGGGGACTTGAACCCTCAACCTTATGATCCATGAGGCCACATGGTCTGTGAGAACATCCAGGTCCAGCTGCAGGTGGAGGACAGCATCATTCAGCTGAAGAAGAGGAGGAGCTTCTGCTGCCTCAAAGAGGAAGGTGGAGGAGGTGAGAGGCTGCACTGGAGCTTTGGACCAAACCCTGTGATGGATGAACAACATCTCCAGGCTGTTTCCAGCCTGATCAGGGGGGTATTCCAGAAAGCAGGTTATGCTAGCTCCCACGGTAAGTTTTAGGTTAAGGAAGTTGCTAACCTCAGTTTTCGGTTCCAGAAATGGAGGTATGTTTCAGGGTATGTCAAGTTGCCATAGCAACTCATGCTCTGAACATAACCTGGTCTGGAGCAGGTTTAGTTGAAGCTTAGTTTGTTTTCAGAGAGGTGCAGCAGCATGGCGTGTCCATTTGAAGATGATTTAGTGGATGAAGAAGCTCAGATAATACTTTTTTCACCGTGAGAGGGTGATAAGACCACTTATCGATGTTTAAAGATAAACTTTTTTACTTTGATCTAACTTAGTTATTTGCTTCAATTAAGATAAATCATTTTTTTGTTAAGTCACCTTAAAAATAACAGTTTTCAGACAATTATTTTCCTTTCATTCAAATTAATTCAATTAGGTAGGTGTAACTTTGGTGCTGCTGTTAGATCGGGATTGTGGGATACCATTTCCTTTGCCTGTATGGACGGATTTGGGTTTAATTGTGGGTATTTGACCAAATGTGTTTATTGTTTAGCTGTTTTATGTCATGGTCGAACTCTATGGAGACCCAGATGCTGGAACCCGGAAGAAACTCAGGAGACGAGGCAGAGTCAGAAGTTTTAATCTGATGAGAGTTGTGGATGAGAAGATGTGCCGAGGTCGGCGTAGACAGCCTGCGACGAGGTGGATCGCCGAGGACGGCGAGCACAGCTTGGAGCGAGAGTGGAGTCGAGAACGGTGTACAGGAACGAGGCGAGGAACCAGCGTGACCAGTGGTGAGAAGACCTGAAGGCATGAGACAAGGGTAAGTACAAGGTTTAGATTTTGCTAAAGCGAAGTTACTAGAACTGAGGCCAGCCGTAAGCACCGGAGTGAGTATAACGGACTGGCGTAGTATGCTGGGATGGATCTCCTTAAGAATGTCTGCCAGGTGATGAGAAGATGCAGGTCAGCTGGTTCCAATAAGGAGCAGGAAGGGAAGGGGTAGCAGCCGGGGGCACCGTGACATTTTATTGTGTTTCACCGTGTTTTGATGCGTTATTTTGTAATTTTGTAAATAACACATAGTTTTCAGACAATTATTTTCCTTTCATTCAAATTAATTCAATTAAGTAGGTGTAACTTTGGTGCTGCTGTTAGATCGGCACCGCAAGGGATTCTGGGATATCATTCCCTTTGCCTGTCTGGACAGATTTGGGTTGAAATGTGGCTTTTTGACTAAATATGTTTAGTTGTTTAGCTGTTTTACTGTGTTTTGCAGAGTTATTTTGTCCTACTGTGCTTACGTCTCAGCACCATGAGTGAGAATAGAGAGGATGATGAGTTTATATAGCACCCCTACACTTTGATTCTGCAAGTACAATGATGGGTAATTCTTTAATTAATTTTTGCACTCCGTGCATTTTTTACCGTCCTTTTTATTGTTATAAAAATTAGCATATTCAACATCTCAAACTTAGACATATGAGAGTTCAATATATATATTGAAGATATTGAAGGAAAATGGAAACAAGATCAGAAACTCGTGGGTTTACTTTGTCTGTTGATTTTCTCCAAGCAGAAATTCTTTTTTTTATGATGCAGCCGTGTTACTTTTTTGTTGGACGTATAATCTTCATACGCCGTCATTAAAATCTCAGACTCCGTCTCACTTCCGTCTCAAGTGTCGCACTTTCTTTTTTTTCCCCCCACGTTTCCATGGTGACTCCAGACATCGGCGATCTATTGAGAATGTCTTTATGTACACGACGTGCACGTGCGTTAACCCAGGGTTACCAAGTCGAGCGTAATTACGGCAACTCATATCCGGTCTTTTGGAACCGACATACCCAGAGTAAGCAAGTTCAGGCGGATTTCAGCCAGAGTTCAGGCTAAAGTCAGGCTAATTTAAACATGCTTCCTGGAATACCCCCTTGAACAACAGCCCCGCCCCCCGTGCACACAAATAGCCAGACAGACCTCTCCTCTTCAGTGAGAATAGTGAAATTAATGTTATTAATTAACTGAAAATTGGCTGAGTTGGTGATTTAAATATGGCAGCTAACGTTCATATTTTTGGGACACAAAAAAGGCGACTTCTCCAGTTCCGATAGCAGAACCGTTGAGGTCAGATCTTAACGATACTGCGGTCTTGAAGAATGTTGCCCCGGGGCTCATTACCCATCCCTATTACCTACAAATACACATTGGTATTTGTTGAGTTATTTCCCTTCATTTCCAATGCTGCCCAACTCGAATGGCTCAGGAGACAACGGAGGACGCTGGACAACTCCACTCATTTTAACTTCTTTTTATTCTTAACAAAGAATGGATGAGAGCTTGGTAATCTTGAAATAAAACAGAACATAATTAAGCAGATGTCAGAAATGTACTGTTCTTTTAAACTTTTGCAAATGTTGTGTGGGTTAACTATTTCACTTGTTGAATAATGTTCCCACATATATCAGACTATAAATGAAATTGAAACAAACATACACCATACCAATGGCGTCACTGAAGTCACCCAAGCATTGAAATGTTTGTTGTTCAGCTCACCACGACTGCCAGACAAAACCCCCACCTGCACACTGTCACCTGGTTAAACACCTGTTCCCATCTACCTACCTGGTAGATTAGGATCACATTCTTATACTGCCCCCTGCAGCTATGGAGTTGATCCTACCTGGAACAATCCTCCAAATCAATGTTCATGAGCAAAAATAAAGAAAAGAAAAAACAAAAAGGCAGGATAGACAAATCTTAACAGTATTTATTGATCATTTTATTTTAGTGTAAACTTGGACCAGAAAATATCCATAAGAATACTAATAAGGTACCAGAGTGAAAGAGTTAATAGATCAAATCTTTACAATGCCTATCTCTACTACATGTTAACTCTACTAGATGTTAACTCTACTATATATTAACTCTACTAGATGTTAACTATAATTCAAAAAAACTCATTTCTATTATCTAAAACAATTCATTTTGTGAACAAGTTTAACATATTTTGTAAGCAGTGAAACTCATTGTCTAGTATCATAACACATAGATTGAAAAGTATTGATCCTTTACTTTTTCGCTTCTGATATTTGTGGCTTAGAGAAGATGAAAACCTAAAAAAGCTGTTCAAGAAAGTCAGGATAAGAGGAGACAAGACTTTTTTGATCCCTGGAGGGAAATTCAGTTGTTACAGCAGCAAAACCAGAAATATAGCAGAAAGAAAAGCAATCAGTAAAAATTAAAATCGTAATAAAAAGTTGAAGTAAAAGTACACTTCATGAATAAATAAATAAATACTGCAGCAGTTTCAGTAGTCGTTTGGGAACAAAGGACCTCCTGTAGTGAATCATTTATCAAAACAACCAAAGTTTTTTTTTTTTTGAAAAAAATTCATTTTTACACATTCAATACTCACTAGTGCCTCCCTCTAATGAAGTTACTGCATCAATATGGTATGGAGACCATCAGCTTGTGGTTCTGTGTACTTGAAATGAAAGCTCAGGTTGCTATGGAGATCATTAGAATATTGGGGTTTCACCCCAGAAGTTTTAAGCATTAAAAACTTATCCTAAAATATTGTTCTGAAATACAGAACTTTTTCCACCCGTAAAATAAAGTATTCTACTGTGGTACAGAGGTTGAGAGGTCGACCTATTATCAAAAAAGTTTAGAATTTAGAGTTTACACTAACTCCTTTATTACATTGTTTGTTAAGAGAAAGTCTTGTGAGTTCTCATGTGTTTGTTGAGAATAGATACACGACTAAAACTTTTATCACATTCTTTACATAAAAAAGGCTTTTCTCCTGTGTGAGTTCTCATGTGTGTTTTGAGATGAGATATTTGCTTAAAACTTTTCTTACATTCTTTACAAGAAAAAGGCTTTTCTCCTGTGTGAGTTCTCATGTGTGATTTGAGTTGACATATTTGACTAAAATCTTTTTTACATTCTTTGCAAGAAAAAGGCCTTTCTCCTGTGTGAGTTCTCATGTGTATTTTAAGACTAGCTGCATGACGAAAACTTGTACGACATTCATTACAAGAAAAAGGCATTTCTCCTGTATGAATTCTCATGTGTGTTTTGAGATTACATACATCACTAAAACTTTTTTTACATTCTTTACAAGAAAAGGGCTTTTCTCCAGTTTGAGTTCTGATGTGTCTTCTGAGACCAGATATGTGACTAAAACTTTTCTCACATTCTTTACAAGAAAATCGCGTATCTTTGCATGGATTCTTGTGTGAATTTTGAACAGAGACTTGTCACAAAAGCTTTTACCACATTCTTTACAGATATAACATCTTTCATCAGACCCAGTTTCCATGTAGTCAGATGGGTTACTAAGTAATCCTGAGTTTTTAGCAGACTTGATAGAGGAAAGTCTCTTTTCTTTTGGAGATTGTTTGTATTTCTTACCAAGATTTGTCTTCTTGGGATTTTTTCTAACATCAGAGTCACACTGACCTGCTGACATGTGAGAGCTGTCCACACTTTGGACATGACTTCTGTCTCTCCTCTTCCTCTGATCTCTGTTCTGTGGGTCTGTCTCTTCATCTGTAGTTGATGTTGATTCTTCATGTTGGTTTCCTTCTTCATCCTGACTATCAGTTACATTAAAGCTCTGCTGATTGTTTAGATCTGCTTCACTGTTCTCATCTTCCTCATAAGTAGGAATCTCCATCAAGGTATCAGTCTCCTGCTTCAGATCAAGCTGATCTTCATCCTGACTGATGCAGAGTTCCCCTGGTTCCTCCTGTTCCTCTTTAATCTGTGGAGGTTCTGGTTCTTCCTGTTCCTCTTTAATCTGTGGAGGTTCTGGTTCCTCCTGTTCCTCTTTAATCTGTGGAGGTTCTGGTTCTTCCTGTTCCACTCTGAAGTTCCTCTGCTGGTTGCAGAGATCTTCCTCTTCAGTCATCCAATGCTGGGGGAGGACTGCAGGAACACAAACACAACAAGGAGTCTTTTATTCGTTTCCAGGACTTTTGGTTTTTTTCAAGCATCAATAAACTCTGTGATCATTGGATAAAATGTCTGAGGAGTCTGGAGGACCACAAGAAACTAGTTGAAACAATAAGTATAGATGCCATTAATTTCTTTAATAAATGTGTCATTATTTCTTAAAATTGGAAATAAATAATCAAAAGTGACATTAACACGTCATTGAACACTCATGGATCATGTGTTCACATGTTACAGGCATCTGCATTTATGGCGCACAGTCGGGACTTGAACACACCAGGGTGTGGTTCCCACAGCACAAGCAGCTGCTCCAGATGTGTACATTGGAATATGTACACAAGTGGCATCTGGACAGTTGTGGACAGATGTACACAAATATACACAACTGGACACACTGATGACCAAGCCCATAGTGTGTCCTCTGTTGTGAACAGCTGTGGGACATTTTTGAAATCTGTGAAAAACTCACAATCATGACATCATCAATGTTGTCCACATGTCAATCAAAATCACCAATGACTGAAATCCTATTCTACCAGATGTGAAGTGAAGATAAAAATGGAGAAACATCTTTTATAAAGCAGGAGGGGGTGGGTGGTCTGTACACAGCGACAATAGTAGAGGTTTTAGGGCCGGGCAGTAAGGGCAATTGCCCAGGGTGCAAATGTAACAGGGGGCTTCATCCCCGCGCTTGGAAGACAAAAAAAAAATCTGTGCCACAATCAGTTTTTTATTATGTGTTAAATCACAGACTTTGGAACGGCCTAAAACCTGTGAATTGCTGCATCTGCTGCTGCACAGTCCTGTATTTGAGAAGGAAAAGGGGAGGGGTCGTGGGCACAGGCAGCGTGCCATCATGGCGTGAATATAGGTAATATAGGTGACTCATCTCTTTCTAATAACGTCATTCTTTATTAAATATTGTAGACATTTTTTATGACCTTTCTTTATGTATTTTTGACCTCTGCTTGAGGTTTAGTTGGTGTCAGTATTTGACATAAAGACAGCAGGTAAAGCAGGAAAACAGCTGCACTTAATGACATAAATAAACTGTAGATCATTTGTTAATGAAAGTATTGAGGCTTTTGGAGGATTTTTACTGTTGGTGTTGAAAAAAATTGGGAAACCGTCAAATATTTTGAAGTAATCCCACTGATGAGTTCTATGATTTAATTTTTTATGTTATATAAAAAATGAAAGTGATGATATTTCCGGGCTTTGTTTGTTTTGCAGTATGTTCATATTTGTATAATTTTGACAGAATATATTTTTATGGAGAGCAAAATTTTATATTATTTAAGGTTTAACTTGATTTATTCTGGATTAATATTCCTTTCTGTTTTTATTCAGTTTTAGTGTTTTCAGCAAATGTTTATCTTTCTCTGCCCAAAACCTAAGCATGTTTTGCATTTAGGCTCCCTGCGACTGAGTTTGATATTTCTGAGTTTTGCTACAAATGGACAAATAAAGATAGAGAACACAAAAGGAAGTCATCAAATTTCTATGTGTGCGGGGGGGAAGGTACTCGCCCGGGTAGTAAGTTAGTGTAGAACCACCACTGAGTGACAGACGGGTCCCCAAAAAGAAAAGCATGAAGCTCAAAGGTCTTCTCTGTTTCTGTGTTGAAGGTCACATACCTATGTATGTGGTGGAGCTGCAGCTGTGGTTTCCAGATGACATCCAGCAGTCTGCGCTGACGACAGAGCTCCTGCTCGTACTGGACGATGGTTCCTTCACAGAGTCTGCAGATTTCTTCAGCAGCAGCAGCTAGTCGCTCGCTGATCAACTCTCTCAGAGACTGAAGGGAAGACATGGTTCCTGCTCCGATCTTCAGCTCCAACTCCCACAAACACCGCCGTCCTCTTCACTGCAGCTCCGATCGATCATCTGCTAGTCTCACAATCACAGCAATCCACGTTGTCTTTCCGTTCAACACTTCTTCACTCATTTACGACACTTTGGAAAATGCTGAGAGTTCCACACGAACCACGTATCGTCCTTTCTGTCCAAAAACCTCACAAACGTCCCAACAAAACACCACCGACCTCTCAACACAAGCTAACGCTGCTAGCCTGCTAACAAGCTAACGCTGCTAGCGCCTCGTGCTATTACTTCCGGGTCACGTGACGAGACTTTATTTAAAAAAAACGTCTGTACTGCTTAACTAAACCCCAATAAGGTAAAAAAAAAAAAAAAAAAGCTTCCAATTTCTTTTGAAACAGTTTTAATTCAGGAGATAGTAAAGAAAAAATTCAAAACAGAAAAAAATGCATCGAGGACACTTTTTGAGAGCTATTGTGACGTCATCACGCGGTGTCACGTTGCTTTTTTAAACTTTATTGTTCAAAACAAATAGAACAAATGTCTGTCTGCTGCCGTGTGGGTGTTGGGGGTTCTGGCTGCCGCTGCTGGGTGTGGGGATGGCTGGGCGCTCTCCCTCCTTCTTTTCACATTCCATCATCCATTTAGAAGAACATAAAGACTCACCTGAGCACAGGTGTTAGCTCACCTTTACACTAATAGTTTGCATGATTGATTGAATGAAATATTTCACACTAGTTGGTTTAAAGGCATAAGTACGGAGCCCGCCAGGTGCCAGTGGTTAAAAATAAAAAAAATCTGATAAACTGTGCTCACGGAATACTAATCCGTGCGCACGGTTTACTAATCCGTGCACACGATTTAGTAATCGGTGCGCACAGTTTACTAAATGGTGCTCACGGTTTACTAATCCGTGCGCACGAAATACTAAATTGTGTGCACGGAATAGTAAACCGTGAGCACCATTTAGTAAACTGTGCGCACCGATTACTAAATGGTGCGCACGGATTAATCATGCACGCAATCGTGCGTGCATGCAAAGTTATTGCACGTGCATGCCTCTGAGCATAGAAGATAAACTCTTAGCTTCGTGTTTGCAGGGATGTGAGGGTGCTTTGGTACAGTGTGCGCAACGGAGGAAACTTCAGACCGCACTCCGTTTCCTGTTCTGCTGCGCTGACTACAGAACCGTGTCCCCCGGGAGATTTGTACTATCTCCAGACCGAGGGCGGGCGGAGGAGGCTTTTGGGGGACCAGTCCTGACAAACCATGCACACAATCATGTGAATTTGTGTTACCATTCAGGTCCAGACAAAATAAAGGCTGATGGTTATTCCAGTTTAAGTCGATCCACGGCTAAATCGCTCATTAGCATGGCTAATGTTGTTAGCATGAATGTTGTATTAACCTATTAACTTAATCTTAACCCTTCTTCCGTGTCAGTTCAGCCAAAAAAAGCCCTGGGCGCACGGATTTAAAAAAAAACTATAAGCGAACATGCACATAGTAATAATCATAATAATAAAAGCATGTTTAAATGGTCAAGTCCCTGTGTCTATCGGAGCTTAGCATTGTTTACATGAAGACGTCTCTTCCTCAATGAACTATCCAGACCAATCACTACCGTAGACATCATCGGAGAAACGTTCAGCCAATCAGATGGTGTGACGTCATCATTAGCCGCAGACCACCGAACACAAGAAGTGACTAATGATGACATCAGACTATTTGATTGGCTGTAGGTTGAAAGTGGCCACGCCCACCGCTCAAATGGCGCTGCAGGACCTCAGATGGCGTCTGTACCATTGACTTAACACTGAAAGTGGCCACGCCCACCGCTCAAATGGCGCTGCAGGACCTCAGATGGCGTCTGTACCATTGACTTAACATTGAAAGTGGCCACGCCCACTGCTCAAATGGCGCTGCAGGACCTCTGATAGCATCTTTATCATTGACTTAACATTGAAAGTGGCCACACCCACTGCTCAAATGGCGCTGCAGGACCTCAGATGGTGTCTGTACCATTGACTTAACACTGAAATTTGCCACGCCCACCGCTCAGATGGCGCTGCAGGACCTCAGATGGCGTCTGTACCATTGACTTAACACTGAAAGTGGCCACGCCCACTGCCCATCAGACCACCTTCTGCGGTCTGATGGAAGACCGCAGAAGGTGGAAATATTCCTACGTAGTCCTGAGAAGCTGTGTACAATCATCAGTGTGCACAGCCGGTGTAGGTACCATAACCGTTCAGCCTGGAACTTCCATTCATGGTCCTTCCACTAGTGCTGACGTCACATCATGTGATTGGCTGTCTGTTGGTCCATTGATGTGTCAGACAGTGATTGGTCTGGATAAATTACAACACTACCATAGAAGAAGATATTATGAAGTCTGTTGTAAGCAAACAGAGCTCCAACATAGAGTGAGATTGTCTTCTAAACGTGCCTTTATTATTGTTATGATTATTATTGAATGCATGTTCACTTATAGTTTTTTTAATCTGTGCGCCCAGTGCTTTATTATTGACAGAATGGACCCAGAAGAACAACATTTAGCCGTGCTAACAACATTTAACATTTTAACATTTTAAGCCACGGCTGAACTTAAACTGGAATAACAAGCTGATTGTGACAAAATCTCTTTATAAAAAATGACAAAGAATATTGTCAGACACAATTTATGAGGGAAAAGAACTTAAGGTTACAAAAGAAAACATGGAATTAAAATATGTCGACCCTGAGCAGAACGTATGTAGTTTGTCCAAGTGGGGTTACCGTAGTGTGACGTCATCCTCAGCTGAATGGACCACGAATGGAAGTTCCAGGCCTAATGGTTATGGTACCTACACCGTCACAAAGCCTCTCCTCTGCCGCTAACACAAAGCTACAAGCCTGGCCGCACTGCTCCTAGCATGTCTGTGTCTGTTAGCAGCCGGCCCTCTAGAAATGCTAAGTCTAATTGAATTTTGTGACATTATTCACAGGGTGGATGTTAAAATGAAAATACAATCCTGTCTTTCCATTTTGGTTTTAATTATGACACAGAATAAGCAGTTTTTAAGTAGAAAATGAAAAAAACATTTAGAAATATTGCTTTTTCATTTTAATTTTGAGTCATTTGATGCAGCTACATTTAGAAAATGAAAAAGCATTTCTGTGAATCCGTTTTAATTGTCAAATTTGACATTTCTAAATGAATTTTGTTACACATTTACCAGAGAACTTTTTGAAAATGAAATGTCAAAAACCATTTTCATGATCATTTTAATTAAGTGACAGAATAAACTGTGGTGTGGAGGAAAAAGAAAAAGCGTTTAGGCAGATGCTTGCATATATACACGTCTTTACTTTTTTTGCAATGCTGCTTCCCCAGCAGACCACAGAGGAGAACAAGGTGCTGGCCACCACAGACTGGTAGAAGATCCCCAGCATCCTGCTGCACACGTTGATAGACCTCAGCTTCCTTAGGAAGTAGAGTCTGCTGCAGGCCTTCTTGTACACAGCAGTGCTGTGGCTCCCCCAGCTCAGTCTGCTGTCCATAGTCACACCCAGGTATTTGTAGTCCTCCACCACTTCCACATCCTTTCCCAGGATGCAGAGAGGTTGTAAGACAGTCCCCTTCCTTTTGAAGTCGATCACCATCTCCCTGGTCTTGTCCACATTGAGCAGCAGGTGATTCTCTCCAGCCCACTCCACAAATCCGTCCACCAGCCTCCAGTACTCTTCCTCCCGTCCACCACTTATACACCCCACAACCACAGAGTCATCAGAGAATTTCTGTAGGTGACATGACTCTGAGTTGTGCTGAAAATCTGAGGTGTATAAGGTAAACAGGAATGGAGAGAGCACAGTGCCCTGTGGGGCTCCCACACCACTCAGCACCACGTCAGACAGGACGCCGCCCAGTCGGACAAACTGTGGCCTGTCTGTCAGGTAGTCAGTGATCCAGGAGACGGTGGACGCACCAGCACCCATCAGCCTCAGCTTATCACCCAGTAAAGAAGGCTGGATGGTGTTAAAGGCACTGGAGAAGTCAAAGAAGGTGATTCTCACCATGCCTCCACCACCATCCAGGTATGAGCTCGCTGCAGCAGATGGATGACAGCATCATCCACCCCCAGGCGCGGCCGGTAGGCAAACTGCAGGGGGTCCAGAGAAGAGCTCACCAACGGTCTCACTTGGGCCAACACCAGCCTCTCCAGCACCTTCATCACATGAGAAGTGAGGGCAACTGGACTGAAACCCCTGGGGTTGGATGAAGATGTCTTCTTGGGTACAGGGACCAGGCAGGAGGTCTTCCAGAGGAGGGGCACCCTCTCCAGTCTGAGGCTCAGGTTGAAGAGATGCTGGAGAGCCGCAGACAGCTGGTGGGCACAGGTCCTCAGGGTACGAGGACTGACGCCATCCGGGATGCATTCTTTGCATTTGCATACAGCAGATCCAGTGTTTTATTTTCCTGGGTGGGACAGTTCACATATTGAGTGAAGTCCCCGAGCATTCTGTCCATGGTGATGTGGTTGAAGTCTCCAGTGATGATGCAGAAGGAGTTAGGCTGCTGTGCCTGCAGGCGGGAAACGGTGGTAGTGATGACGTCAGTGGCGGCCTAAGCATCGGCAGATGGAGGAACATAAACGTTCACCACCACAACCGATGTGAACTCCCTGGGCAGATAATAAGGCCGGAGTCCCACCGCCAGCAGCTCCACATGCGGCGTGCAGAGTCGCTCTTTCACACAGACGTGTCCGGGGTTACACCACCGCTCACTCACGTAGAGAGCAATCCCGCCTCCCCTCTTCTTACCGCAGCCGGCTGCACCTCGTCCGCTCTCACAGTCGTAAAACCGGGAACCGCGACGCTGCTGTCCGGTGTGTGGAAGTGCAGCCACGTCTCGGTGAAGCTCAGCAGGCGGCATTCCCGATACTCCGTCTGGGTGTTCATTAGCGTCATTAGCTCCTCGGTCTTGTTGGCCAGTGAGCGCACATTCCCCCTAATGACTGCAGGAATGATAGGCTCAAATCTCCTCCTGTTCATCTTAACATGAGTCCTGGCTCTGCGACCCTGACGTCTCCTCCGTATCTCCTTCGGAATATCATGCCGAGCTCCATGAAGCAGGCTAGTCTCCCTCAGGGCCAGCAGCTGGTCACGCGTGTAAACAATGGCCTTGCTTTTTAAAATGGGGAACTTATCGATGCTTATACAAACAAAATAATCTTTTTACAATTATTATGAATAATTATTATAATTATAAATGTTAATTTTATTTTGTTATAGGATCAAACTTTTTGTATTTTTAAATTAAGTAATGACTAGATTATTTCAGAGTTTTATTTTTTATGCAACAAATTGAATGGGAATTATGCAGTTACAGTACAACACTTTATTTTTGGATTTTTGTCAGGTTGTGTCATCGGAGTTTAAATAATTTTAAATTGAAAAAATTAAATTAATCCGTTCTACATTAAAACTCAAATAACTTATAATCTTATGAACAGTACTTCAATTTTCATTTTCTGCCTTTTATTCAATTAACTTTTTCATACTAATAAATATAAATAAATAAACTGAAAACATGGACCTCACCCGTGGTCAAACTCGCTCAAACAGCTGACCATAACTTGAGACTAAAAATGGATAATATTTTTTCCAAAAACATGAAAGGACGTGACGTCACGTTTTCTACCACTGGTTTATGTCATCCTTTTCATATTATTTCATATTTTATTTTATGAGGACTGGTGTTGTCCAGAAAATATGTAGCTCTTCTTCGTTCAGTTAAATGTACACAAGAAGACCTGCTGCAGACAACAAAATGGCGCCCTAACATCATTAGCCGGAAACGGAAGATCATGTCCTGTTCCCCCTTCTCTATTTTGGTCGAAAAATACGTTTTCTTGTCGAAAATAAAAACCCACACCGAACCATCGTTGACAAAAACACCAGTTTATACCTTTATTTCCCAGTGACGTTATAAAATTGTAGTTTTTCCCCCGCCATCGACATCATAATATGAGCGACAGACAACACCCCAGACCAGCTGGTGGCGCTAAAGCACCATGACGCTGTTAGCCAAACAAAGAAGAAGAACAGCACGAGGCGCTAGCAGCGTTAGCTTGTTAGCAGGCTAGCAGCGTTAGCTTGTGTTGAGAGGTCGGTGGTGTTTTGTTGGGACGTTTGTGAGGTTTTTGGACAGAAAGGACGATACGTGGTTCGTGTGGAACTCTCAGCATTTTCCAAAGTGTCGTAAATGAGTGAAGAAGTGTTGAACGGAAAGACAACGTGGATTGCTGTGATTGTGAGACTAGCAGATGATCGATCGGAGCTGCAGTGAAGAGGACGGCGGTGTTTGTGGGAGTTGGAGCTGAAGATCGGAGCAGGAACCATGTCTTCAGAACCTCAGGAAGGTTCTGTCAGAGAACAACTTTCTGCTGCTGAAGGAACCATCGTCCAGAACAAGGAGGAGCTCTGTCGTCAGCGCAGACTGCTGGATAGCAGCTGGAACCCGCAGCTTCAACTCCACGTAGTTGGTACTAAACATTTTAAATTCTTTGGATTGATCTTTATGTCTCTGGAAATAAGGGATTGTTGTCGTCTCGTCCGGCGTTCAGGACGTCCAAAAATGAAATGTGCTGAAATGAAAAGACATACAAGAGTCTGCATGAATGTTCAAACCTTTTCCAAAAGGGGAGAGGTGGAGAAACACCACCTGTTAGTCTCTGTGGCTGTCCTCTCTCTCTGTCCTCAAGGCTAAAAGGCTTTTATATTTACCAGTAAGGGAAGATGTACACATACTAGATACGTCATTAGAATGGTGTGTTTTTGTCTAGTCTGCATTGCAGGTGTTGTGTCTCCATAAACACTCCAGTACAGAAAGAAAACAGACCAAAATTTATAAATGCGTGACAGAAAAATAAATTTCCTGGTTGAGTGAACGTCAAAATGAAAAACAAAAAGACAAAAAATAACAGCTGCTACTCTTGTTTTTTTTTTAAAGACACAAATGTGTCCACCACGCCCCCTGCTGGTTCATCCGCGCTGTGATTAAAAAATCCCACACCTTCACAGCGCTAGCCATAAAGTGAAAGAGAAAGCATCAAGACAACAAAGCTGGCGCATTGAGGAACTGAGTGAGGAACTTTACAACTGCACAGGCACAATTCTAACCGAGCGATCCCGCATTTTACTACTACCTGCTATCCTAACTGAGCGGTGATCCTACATGGTCAATTCCCCTTTGCACGCGTGCTTGGGTTTGCGTGCAGTGTTAAGGGGTGCTTTCGTCACTTGGGTGGTGGTGTTCAGGGGTGTGTTTGTCACTTGGGGGCAGTAACCTTTCTGGTTGATCTGATTGGGCGAAATTTGCTGGTCAATTCCGGCAGAGCAGTGGGCGGGACTTTCTTATTGAAGCTTTATAGAAAAGAAACGGTGGCTGTAACATGTATTAAAATGTTAACAAATGCAGTGATTTAACATGAAAAAACTTACAGCACAGAAAAACCCGCTGCACTTTCTTACCCTGGTCTTAGGCCGTTAGTTAAGGTTTTAATCCACGTTATATCCGCCATTTTTTTAATTAAAGCATCTAACACAAACAGGAGTGGCGAACAAGTTTGATAAAAAGAGCCGAAATTTCTAACTGTGAGTCAAAGAGCCACACCACACACTGACCTGCCAGACACAAACACACAATTAAAGGCATGTTATTTACCAAATAGTCCTCTCCTTACAATACAGCAGCGCTGGACTAAACAGCCCTGTTTCAGTTATGGGTGTTTTTTCTTAACATGAAAACATACCGGTAAAATGCTGGTGTGTGTTTTCAAAAGGTAGCGGGAGCAAAACTGAGTTTGTTGCTAAGTTGCTCCTCAGCAACCGAGGTTGTTTGCTAACCACGCCCACATTCCTTATGTCAGTATCCAGTGTTTTTCATTATGTTCAGTTCCAGCCATGGATGCATGCATTCATTTTTCACAGTATTTCATTGAAAAACAGGCAAGTTATATGAGTATATGTCATTTCATGGCTGCCATAAAGTGAAAGGGCATAAAGACAGGAACAGAGTGAGGAACCTATCTCAAAAGCTCCCCCTTAACCCGGCGCGCAAACACAGGCGAGTGTGCAAAGGGGAAGTGAACGCTGCAGGATCACCGCTCAGTTAGGATTGCAGGCATACAGTTGTGAAATGCGGGGTCACTCGGTTAGAATTGCACCTGCGGTTGTAAGGTTCTCTCACTCAGTTCCGGAATACACCTGCTCAGTTTATTTTGCGTTCTTTCACTTTATGGCAGCCATGAAACGCCATAATAGTACACCACTTTTAGCGAGCTCATTACGTGGACAGCATTTCAAATCTACAATTTATAATTGCCACATTGTTTCCATGGTTGCTTCCTATTGACGCCTGAGAAGTTGCAAGACGATTGATAAAAATCCCAAGGAAGAGGTTTCGTTTGCATTTGGTCCTCAAGGTGTTCTTTTTTGAAATTCAAGATGGTGGCCTCTTCCTGGGATCAAAGGTCGATGAAACTCCAGAGGTGGTTGTAGACTTAAAGTAATGGCATAAGCATGATATTTTGTGAAAATCACAAGGAAATAAAGTTGAGTTATTTAATAATGTGGAAAAACATGAAAATCGCCTCATACTATTGTACAAAATGACTGCCAAACCATAGGTCATGTTGCCATCCCATAATGATCATAAAACTTATGTTTTAGTTCAAAGCCTTGTGAGCATTTCAATGTTTGAATGGTGTCTCTAGCTAAAAGTATGTTGAAGCTGTAATAAATGAAGTGCTTACCCCTCCCTCACTCTGTTAGTGGTTGGGAGGTAAACGGGGCTCAGACAGCTTTCCATTGCAGCCTGTTGAATAGCAGCTCTGCTCTTGCTACCACGTTAAGAGTGACCCAATTCGCCTATACTTCCTTTCTCTGTTCTCATGCCGTCTTCCTCTACGCCCCAAAACGACACATTAGGCACACCACCTCATAGGGCGCCCCCTACACTTTGGAGAAAATTTAATACTTGTAAGCGCGCCTTATGATCGTGAAAGAAATACAGTTAGATGACATCAAAGACCTGTTTGGCATTAAAGACATGTTTGCACCATTTATGAATTACTTTTCTGCAGTTTCATTTTATTTGAGAAAGTATTAAATAAATCATTAAGACAACATTTTTTATTATCTTCAGCTGGTTCAGCATACAGGTTATTGACTGACAGCTCTCCTCATTGTGGGGAGGTGTAGGGGGGGCCTTTTTCAGCACAGTGTTGTGCTGCTGTGCTTAAGAAAACAGAAGCAACTTCTTTAAAAAAAAAAAAAAAGCACTTAATTGGCAATGTTACCAGTAAGTTAACTTAACAAACAATGGTCCTTCAGGGGCTCCTACTCAAACATTTTGGAGGTTGTGTTGTAGATAAGCAGTCACAGGTGGTAGGTTACCTTTTAGAAGGGTTTCTTGGATTTTGTGTTTAAACTAAGGAATTACATTATTTAAAGTAAAATTGTAAATTGTCCATATTCTGACTGAGTCTATTCAAATTTGTATTGGTGCTTAACAACACACAAGTCCTCAAAACATATAAAAGGGCCTCTTGTGTTTCTGCAGTCCTCCCCCAGCACTGGAGTACTGAAGAGGAGGATCCCTGCAACCAGCAGAGGAACTTCAGAGTGGAACAGGAGGAACCACAACATCCACATTATAAAGAGAAACTGCAGGATCCAGAACCTCGACATTATAAAGATAAAGAGGAGCTGAAGGAACAAGAACCTCCACAATTTGAAGGTGAACAGGGGGTACCAGGACCATCACAGATTAAAGAGGAGCCAGATGACCTCTTCATCAGTCAGGATCAAGATCAGCTTGATCTGAAGCAGGAGACAGAATCAACATCATCTACAGATGGAGAGACAGACCCACAGAACAGAGATCAGAGGAAGAGAAGAGACAGAAGACACATGTCAGAGAGTCAGTGTAAATATGATGTTAGAAAAAATCCAAAGAAG
Source organism: Oryzias curvinotus (assembly GCA_023969325.1). Classification (NCBI taxonomy): domain Eukaryota; kingdom Metazoa; phylum Chordata; class Actinopteri; order Beloniformes; family Adrianichthyidae; genus Oryzias; species Oryzias curvinotus. The sequence continues at coordinate 29,792,569 of CM043707.1, forward strand.
GCAAGTTTGGGTAAGAAATGTAAGCAATCTCCAAATGAAGAAATACTTCCTTTTTTCAAATCCGGTGAAGACTCAAGAATAATTACTAACCCGTCTGACTACATGGAAACTGGGTCTGATGAAAGATGTTATATCTGTACAGAATGTGGTGAAAGCTTTTGTGACATATCTCTGTTCAGAATTCACACAAGAATCCATGCAGAAGATAAGAGATTTTCTTGTAAAGAATGTGAGAAACGTTTTAGTCAAATATCTCATCTCAAAACACACATGAGAACTCACACAGGAGAAAAGCCTTTTTCTGTGTAAAGAATGTGATAGAAGTTTATTACTCTATCTGATCTCAAAAGACACACGAGAATTCACACAGGAGAAAAGCCTTTTTCTTGTAAAAAATGTAACAAAATTTTAACCAATATCGTCCTCAAAAGACACAGAAAACTCACACAGGAGAGAAGCCTTTTCTTGTAAAGAAATGTGATAAAGTTTTAGACTTATATCTATTCTCGAAACACACATGAGACTCATACAGAAGAAAGCCTTTTTCTTGTAAATAATGGTGATTCCAAGTTTTAAGTTGCAGATGCTATTCTTTAAGACACACGGAGAACTCAGACTTTTTTCTTGACAAACAATAGCTGCGTTTACATATTAGGTTTTCATCTTCTCTACATTAGAAGCAAAAAAAGTAATGGATCAGTTAGTTTCAATCTTTGTGTAATAATACTAGACGATGAGTTTTACTGCTGAGAAATATGTACCATTTCTTTGTAAAAATGACTTGTTTTAGACGTACCTGCAAATAGAAATGAGTTGTTTGTTTTTAGTCATTAGAACTAATTCTTGAATGTCTTCATTATGGTTGGAATGTTTTTTATACATCTTTAATTCTAACACTTTTAATGTGATCAGTGAACATTTAATAAATATTTAAACACAAAGTAGTGACTGCAGTGTATACTTTGTTAGGTCAAGTAACCATTTAGTAGAGATAAGTATTGTTAAGATTATATATATGGTTCTTCTCTTATTGATGTTGCTTTATTCTTATTGATACTTTTCTGTGTAAAAACAAAGATGGAGAAGACAAACAATCTTTGTACAGTAAACCCTTGTTTTTCGCTGGGGTTACGTTCCAAAAAGAACCTGTGACAGGCTATATCCGTGAAGTAGAAATCTCTATTTTTTTTCCAATTATTATACAATGAAATACTCTATTATACATTAAAAAGAGAACAAACCATTTTAGAGGCTCAAGCATTTGTTTGACAAATAAAAGTACTTTAGAAACGTTTTTCAACAAATAACTTCTGTACTGTACTGTCGAATCATATTTTTAATCATCAATGTGAACAGAAGGCTTCAAATTGCGGAGATTAGCCCCGCCCACCACAACCAGAGTAATTGGATTAAACGAGAGAAAATTTAAAATGATTATGAAAAAAATACAAAGTACAGTGGGACAAAGAGTGACTCAGGTGTATATCATTGCTCTTCAGACTGAGCTGCTGCATCCTGTCTCTGCTCTGCAGTGTTTTCTTCTTTTGAAGCCCGCGGTGCAGCTGTGTTTGTTCGGCACCACCAGTGTGTGTGACTCAGTGAATGGGACTGTGACTGTAAAGCGCTTTGGTCCTTGTAGGCTCCTTTGGCGGCTGGGTAGCTCTGGGTTGGAAGCTACCATGCAGGAAACCAGGGTTCGATTCCCGGAGGGGAATGAGCAATGGTACTGGGGGCAATTACCATATCAATGGCGAGCAATTAACATCACCCAGTGAGGGTCCTTAGGCAAGAACCTTAACACTACCCCCTCCCGGTTTCGGCTGCAGCTCACTGCTCCCCAAGGGGATGGGTCAAATGCGGAGAAAGAATTTCCCTTCGTGGGATAAAATACAGTGTAAAAAAAAAAAAAGATAGAAACAAGCTATATAATTATACGCTATTACGTATAAGACCAAACTTAAAAAACACTCTGACACAGAGAGCAGAAACAGACACACTTAAATAGAGTACAAACAAATTAGCCTACAGTGCAGACAGCTGAGTACCACTCATGGAGAGCCAAAGGAGAGGAGGCGGAGCCTCCAGGAGAACCCAAAGCCACAACAGGTAAAATAAAACAGGGATGTATTCCAGAAAGCAGGTTATGCTAGCTCCCACGGTAAGTTTGAGGCTAAGGAAGTGGATAACCTCAGATTTCTGTTCCAGAAATGGAGGTATGTTTCAGGGTAGGTCAAGTTGCCATAGCAACTCATGCTGGTTCAGAGAGGTTTAGTTGAAGGTTAGTTTGTTTTCAGAGAGGTGCAGCAGCATGGCGTGTCCATTTGAAGATGAGGAAGTTAAGTTATAGACAAATAATGAGCTTCTCAGTCCAAATGCAGTCAAATCTGTGCTTGCTCCTGTCTCTGGTGTGAAGAGGAGCAATCATTTCTCCTCTTCACAAGGACTTTCTGGGATGAAGATCCAGCGTTCACAGAGGATGATGGATTCTCAGCAGCTCCACACATTTTCAGCTCCCAGAGCTAAAAACTGGATTTCAAACATCCCAGAGTTTCAGTCAATGACTTTTCTTCTTTTTCTTAGCAAACTAACTGGGATTTGTTGAATCCACAGTCCTGAAATCTCCAGAAATGTCCACAGTTGATCCAAGTGAGTTTGCAGCTGGAATGATCCAAGTTTCCAAAAGCTTCAGTCTGGATCTCATTCTAGTGAGAGATGAACTAAAAAGACCTGCTGCTCATTTGATTGTTGCTGCTTTACTTTCTACCAACATTTGGATCCAATATTAGAAGAACAAGGATTTGTCTTCCTGTTTGTCTTTCATCCAAATGACTGAATTTCACCAAAGAAAAGTCCTTTTTCCAACTCCAGAGACTCCCACAGTGAGACACCTGCTGGCTGTTCTTTGTAACTGCAGCTTCTAGAAACGTCTTTTGATTTCTGTTTTCATCTTTTCCAAACGTTGTGTTTTCTTCACATGAAGCCTAAAGAAATGTCCTCAGAAGGATGGAAACAGTTTTTCTGCAGCTTGAAGCTGTCTGGAAGATTTTCTTCTTTAGTGCAGAGAAATCTCTCATTTCATGAGACGGAGGAACTGCAGCAACGTTTCCTGGAAACCTCCACATTTCATTGAAACCATGTTGGAACTTTGTCCATGAGGTCACATGGTCTGGAAGAAGCCCCAGTTCCAGCTGACAGAAGTCTGGTTCTGATCCATCAGATCTCACTAGCAACAGAACCAAACCTTCACGTGTTGCAGCAACAGTTTCCATGTTTGGGAGGATCTTCTGAAGAACAGCTCAGTTCCAGATCACATCATGATGTTTGATGTTTTCTTCATTCCAGGAAATCATCTGTGTCTCCTTTGATCTGTGCTGAGTCAGCACTTTGACTTCTTTTTCAACTTTAGATCCATCATTTACAATCAAGGATGTATAGATATATGATCTAGAACTTCTTTCTAGGATTCTGATGAACTTCATAAAGATGACTCCTCCCACTTTGGTTTGTGTCAAATGTAGAAAAACTCAAAGAACCAAAATCAATCCAGTTTGGATCAATTCTGTCTTTCAGATCTTTGGAAAACTGAAGGAATCTCTGAATCCCAGATTTCTTCTTGGGTTTTGGTTTCTGCAGGTTTTCAATCTCCTCTTTGATCTGATTAAATGTGTCCATCAAGGTCTTTGAAAGCATCATTTTCTCCTCCTCCTCCTTCTTGAGGGTCTCTGTGAGTGAGGAGATCTCCCCAAAAGGGAGGACTGTTCTTGCTGCCGTTCTCCTTCCAGGTTCTTGTGGTTCTCCATCAGAGCTGGTCTCCATGGGACTGTTGCCTCCCTCTGTGGTGTCAGTCAGTCAGGAGGTGGGAGGGAGGGAGGAGTCTTTGTCCTTCTGGACATGTTCTTGGATGGGAACAGATCAGCTTGGAGTCCAGAGGACTCCTTCAGCTGTTGGGCTGAGAGTCTGGGAGCTTCAGCTGTCCTGCTTTTCTCTGCACTGACAGCAGCTTCCAACTCTCTCTCTCTCTCTCTGCTCTCTCTCTCTGTCTCTCTCTCTCTTCTCCTCTCTCTCGTCTCTCTCTCTCTCTCTCTGTCTCTCTGTCCCTCTCTCTCTCTCTTCTCTCTCTCTCTATTTGCTGGGTGTCTTTTTGCTGCAGCTGAGCGCTGCAGGAGTGTTGACTTGGTCTCAGCCACAGACTGCTGACATGTTAGCTGATGTTTCAGCTGAGTCAGCTCTTCTTTCCAAGCTGATGTTTCCTGCAGAGATTCCTGCAGGAGTTCCTCCTGCTCCTTCTTTCCCAGAGTTCCTGCAACCAGATGGAGTCTTTGTGCTTTGGAGCTGCTTCTCTTGGATGAAGCGCTTGGTTAGCTCACTTTGATCTCTTTCATGTGGGACTTTGTCTTGAAGCGGATCAAACTGAAGGTGGGACGTTCTGGGATGTTTGCTTCAGCTCTGTGCCTCTGTTCTCTGGTTGCTTCTTTGTTTTGGTTGCAGAGACTTGGAGCTCTCTCTCTCTCCATGCAGATCAGCAGCTTCTTTGGAGGCAGAGGCAGCTGTGTGGGAAGTCTCTGCAGGTCCAGAATCTTCTGATGGATCAGCAGCTGCTGCAGGTTCCTCTGGTGGATGGAAACACAATTTCTGCCTTTCAGAACATCTGTTTGTCTTTGTTTGGATGGAAAACAGAGGAAAAAAACTTCTGTGGAGAGAAATCTGCTTTGTTTCTTGTTGCTATGAGGTGTTGAACAAATGTGGTCACTTTCACAGCTTCACTTCAAATGACTTCCAATAGACAGAAATTATACATTTTCAGTTATTGAAATAAGTTTGTGAAAACATTTTTGATGTTGTTTTCTGTAATTCTAGGTCTGATGTCTTCATTACATGATGGCTAAAATAACAAAAACCAAACCAAATCAGTCAGGTCTGTAGTTTGAACTTGGATTAGAAATGAGAAGGGCGACACCTTCTGGCTGTATCCAGAACTGCATCTTCTGCTCAGATAAGTGTTGAAAAACCTCAATTGTGTCTGTAAAATGTCTGCAGCCTTTTTGTCTGAAGACATGAATAAAGTCTGGATTTGATCCTAATGAACCTTCATATTTCTTTGTCCTTCAGTCTTTCTTTCAGTCTCAACACACTGGTTCATTTGATCCTAATGAGAACATGTGTGAGGCTCCAACATGGCTGCCTTCACTGCGGGTTCCTCTTCACAGCATGTGTTTGTGGATCAACACACAAACAACAACAGGTGCAGGTGAGGAAGTGTTGCTGTTGTTGCCTTTGCCTGGTTCCAGCCTCCAGGCACAGTTTTCTGCTCCATATGAGGTGGAAAAGAAATGAATGACACCAATTTTTAGGATCCCAACTCATGACAAAGAGAAGAAATGTGGAGTTTGTCACGTCAACATGCTCAAGCCTTCTTTTTCCAGAGGGGAGTCCAACTGTCCTTCTAGTGATTGCTCCGGTCGTTCAGTCTCCATGTGTTCTCGTCCCTCAGAAGATCAGATTTCAGAGGATGGGCTTGGAGAGAAAAGTGGAGTTGTGCTTACTGCTTGTTTGGAGGAAACTCTGAAATCTGAAGCCAACTAGAGAATTTCTGCTCATATCTGTCTCCACCTGCTGGTGGTGACATCATGGTTTGATGGAGGAGAATTTGTTGCTGTTTTCTGATCCTCCTGGTCAGGCTGAAACAGCCTGGAGATGTTGTTCATCCATCACAGGGTTTGGTCCCAAAGCTCCAGTGCAGCCTCTCACCTCCTCCACCTTCCTCTTTGAGGGAGGCAGCAGAAGCTTCCTCCTCTTCTTCAGCTGGATGATGCTGTCCTCCACCTGCCGCTGGACCTGGATGTTCTCACAGACCATGTGGCTCATGGATCAGAAGGTTGAGGGTTCAAGTCCCTTCATGGTTGAAGTAGAAGAAGAAGAGTTTGGTTTGGATCCTTCTTGTGTTTTCTGTTCTCCATTGAGTCTCTTCTAGTTCCAGGTCTGGTTCAAATAGTGGAATCATCCAAAAGGATTAAAACAGTCCTCCAAGCAGACGTCAGATTGAAAAGCTCATCAAAGAACACATCCAACTAGCCAATCAGCAAAGCACTGACAAGCTGGACTTGTGCTCTCCTTCAGTGAAGACCTCCTCCTGCTGCTCCTCCATCTTTAGCTCTGACTTGGAAGTCTTAGCTCTCCTCCTCACCATCACTGTGACTGTTGACGTCTTCCAACTCCTCCAGAAAGCTGTTTTCTGATGAAGGTCTAACATCTCCTCCCTGTTGCTGCTTTCAGTCCAAACTCACTCTGTTCATGTCAATTCACTCCAGAGAAAATCCTTTTTCTGGGAAGAATTTGCTCCAAGTTTTCCTCCAACTAAGAATCTGCAAACCCAGATGAGAACTCCCAGCAGGAAAAGAATTGAAAACAATCAAACATTCAAACAGGAAGAGAAAACAACGTTTGTCAGGAAATCAACAGATTTGATTGATTGTAAATCTTCTTCCTGTTGGAGTTTGATGAATGGAAGTAGAATCTGTAGAAAGTCAGTTGATGTTTTCCATTTCAGTAAATGAAGGTTTGATCTGCAGATTTCCTGATCACTTTCTGACTGGGATCCAGACCTGATCTAGACGTGACTCATGAGGAACCAAACAGCACAGAAACTGCTCTGAATGTTCCCTCTTCTTCACTTTCTGTCTTTCTTCAACCATGAAGGGACTTGAACCCTCAACCTTCTGATCCATGAGGCCACATGGTCTGAGAGAACATCCAGGTCCAGCTGCAGGTGGAGGACAGCATCATCCAGCCGTCACAGACTGGGGGCGGAGCCTGGAGATGACTGCTGAAGGTCAGAGGGCGGAGCTTCATCAGGATGAAGGTGCTGCTTGGATTCTGCTTTGATGTCCGTCTGTTCTCAGTCCCTTCATGGCTGCTGCTCAGAGCTGTTTCTGGATGTTTCTGGAGAATTCATGTCTTTACTGATCCAAATGTGGGATTTCTGTTTTTGTTTGGACTTTTCTTTATTTAAGGCTTTTAGCTTTTGGAACTTTCTTTGTTTCTATGCTTTAACTTCCAAACGGGTTTATCTAAGACAATCTGATTGTTTTTCATTTGACTTTCTGGGAACTTTCTGTTTCATCTTTGAGGATTTGGACTTTTGAAAGACTTTTAGCTGCAGTTTCATCCTTTGAACCAGATGGATCTGAATCTAGAGTCAGAGAATAGACTGACAACATTTGTTTGGAAGAGAGATTGACCTTTGACCCCTCCCTCATGTGTTCCACATCCAGCTGCAGACACACCACTACAGCTCACATTCCACTTCTGATCCAGCAGTTAGAACCAGAGCCTGCATTTGCAGCAGGTTCCACTGATCCACAAAGGGGGGACGTCCTAAGGGGCGGAGTCAGCCACTGGAGAGATCAAAAAGGAGAAATGGGGGTCACTCTGGGCCTCTCTGTGTCTGGACCTTCAGAGGGACAGTGGTTTGGTCCAGAACACGGATGCTAAACTAGCTCTCTGGAAACTTGAACTTGTTGAATGGGAAACTTCCTGAAATCTTCTTCATCTGTTGACTTGTTCTTTCTTCATTTGAATGAGCTCAGTCCTCTCCCAAATCCAACTCCATCTATCTTCAGTGCTTTGGACTGAGTTGGAGCAGAACTAGAGCTTTCTCCAGATGTCCTAGTACTTTTAGATCAGTGTCTTCCAATATTTGGAGCCCAGGTTCACTTCTTTCCCTGACAAAAATCCCAAAAGGCCTACCAGCCACCAAATAGAAGAAACCAGAGAAACTTGGTGGTCTGCATTGATGAGAAACCAGTCCCTCCAGGATGACACATGGCTTTTTGGAATCATTTCACACACAAACAAACGGGAAGTTGTGCTTGTTGTTCTCTGAGAAAATGCAATCAAATGTGTGATAATGGTCAATGTAAATGTTTAGATAAAGGCTGTAGGGGGTTCAGGGATTGTGGAGCGGTTGTTGTTTCCTTCTGGGTTAAAGTGCAGTTTTGTGTAACCTCCCAAAGAGGAGAAACACAAAAAGAAAGGAAAAGCAAAGAGACAGGTGGAAGCCATCATGATATTCCTTTCAAACAGGAAGTTCTTTGTCATTTCATGCACTAGTTTCATTTAGCTCTAGTTGTTGAACATTCTAGAAACTCCTAAAAACATTTTCTGTCCACTTTGAAACCATATGGGGCTGACTTGGCCTTGCTCGCTGGGATACGGCCAACATCCAGAAATCTACCAACAGACATTTTTAGCTCTAGTTGTTGAACATTCTATGTTTGGAAGAGGCAGGCTCTTCTAAAAGAAACTAGCAGGAGCCCCAGCGCTGGTCTTTGCTTGGATTTGTTTAGACTTGTTCAGAGTCAAATGCATGTTTTAAGGGGAGGAGGATTATTTTGTTGTTGCTGTTTTTGTTCCTATTCTTACAATCCACTATATGTCCCGTGTTGAATTCTACTATTAAAATGTGGGAAACAAATGTTTATCAAATCCAAATCAATCCAAAAGCCTGGAGACTGGATGGCCGTGGTCCTCCCTTTGACCTGGACAGTGGTTGCCATGGCGACCTGCACACTCACCAAGCTGGAACTTAGAAGAAGAAAAAGAGACCAAAATGATTGAAAGCAGGTTTTCCAGGGAAATACCACAAAGTGCTTTCCAAGCTAGAACTAAGAATATCCAGCATGCATTTGGAAAAACTCATTAGCTTCTGTGGAAAATGATGAGTCATTTGAAAAGCATTCTATGAATGCTCAGAAAACTTCCTCTAAGGTTGTGGTTGTTTGGAGAAGTCCTCCTCTTCAAAGAAGTTCTCCTGACCATCTTCAAAGCCACTTTCTGCTTTTTCAAACTACTGTTCAACAAAAACTTGGTTTCTGCCACAAAACCAACCTTAGACACTGAAACAGAATGAATCCAATGCAGAAATGTGTTGACACCTTTAGTTCAAAGCTTCAATCAGTTTGAATCTCATGAAGAACATTTCAAAAATCCACATTTGGATCAGGCGTCTTCATCAGAGCACAACTCATGTTTCCAGGACTGTGACTCACCAATATATCCTCATTTCCTTTACACAATCTGTTTCCATCATTTGGGTTTTTCAACCAAGACAACGTCATCGCCCGGCCTTCTCACTGGAAACTGGACACTGCTTTTTCTAAATGAATATTGAGACAAGGGTCGCAGGGTGGATGTGAAAATGCAAATGCAATCCCCTCTTTGCATTTTCATTTTAATTATGACACAGAATAAGCGGTTTTAAGTATAAAATGAAAAAGCATTTTGAAATATTGCTTTTTCATTTTAATTTTGAGTCATTTGAAAACATTTTGAAAATTAAAAAGCATTTCTGTAAATCCGTTTTAATTGTCAAATTAGACATTTCTAAATAATTTTTGCTACACATTTACCAGAGACCTTTCTAAAAATACAATCGCAAATACCATTTTCATTTTAGTTTTAATTAAGTAACAGAATAAGCAGTGTGGAAGTAGAAAAGGAAAAAGCTTTCATTTTAATTTTGAGTCATTTGATGCAGTTACAGTTTGAAAATGAAAAAGCATTTCTGGTTTTCACTTTTATATGTATTTATGCTACAGAATCGCTTCCATAAACCTGATCACATTCGTTTATTGTATTTCTAAAATTACAGTCACATATAAAGAAATTTCTTAAGTAAACAAAGAAACAAAAATTAAAAAAAGAACATTTCAAACAAAAAGCTTGGAGCTTGGGCTCCATGCAGTCTGATCAGCTCTGATTTGGGCTTCAGTTGATGTTTGTGATCAGGAACTCTGGATTCTTCTTAGAAGGAGCCGTTCCGCCTCTTTAGCAGAGAACAGAACGTTGATCTGATCTGTTGGAAAGCCACTCCATCCTGAAGCTGCACTGCTGAGTTCCTGTCCACCAGGGGGCAGTGTTACGGCTTTGCCTGCCTTATTATTCTGCTCATCTGTCAGGTTGGGACTTCCAACACACAAACATTTGACCTTTTCACTTTATAAAAAGTTTGTTAAACACTTTGGTGTTTCATATTTATAAAAACATTTTTTATCTTTTATTTCTGTAATTATTGGTCTAAACTTTTCTTCCTGAAGGCTGAACTGCAGCTTTCCTCAGGTCTTTCATTTTCTCCATTTTTCCCTCCTTTTCTTGGCTTCCAGCTCACCAGGCATGACCTAGACGGCGCCCTCATGTGGACGGATGAACACATGACAGAGGGGAAGGACAGAGCTG
>CM043707.1:29803801-30032927 GCA_023969325.1 Oryzias curvinotus
AACCAAATTTTACAGATATTTCCAAATGAAAATTATCATTGTTTGTCAAAGACAGAGTATTACTGATTTCAGCAATGTGACACAAAAGTCTGTTATTCATTACACCAAATAGGACACAAGTTGTTTATTATCACGGTGTTTAAAAAAATAAAGGGGGAAATATTTTCCAAAAAAATTAGAGCTCAGCCGTTTTCTTTTTTGCTGCAGACATTTTAAACACGTTGGTCACTACACAGACATGAATTAATACAAAACTGTTTAATTTTAGCTGCTCTTTCTGGGTTTTATTTGGAAAGAAACGGGCCGGAATGGTTGAAAACGGCAGAATCCCATTCGAACAGAACCGACAAAGTCCATGTCTGCCTCCAAGCACCGTCACTATGAGACAGAGACACCTGATTGGTTAGAATCTGGACCAATCAGCAGCAGTTTGATGGCAGCTTTGACACACTCAACTGAAACGTATGTGACAACAAGATAGGAGAAAAGGAAGATGACAGACCCCCCCATGCAAAAACCCTTTTTAAGCAAGCACAACAATATTTTTAAAGCAAAAAATAATGTATAAATAAATAAAACCCAGAAGGCTTTGTGCAACGTGATGGCATAAAATATCACTCCCTGGAAACTACTCCAAACTAAAACAGAAACTAAAAACAGCACCATTGGAGCTATAATCCAGCCGCAGAGTTTGGATCCAGATAGCAGCTCAGAGGAAAACAAAGACGTTCATGGATGGATCTATGTGTCTGCAGGTGGAAGCAGCAGTGAACGTACCAACTATGTGGAGCTGAAGCTGCGGGTTCCAGCTGCTATCCAGCAGTCTGCGCTGACGACAGAGCTCCTCCTCGTTCTGGACGATGGTTCCTTCAGCAGCAGAAAGTTGTTCTCTGACAGAACCTTCCTGAGGTTCTGAAGACATGGTTCCTGCTCCGATCTTCAGCTCCAACTCCCACAAACACCGCCGTCCTCTTCACTGCAGCTCCGATCGATCATCTGCTAGTCTCACAATCCCAGAAAAAAGGTCCAAACAGAAACTTTTCTCCTGGTTGGAGATTTTCCTGAAAGTTCCTGTGATCCTGCAGGAGTCAGTTCTGCTCAGCCTGCAGACCAAACAGAAAAGACTCTGGAAGCTTCCACATGGGAAACTTCCAGACAAAGAATCCAAACAACAACATCTGATTGGTTGACTTTTGGAGGGAAAGTCTTCTGTGATTGGTTCAGCCGTCCCTGCCCCCACTAGTCCACTGCACAGGGGGCAACATTCCAGGGGGGGGTTGTAATCTCCTCCTTCTATTGTTTCTGCCCCACTGGCTCTTTCAAAATAAAGGCTTGTTGTAGCAGAAACCTGAATGGAACATCAGAATGGACTCAAACTGCTGCTGGTTTCAAAGCCTCGTTCTCAACTTCCAGCTGAACTCTTCATGAGTTTGAGCGTCTGTGACAAACTCTACAGTTGAACAACAGCAGTGAAAATCTCCATGGATGTCAACTGGGAGAGAATCAACATGAGATTTCCAAGAGTTTCTGCAGGAACTCATCACAAAGTCAGGAGCTGCAAGGCCTGATGGGAGATCTGGGATCCTATTTTGGCTCTGCTTTTCTCCAAAGATGAAGAACATCAAGAAATAACCAAAAATGCTGATCTGGAACATTCTGTCTGGGAGTCTGACTGACTTTGAACTTTCATATCTGCTTTGATCCGGTTTGAACCTGCTTTACTGCCACCACAACACATACAATCCCAGCCCAGAACCTGAACCTGGTTCTGAACATGAAGCCGGTCTTCAGGGACAGCAGGACTGATGAGTTAGTGATCTTCTCAGATGGACTTCAGAGCCCTTAGAGCTGAAACTGTCACTTTCCTCTAGGAATTATCATTATTCATGTGAATTTATCAGCTGTAACCCATAATTCATACAAATGTACCCAGTAATTCCAGAATAATCCTCACATAGATGTGTGTGTGGACCCCGTTTTCCTTTAGATGATCCAGCTCTTGGTCCACTGAACCTACAAACCTTCTTCCATTTGTTCAGCTGCTGGACAGAACAAAGAAAAACAAACAGATGTTTTTGCTGAGTCAGTAAAATGCCTGTTGGAGCTCCAACATGATTGTTGACGGTGTTCCTTCTCTTTCTGCTCCGCTGAACTAAACTCTTTTCCAGGTTTGAATCATCAGAAGAAGTCTCTCTTGATCCTGACTGAATAAACTCACCAGTCCAGGTAATTAGGAGCAGGAAGTGCAGGTAGAACTGGAGAGCAGGCAGGACGAGGAAGTGAGATGTAGATCTCCAGGATGTAGATCTCCAGGATGTAGATCTCCAGGATGTAGATCTCCAGGATGAGCGTTTGAAACCTTCCTGCATGAATACCTGAGATCTCTGATAAAAGGCTCCACACACACACAGGCATGGTGTCAGGGCCATTATAGACTCTCGCCCATATGTGATATTCAGACTGAGGGATTTTGTGTTTATTTACAATCTGTTTCTAAAACTGAACTAAATGCTTTTCTTTTTCAACTCACGTCCCAACATGTAACCAGACTCACATGTCTTTCTGTGCCTTCATGACCACTTCCTCAGGTGGGATCCAGACTCTTGCAGCCGTGAGACCAGAAGAGTGACAGGAAGTTCTGATTTCTTTTTCCAGTTCTTCCACTGCAGCGGGACTTTGAAGAGCTACAGGAAGGAAGATGGAGAAGAGGCTTCTGCCTCTGAAATGTGCTTCCTATTTTCACTCAAAGGCTGAAAAACCTGAAAACTTTCACATCCTTTTTTCACTCTCAGACACATCCAAGTTGAACGTTTTCTTCTCAAACAAAGCCTGATTCTTCTTTTACTGAGTTTTACGCAGCCTCGCTTCCTGTCGGTGGCATTGTGGTTACCATGACAACCATGCATTCCCCTCTGCTTCCTCTCCCACAGAGACACTCCTCTTCCCACTCATTGGTGATGGTTTCTTCTCAGACGGTTTGATCAGAGACGTTTCAACCGAAAGTGATGATGTCATAATCTGAAGATGAGAAGTTAACCTTTTATCTGTCGGCATTCATGAAAACATTGATTGGATGAATCACTCAACCAAGGCAATAAAAAGAGAAAAAACATTTTTACTGATTTTGCGTCTTGATCGGGTTGTTGAAATCCCACTGCGATCATCTTCTGATCTACATCCAGACTGTTCCCAGGGGTCTTCTGGTGATGATGATGATGATAATGATGATGATGATGATACCATTTTTAGACACAAAAAAACTGTCATTTTCTAGGACATAGTTTCTCCAGAGCAACAGAAGTTCATTAGTAATTCACGTCTGAGGCAGGATGTTGGTGCAGATTCAGGCCGTCTTCTTCCCATCATCCATCTGTATACAAACTCCCCCTCTGACTTACAGCCCCCCCAAGCTAACATTAGCAGTACAACAACAACAGCAGCAATGTCAGATCCATCAATCTGTCCAGTATAGATCTAGATTCCAGCTCAGACCAGGAAAACAAAGACGTTCATGGATCTGTTGGTCTGCAGGTGGAGGATCAGAATGGAGCAGAGCAGAGAGACGGTGTCCTGCAGAGTTTAGTTTTCAATCTACAAGCTTTTAGAAACTGATTCTGTTTATCAGGACAGGATTTTCTTTATGTTTTTTGGACACAAGAACGATTTTTTAACAAAACATTGAAGCTGAGATATCAATAAAAACATGTATTTAATGTTTTGTATTGCCTTGGCTAAGCATTACATAAAAGCAAGGTTTTAAAAATATGTTTTCAAAATATGCTCAGTCACTTGGCTGAGCAGGAAGTTCAAGGATATGTGATATTCTTTCAAATGTAGTATTGTTCCCTGTCAAAACACAAAATCAAACTTTTATTTGGAGTCTTAACAACAAAATGGACCAGAAGATAAAAGTGGAGATAAAAAGTTTTTGCCTCCTTTCTCTGCCTGTGATGTGATGAAGGCTTCAGTTTCTGTCTCTGCTGCATCGACTGTGGGAGCAGAAGTTCAACAAACCTGTCTTCTCTGTTGCCTTAAAATCCTTCCAGTTTTCTTTTTAGAGCTCATGTTTGCACAAATATACATAGATGATGAAAGTTTTTTAAAAGTATCTCAACATTTTCCACAAACGAAAACCTGAAATAACCACATTCTGACCTCAATCCAAAGTGACAGAAAAGTCCTGTTCTACTTTCTACACTCAGGACCTTTTTAATGTAGAAACAGAATAACATTTGGAAAATAATTTGATTCAGACTTTTTGATTAAAATAAAACAAATGACACAGAAAAATTCAGCAAATAAGGGAAAGAGAGGAGAGGAACCTGAGGTAAACCTGCAGGATGGAAACATTTCTGTTAGCAGCTTAACAGCAGAAGCTTTGATTAGTTTAGATCAGTGTTTTTCAACCAGTGTGCCGCCGTGGGAAATTGCCCTCATTAACTCATCTAACATTTCCCATCTCCAGGAAATCAGCTCTTTGTTCATCCAAACAGGCCCTGATAAAACACTGAGTAGTTAGGAATATAAAAGATCATGACATTATTTTTTCTTTGTGTTTATTTGATTCTATTAAATACATTTTGATAAGAATGAAGATACAGCGATTTAGCTGCAGCTATTCCTGTTAGCTATACCAGTCCCGCCCCTTTAACTGTCTCCACCAATCATTCTTGAAGGCTGAATCACATGTCATCAGTCTGACCAATCAGAAGTGGTTAAAGTCTTCACTTCCTTGTTTAGATTTAACTCAAAAAGTCTCTCAGTTCTAACAAAAATACCAGCTAAAGCTCGTCTTTAGCGGTGTAGCTTTCCACAGAATCTGGTGTCAGACCGTGGAACAAGAGAACAAAACAATAAAGCTCAGAGAAGCTGGTCGTTCTGCGGTCGGCGGATTTACGGCACTACATCTCCCATGATGCATTGGGTTAGAACGACTGTCTTAGCGCACAATGAGCCTCTCCTCTTAACGTCTTTAAACAAGGAACACACATCAAACAGTTTTTGAATCTTTTAACTTAACTTTTAATACAACTTTTAGAAAAAACAGCTGCAACTTCCAGCTTTTTCTGCCACAATTATGATGAAAATGCCTGTGAGAGTCCGGGGGCGGGGGGGGGGGGGGGCTGTCGATCAATACAGACTGAGTTTTTTCTTTTTTTTTTTTTTTTGAATGCTGGTGTGCCGCGGGATTTTTGTCAAGGTTAAAGTGTGCCGTGGCTCAAAAAAGGTTGATAAACACTGGTTTAGATCATAATGGTTTGTCTTAATTAATGTAAAATTCAGTTTTCTTCATTGTCTGTGGATATGGAGCAGCAGTTCTGAGGTGAAGCAAGAAGGACAAAGAGAAGTGCTGGAGTACAGAACATCCACAAAGAAATTCATCTAAGAAATTAAAAATAATCCTTGATTTAACCATCAGAGACGTTTGACCTCCATCCAGACACATTTATGATCTCCAGCTGCAGAAAAACGTGTCAGATTTCTGTGTCGCTTCCTGAATATTGGAAAAAAAACATTTTGAACTCCAGATTTATAAATTACAGATAAAAAAAATGAAGAGAAAAAAAACACAAACATGAAATAAAAGAGGCTGATAAATCTACATAAAGACTGAAAAGGATCCCAGTGCATCATGGGATATCCCCCTTCATCAACTGTTGTGGTAGAACCTCAGTCCTGTCAGCCTCTGTAAACTCAGTCTGAGTGTGGAGCTGCTTTCTGGAGGAGGTTTTCTCTCATCTGCTCCCTTGTTTTCTACGGAGAGATGTGACTCCCCCCCCCCCCACTGACACTAAGGATCCTTTTCTGTGGTTTTTCCACGATCAGTCCCAGGTCAGCAGAGTCTGAGTCCTCTCTGTGAAACCATCAGCTTCTGTTGATGAATCTGAACTGATGACATTAGATGAGGAATGTGTCTTCCTCTCAGTCTGTTTGCTGGTTTTTCTGGAGGCAGAAATGAAGGTTTAATGTTTTTATCCAAAAATGTCATGGAAGTAAAATCTCACATTCAAATTCAAGTGGACTGTCAGAGTGTATTAATAACATCAGGACATAGATAACCTGATCTGATTAATTCACACATGTTTTTACTTCATGATTGGTTACAAAAATCCATTTCCGGTTCCAACAAACCAACAGTCCACTTAGACAATGTTTCCTCCTTCAGTGTCACATCCAGAAACACTGAACAGTCTTCATCAGTGAAGAAGATTCTCATCTTCTCACCAGCTTCCTGCTCTGAAGGAAACATCTTCATTCATCATCATGGACAGCAAGCCCAACCTCTGTAGAAACACAATCCTCTAGTTCCAGACTAAAGAAATGATCCCTGAAAGTAGAGTCTTAGTGAGTTCTGGATGTTGTTTGTCCTCTTCTGTCTGCAGACAGGAACTCCTGCTCCTGGTCTCCTCCTGCAGATCACAGACTGCTAAGTTAACAGTTTGGTCTCACTATTCCTGCTGCAGTCACTTCATGGAGAGTAAAGATGAACATAGGATGAGGCTTAGTGAAGGTTCCTGATATGTCTTCTTCAAACGTCTACGTTCTATGGCACTAAAGAGGTTTCAGAAGGACCAATCAGTCTGTGATCAGATAGATGAAGGATTTAGCTTGACTACTAAACTCTGAGACAGCTGAACCCAACAGAGAAGAAGATAGTTTGACACAACTGGACAAAGATGTTGGGAAATACTTGGTGTTGTTGAAGCCATTTCAACATTTCATTTAAAAGTTACTTTAATGGTTGAAAATAACTCAATTGTTTTTTGTATGCAGAAACAAGCTGCAGTCTGATTGGAGGAGGTGTGAGTCTGTGATCTGCAGGAGGAGACCAGGAGCAGGAGTTCCTGTCTGCAGACAGAAGAGGACAAACAACATCCAGAACTCACTAAGACTCTACTTTCAGGGATCATTTCTTTAGTCTGGAACTAGAGGATTGTGTTTCTACAGAGGTTGGGCTTGCTGTCCATGATGATGAATGAAGATGTTTCCTTCAGAGCAGGAAGCTGGTGAGAAGATGAGAATCTTCTTCACTGATGAAGACTGTTCAGTGTTTCTGGATGTGACACTGAAGGAGGAAACATTGTCTGAGTGGACTGTTAGTTTGTATTAAGATTAAATATTTTTGTTTCTTTCTATGAAGGCAGAAACCAATTTCCAAGCAGAAATGTGTGCTGCAGATCCCATGTTTGCCACTAGAGGGCAGCACGTCAGCTTCAGTCTTTGTCATTGTTGCTGTGTGAGCCTGAAGGAGCTTCAAAGTGAACTAGCTGCAGCTTGGTTCAGACAAACCTCCACATTCACACACAGATGTGATCCTGAAGAAGTCTGAACAGAACATTTCAGGAGAACTCTTCAGTCCAGAACATGAGCCTGCATTGTTCCTGAAACTGGGATCAGAGTTCTGCTCTCTGCTCCAACAGAACCACCTTCATGAGCTCCTGGTTTCTTCTGGATCCTCCAACATTCAGACGCTCTCTGACTGAGTTCATGTCTGCACAGAAACCTTCAGGATTCTCTTCTTCCACACGTCTTTCACTCTGAAACTCTCTTCTGAATGTGGATCATCTCAGTCAGACGTTCAGCAGCATCAGAGCCGTGCATGTGGTCCTCCTCATGAGTCCTGAAGCTGCACCGTCAGCTGCAGAGCTTCAGAGCTGCTTCCTTCTCAGACTCGTATGCTCGTTCATTTTTTGGTGGAATATCCCATAAAACAGGATATTTTGAGGACTAATTTCTATTTTGACAACATTTCTAGTGAGAAATATACCATTTTCTTTTAAAATATGCTTTCATTTTGGACATACAGTTTGTAGTTTGCTTGTTTCGTTCAACTTTTTCTCCCAAAGGCTCTGTTTCATTCATATCTGCAGACGTGCGTGTGGGTCACGTGACTAATATGTTTCTCTTTTTTCCCGCAGAAAATGCCATAAAATACCAGTGACTGCAGACTAATTTCTTTTTGAAAACATTTCTAGCAGTATATGTACCCTTTATTTTCATAATATCCATTCATTGCAGACATGCAGTTCGTAGTTTGTTTGTTTGTTACGTTCAACTTTTCCTCAAAGGATCTGAAAGTGTTTGATCTTTTCCATTCATATATGCGGGCTGACGTGGGTCACGTGACATGACGTGAATTTCTCTTTTTTCATACAGAAGATCTCGTTAAAAGGTACGTTGCTATTTAATAATAACTTTTGTTAATAATTACTTTTATTTACATTTCTACTGACCCGCGTATAGGTTTCATGTTGTGTCTTTGAATGACATTTAAAAACAAACCGGACGGACTGAAGAGTTCTCTAAATGTACTGATTTTTTTATTCAATATTCTTTTACATGTTCATGTATTCACACTACGAGTCTAAATGCTGTGTACAATGTCTGATCTTTTCCATAATATCTGTAGGCAAACCTGAGCTCACGTGTCGTGAGTTTTTTTTCTGTGGAAAATCTCGTAAAATAAGATCGACTGAGGTTTAATATTTACTTTTAATAACATTTCTAGGACCCATGTACTCTGTCGTAACGTCTATTCAAGCGTATTTTTCAACATCAACCCCTTAAGTTTAGAAACACACTGTAAATAACAAATAATCATTAAAAAATGACATTTGGCTCTTTTAAACTGGATTTGTGATGATTGGTCCCACATTTATCAGGAAGGTTACGTTCTAAAAATAAGCCCTGCGACGAACAGGTTTTTTTTTAACAGAAATTAATGTTTCCATTACTAATGCAAACTTTTTGTTTTTGCAGATACTTAAAGAAACAGAACATCAAATGTTTCTCAGAGGGGAGGCATCATGTCGCAGAGGAAACGACAGATTGCAGTATTTTTTTATTCAAACTTTATTGAATGGAACAATTCAATACACAACAATTCAAAACACCAACAAGAAAGGAACAAACCAGGGGATTATTATTACATTTTTCACAAAGACATTGAAACTGATGCACAGATTGAATGTTTTAATTGATGTCTTATTATCACAGTTTATTATTGTGTTCATGTATTGTTTGAACTCTGATAAAGATAGAAAAATGAGGAGTATGATTTGTAAATTTTGATTTATGAATGTGCATAAAAACAATAAAAGGTAATGATATATAATTGTTCTTTTTTATGAGGTGATCAGTGGGTGAGGCACAACAGATTGCAGTAAAACTACAAACTAGTTTGTGCATGACAGTGACGTCACTGGCAGTCCGTGATGAAATTCATCACCCGGATTTTTATTCTGTCCTATTTCTGAGTTAGCATTACACTAAAATCTCTATTCAAATGTCAGTAATTTTTCTAATTATGTTTATTTAGTCGATGAAACTGCTATCACAATAGAGTTGAACTTCTGTTGTAAATAATTCATTCATAAATCTGTCTTTATATTAGAAAATCAGCATCTGGATCATTTACGTCTATTTTAACATAAAAGGGGCTAAAAAGGACAAAACAGCAACTAACCACAACTACTAGTAAATATTATAGGAAATAAGGAAACTAAGTATAAAAAAGTAAAACAAAAGAAATGTACACAGTATATTTTATTATTGTAAATAATAACATAAAAACATAAAAATGTCTGAGTAAGGGTGGGGGCTTGAGGTCCTTTTTTTGTCTCTTTTTTGGACTCCAGAGTCGAGGCCATGACCCCCCCTGCAAGAAAAGTAGAGAAGGTTCCATCATGCAGTGATAGAAGACGATGGGCTACAGTTTGTCCACTCAGTGCTTACAGGACGACTGTTTTTCATTTGATTAGTGTCAATTATCCTTTGTAGGAAATATTAGTATTATTCAAATATTTATGAATAATTACAATATTACAGTGATTTTTAACGCATGGCACAAAAGCATTGTATAATCAATATCTAACAACTTGTAGAACATGAATAATATCATCTACCCCATTTGTCCTTTTATTGACAAAGACAATTAGAAAATATTTATATAATGTTAATTAAACAAACAAACAAATTAGGCTGATTATTATTTGGACGTATTTACATGAGACCAAGAAAAAAAAAAAACTGATGGAAACTCATGTTGAAGAGGAACGTTGCTGGATTGTCATCACATATTTTAACCATAACCCCGCCTTCTTTACTTGCAAATAGGCACTTCAAAATAAATACATTAATTCATTAATAATATATACAACATAAAACATGACTAGCACTCCATTAACTCCATCTGGTTCTCATTAATATAATAAAAACGTTTACCACTCAAAACAATCTTCAGAACTCTAACACAGTAAATATGCCAAACTAATTCATAAAAAAGCATTAATGTACATTAGAGTTCTACTTTAAAATAGTAATAATGTAAAAAAAACTTTTCCTTTTTTCTTTAAATGTCCTCACTGCATATTAGTAATATATTAGTAATATTAGTAATCACTGCATATTAGCATACTCCAAAAACACGGCTGCATTCTGAAAGAGGAGAAGTGTAAACATGTATTTAGTCGAACTATTCAAACTTACAAATGATGCACAGAAAACTACTGACTACTGTAAAGTACTTTGTGTTATTCCTTAAATTAAGATAAATGCGCGCGAAGGGGGGTCTAAGGGCAGGGATGCCAGTATAGCTTAGTCAGTTTGTTAGTTTATTTTAGTATTTTCCTATTGACTCTTTGTATTCATGATCCTTTTGAGTTTATGTTTTACTTCGAAGCCCATCGAGACGACTGTTGTTGTGATTTTGGGCTATTAATAATACAAAATCAAAATCTTTACAAACTCTGCAAGTACTTGTCGTATACTAGTCGTATTATTTTTTACTGGTGGAAATGTAAAGAAAGCGAGCGACAAATTACAAGAACTGGTTTGAACATGAATGATTGAACAAAGACTGAAAGGTAGGCGTGTCTCCAGGAGAGACATCCTCACGAGATCCAAGAGGATTTTTGATACGGAGGCTGATGCTTCCAAGAGAAAAGAAACTTCAACAGCCAGTGCTAATCAGAGCACAATCCAATGTTCTTCATCATTTGAATAAATCCTGAAATGTTCCTCTGATGGTGTTTGTCTGCATTTCTTGATGAAATTTCGCTGCAAAATAAACCCATTAACCTTCACTGTTCTGTCTGTGATGGAATAAACGCCAGGGCTACTATTGGAAGATAGACGGTAGTCAACATTTTGTTGGAAAGAATTTTTTAAAATAATATTTTATAGAATCTTTTAATAGTGTGTAAAATGTTTTGAACTACAAAGCATTATAATTGCATAGGAATATCTGAAAACATATCGTTGTTGCTACAGAAAAATAAGAATGTACCAGGATAGTAAAATGACAGAAGTTGACCTACTGGTGGACGGATGTGGGGGTGAGGTGGTGGGAGGATGGATGGCTGAAACGGTTGATGGTTGGATGGCTGAAGCACTGGAGGACTGCTGGTTTTTCTAACCTTAATGGAGGAAAATGATGAAATGATGAGTGTGGTTGTTTTGGTGAGACATGACCAGATCTGCTGACGGTTCACAAATGACAGTTTCTAATCAAACTAGAGTTCATGCAGATTGAAGATGTTGTGTCATCAAGCTTCCATGAATAATGAGGAACAACAACAGACTATGGTGAATATAAAATTATTATTAACAATACCTGATATAAGGCCTTCATCCAGGCAAAGCACGTTTCTGCTTGATCAGGGACCTTAGGGTCACTTGGGGGGTGAGAGGTGAGAGGAGGGACCTTTTGGCAGGTTTGGCAGCAATTTTTGTATCGTCATTGTCAAAATTGAGATCATCATAGAACACTGTGAAAAGATCAACAATTGGTTAATGACTCTGAGTCACAGATGGTAAATACATACCAAACAGACACTTCATCACATGTGAGGTTTCTCTTTTGGCCTGAAATCCTTGTAGCCCGCCTCACACTTGGACGTTTTGGCGGCCACAGTGATCACCGCTTTGCAGTTGATGGAAGAAGTTGTCGAGCCTCGTGGCACCGTCAGCTGAAAATAGGAAAAGCAGAATTTTTATGTCTCCACTTCCCCATTCTGACAAGATTTAGGGAAAATATTTCATTTTACAATTAAATTAAGGTAGCAATTGAAGTCTAACTGTTTTGTAAGAATATACAGGTTATTAGTTCTGAATTCTAAAAAGAAAAGTTATAAAAAAGGTCATGAAGACTTGGTTTTGAGCTGTAGATGTCTTTCCTTTTATCCAATATGATTTCTGGAGTAAAACTGGTGAGAAAGCAGTTTGACTGGATCAGAGAAACGGTCTGAGCGAGTGTGACGTCACCCATTTACTTCCAGATCCATCATAACAAAGTCAATTCTGTCGTCCTTTCTCTGTGATACAGACGTCACCACGTTGGAGCCAGTTGACAGTGATTGATCTGAGTTAACATTTCTATGGCAACTACTGTGGCCAATCAGGAGTAAGCTTGTTGAAAGTCCACACTGCTTCCACTGAAAGTGGGCTTGGTGGAATTTGTCAAACATTCAAGGTGGCACATGCTATTACTGAGGCATCTGTTGGTCAATCTATAATTTGAATAACTTGTGATAAAGAAACATTTTTGTCAAACAAATAACTGGAATTAGAAAAACATGTTTACAAATGTATCACAGCAAGAATGGTTCATCTGACCCATAGAATGACTGAACAAAAGCTGTTTGTTTCTCTGTAGGAGTTTATAGAATCTTGGCTCCTTGGAGCCAGCGGGTACTTCCTGTTTGGAACGTGAGGGGGAGGAGTCACTCAGTCCAGAGGCCTGTTTCAGAAAGGAAGTTCAACCAACTCTGAGGTTGAACTTGAACTCTGAGTTGGTCTACCGAGAGATCAACAACTCGGAGTTTTCTGTTTCAGAGAAGCTGATCAGAGTTAGGTTAACCAACTCTGAGTGGACTGAATCGGAGTTGAGCGTGTGCACCGCGACCATAAGAAGCCATTATCAATGGAGCGCAGATATTACGAGTCACCATGGCAACCGTGGAAACAAAGAGGTCTGCACATTTTTCTCCAGCTGAACTTGACGTGCTGCTGCAGAGTTACAGTGAATATGAGCACATATTCCAGAAGAAAAGCAACACCGCTGCATCTGCAAAACAGAGACAGTTAGCGTGGGAGAACATAGCTGCTCAAGTTAATGCATAAGTTTGCATTTAAATCATTGTTATAAAATATTGGCTGTAATAACTTTTTAAATAGCGTAAGGTGTGAAATTAAAAAATGGCGATATTTTGGTGTACTTTTGAAGTGTTATTCCTGGTGTAATTGCATGAAATGCTGCATAGAGTACAGAACCAATCTGGGGGGAAAATGCATTTAACGTCGGTAATGTTTAGAGGACTTTTTTGTTAACCTTCCCCTCTTGCAAACATTGGTCAGTTTAATATTAATACATGCAATTGTGTTTTTAAAAGTGAACTTTTGTCTACCCTTGCATTGATCAAGTGGTATAGGTTTATATTGGATTAAGAAAGTAAGCAGTACTAGCAAATTGTGTTTCCAAAAAGTAATTGTTACATGAATCTAATTCAATGTCCCTGATTTCATTTTCATGTAGATGCAATCCTGCAGGAATTAAAAGAACATGGCAGCTGCTAAAAATGAAGTACAAAAACATAATTCAATCAGCTAAATTGGAGCATGTCATGGATGGAGGAGGAGGTGGAGGAGGAGGAGGAGGAGGAGGAGGAGGGTCCATCAAACTCCTCTGCACGGATGAACACAGTTCAGTGACGTACAGTAAATGCCAGAGTGTTATTCTATGGAATTCATGTTGAATGAACAGGATTTAACCCCCCACTACTGTATTAAACAAATAAAGAAAACTGATAAAGAGATGTCCTACTTAGATCGACAGATCCTTAAGTCAGATCTGGAAATTGAGATCCTAGAACACAAGCTACAGGTATGGTGTGTATTGAGATTGGTGAATTCTATAAAGGTTTTGGGAGAATATTGAATTTTTACTGTTGCTTTTCAATTTGTAGGAAATAAGGAAGACCAAATAAATTGTGACTTGAATTTATTCATTGTGGTATTCTTTTTTTATTTATCTTTTTTTTTTCTTGTTGTGGTTATTCTCTATGAATTAATGCAGCCTCCTCGTCTATTGGGTCTTCCAAAAAAGAACAAGCCATTCTTGTCACTTAGATCGTCTCTGTGTGACGGAATTGTGGGCAATGAAGGTTGAAGCGAAATATACCGCTTCGTCTTTAAAAAGGAGAGGGGACCGGCAGAAACTTTGAGTTTGGAGAATAAAACCTGCTCCTGACCAGGTTAGGTTCACAGCATAAGTAACCATGGACACTGACTCAGAGTATAAGTTACCTCTCTTTCAGAAACGGGTTTGACTTACTCTGCTTTCTCTGGTTTAACAAACCTCCCATTCTGAAACGGAAAACCCAGAGTTTCCCTGATTTCAGGGTTAACTCACTCAGAGTTTACACTTAACCTCCTTTCTGAAACAGGCCCCTGTTGTTGTTTGTGTGTTGATCCACAAACACATGCTGTGAAGAGGAACCTGCAGTGAAGGCAGCCATGTTGAAGCCTCACACATGTTCTCATTAGGATCAAATGAACCAGTGTGTTTGAGACTGAAAGAAAGACTGAAGGACAAAGAAATATGAAGATTCATTCAGGATCAAATCCAGACTTTATTCATGTCTTCAGACAAAAAAGCTGCAGACATTTTAAAGACACAATTGAGGTTTTCAACACTGTTTTGACCAGAAGATGCAGTTCTGGATACAGCCAGTCATTTCTAATACAAGTTCAAACTACAGACCAGGGGCCTGTTTCAGAAAGGAGGTTAAGTAATATGAAATAAGAAATATGGAGTGATATTTCTGCCACCACGTTGCACAAAAATGTTAAATATTTGCTTTTTGATCATTTTTAATTCTGCTTTACTTTTTTTTGCTCTCAAAAACGGTTTTTTTTTTTGCTTTTGCAAAATGCATGTTTTTGCATGCATTGTGTCAAATCTCGCTTTTGTCCTATCTTTGATTTTGCTGACCACTTTGAGATTTAGTGTGATGTGACTGCCACTGCCAGCGCCAAAAAAGTTTTTGCATGCGTTGTGTGTCATCTCACTTTTTTCATACCTTTGATTTTGCTGAGTTAAGTTTCAGTTTAGTATTCTATGGAAGCGATTTTGTAGCATAAATAAAAAGCAAAGTCAAAACCAGAAATGCTTTTTCATTTTCAAAATGAAGCTGCATTTTTTGACTCAAAAATATAATGAAGAAGCAATCCACCAAAATGCTTTTTCATTTCCTTCCTCAACACAGCTTATTCTGTCACTTAATTAAAATTAAAATGAAAATGGTATTTGACATTTCATTTTCAAGACGTTCCATGGTAAATGTGTAGCATAATTCATTTAGAAATGTCTAATTTGACAATTAAAATTGATTAACAGAAATGCTTTTTCATTTTCAAAATGAAGCTGCATTTTTTGATTCAAAATTAAAAAGAAAAAGCAATATTTCAGAATGCTTTTTCATTTCCTTCCTCAATACAGCTTATTCTGTCACTTAATTAAAATGATAAATAAAATGGTATTTGACATTTCATTTTCAAAAAGGTCCCTGGTAAATGTGTACCAAAATTCATTTAGAAATGTCTTATTTGACAATTAAAATGGATTAACAGAAATGCTTTTTAATTTTCAAAATGTAGCTGCATCAAATGACTCAAAATTAAAATGAAAAAGCAAAACTTCAAAATGCTTTTTCATTTTATACTTAAAACCGCTTATTCTGTGTCATAATTAAAACCAAAATGCAAAGAGGGGATTGCATTTGCATTTTAACATCCACCCCGGGCACGTTGTCACAATATTCAATTCGAAAAAGCATTAGCAGAGGGGAGGCGGGGCGATGACGTCACTGCTTTCGTCGTGTGTGTCCGGCTGCTGACTGACGCATACACACACCAGGAGCAGACTGTGTTAGCGGCAGAGACGAGGGTTTTGTGATGGTTGTGAACTTCTGATGAGTTTCCACAGCTTCTCAGGACTACGTAGAAGCATTTTGCGGCTTCTGCGGTCCTCCTTTGGACGCACCGCGGACAAGCTTTGTTCTGCGGACCGCCAGCTGCCTCCGCATAGCGGAGCGCGAAGCTCCGATCATGATCGCTGAAGGCGGAAATGCTGCTGCGATCTGAGAAACCATCATATGAACTTGAATCACATTCTTTACAAGAAAAAGGCTTTTCTCCTGTGTGAGTTCTCATGTGTGTTTTGAGACTAGATCTGTCACTAAAACTTGTATCACATTCTTTACAAGAAAAAGGCTTCTCTCCTGTGTGAGTTCTCATGTGTGTTTTGAGATAAGATCTATGACTAAAACTTTTTTTACATTCTTTACAAGAAAAAGGCTTTTCTCCTGTGTGAGTTCTCATGTGTGTTTTGAGAGTAGATCTGCGACTAAAACTTGAATCACAGTCTGTACACGAAAAAGGCTTTTCTCCTGTGTGAATTCTCATATGTGTGTTGAGAGTAAACACATCACGAAATCTTTTTTTACATTCTTTACATGAAAAAGGCTTCTCTCCTGTATGAGTTCTCATGTGTTTGTTGAGAGTAGATATTTGACTAAAACTTTTTTTACATTCTTTACAAGAAAAAGGCTTTTCTCCTGTGTGAGTTCTCATGTGTTTTTTGAGATTACATATTTGATTAAAACTCTTTCTACATTCATTACAAGAAAAAGGCTTTTCTCCTGTGTGAGTTATCATGTGTGTTTTGAGATTAGATCTGCGACTAAATCTTTTTTTACATTCTTTACAAGAAAATCTCTTATCTTTTGCATGGATTCTTGCGTGAATTATGAACAGAGATATGTTACAAAAGCTTTTACCACATTCTTTACAGATATAACATCTTTCATCAGACCCAGTTTCCATGTAGTCAGACGGTTTAGTAATTATTCTTGAGTTTTTACCAGACTTGATAGAGGAAAGTCTCTCTTCTTTTGGAGATTGTTTGTATTTCTTACCAAGATTTGTCTTCTTGGGATTTTTTCTAACATCAGAGTAACACTGAACTGCTGAGATGTGAGAGCTGTCCACACTTTGGACATGTCTTCTGTCCCTCCTCTTCCTCTGATCTCTGTTCTGTGGGTCTGTCTCTCCATCTGTAGTTGATGTTGATTCTTCATGTTGGTTTCCTTCTTCATCCTGACTATTAGTTACATTAAAGCTCTGATGATTGTTTAGATCTGCTTTCCTGTTCTCATCTTCCTCATATGAATGAATCTCCAATAAGGTATCAGTCTCCTGCTTCAGATCAAGCTGCTCTTCATCCTGACTGATGCAGAGTTCCTCTGGTTCCTCTTTCATCTGTGGAGGTTCTTGTTCCTCCTGCTCCTCTTTGGTCTGTGGACGTTCTGGTTCTTCCTGTTCCACTCTTAAGTTCCTCTGCTGGTTGCAGAGATCTTCCTCTTCAGTCATCAAACACTGGGGGAGGTCTGCAGAAATACAAGTAGAGGCCCATTTATATGTTACGGTGACTTTATGTATTGTTAAGTACCAATACAATTTTAAATAGATTCATTCAGAATATGCACGATAAAAAAACTTAATGTTTTAAAATAAGTTTCTTGTTTTCTTTAGCACAACAGTATAAAACTGTCCTCTACACCTGGCCCCTATAAGGAGAGCTGATTCAGTCAATAACCTGTAGTCTGAACCAGTTAAAGATAGAAAATATTTGTAATTGATTGATTTTTGATTTATTGATTTATTTCAAGCATTATAGTCAAAGCAATAAAGCATTTATACATTACAGTAATGTTGAAATCCATAGTTAAAAAACACAAAATAAAACAAAACAAAAAAGTCACTTAAATCACATTTGTTTAATTAAAGACAGTGATTTTCTTTGTTTTTTTAAGGAAATGAAATTGCAGATAAGTCATTCATAAATGGTACAAACAGGTCTTTAATGTTATAAAACTGTATACTTAAATCATGCTGAGATAAATAGGACAGATTTACTAGAAATGGCACGGTGGGATTGACAGAAAATGTACTTTTAACCTGATTCTGTCTCTAATTATTTTGATATGAAATTATAAAAAGGAAAACAGTCTGAAAACAAATAGAATGTTTTAGATTCTTGCCATTATTGACAGTAAAGACACAGGCATCTATAGTAAATGTTTGACACAGTCTCTGAGGCTTATTTCAGCACAACACCAGCTGTGTAATGTTAGGAATATGCTGCTAATAAAGTTACATTCACATGTCTGTTATTGTATTTATTTTATTTAGAAACCACCTCCAGGACCGAGGTCTGGGGCCCCATCAATTGGGGTCAGAAACTTGCCTGTGCTTGTGTTTGTGAGTGTGTTTAAGTGTGCGTGTTAGCCTGGAAGTGATGCTGGCAGCGCGGACTGTAAAACTGTGTCAAAATGGACAAGCTTGAAGATTTGATGTGAGAACTTGTAAAATAGAATGTGGCAAACCAAAAGTCTGCATCTGTGTGTAAAAATCTTCTGCTGTAAAGTTTGACAAACAAAATCACAACTGACAAATTAGGATTTGCATGTGTTCATTAGAGTTACAACCTCAAATCAGTGATTTCAACTGCTTGAATCTGCTGCTGTAAGTCACAGCACACTACAACTGAGTGAACTACAAATACATTTCAAAAGAAAAAAAGACGTTTTTTTTCCTGACTTTTAATGAGAAGTGATCTCTTGAGGTGTAAATGGAGACACGGCAGAGAGACGGCTGCCAAGAGACCGTTGTCAACAAAGTGCAATATCTGAGGAAAGACCATTCAGTAAAAATCAATCATCTCTCTAAAACAAATGAATTTCTACATTTATATGGTAATGAAGACTCGTCAGCATATTCATGCTACAATCAATACTTTGTGAGAAAGTCAATATTCATTTAATTGTTTATATTTGATCAAAAATAAAGATGTTCAATAGCTGTAAAGATACTGAAGCTATTATTACCAAACTTTTTGTACTGACTAATCATGACCCTGTTGTCCTACTACAACAGATTATTGTCTGCAGTTCAGAACTCTCCGCTGAGTAATCAACCGTAAACAAACACTTCTCAAAGTCCTTCATGGTCTTCACAACCAGAACCTTGGACCGGTCCGGTGGACCGAGTGGTTTGAAGTAAATCCTGCAGCCTTTAACCCAAGTGTTCTCAATCTGCTTCTGCTTTCTGAGAAGCCGTGCATGTTTGGAGATTTCAGCATTCCTTCTGGTCAGATGGTCGTTCAGATTAACAGCGGAACCTCTGAGATTTTTACGTTGATTCATCAGAGCTAGCTTGTGTTTGTGATTCACAAACCTGATGAGGATCGCTGGTTTATCCGTCTCCTTTCTCCTGGGGAGCAGGTGGCAGGTCTCCATGGTATTTAGATCCAGGGAAATCCCTTTAGATGTGAGAAATGATTCCACTTGGTGTTCCAGAGACTCTCCACCGCTCTCCGTTTCAGGACTGCTAGCAATGCTAGCGCCATTAGCATTAGCAGTGCTAGCTCCAGCTGCATTTAGCTTTGCCCGAGGTTTGATCGGTACTCCAGTGAGAATGACATTATTCATCCTTACTTGCTGTTCCACATCGTCCAGTCTTTTCTCCAGAATGTCGACCCGGTTTTCTCTTAAAAGTTTAGTTTTAGTGTTTTCAGTAAATGTTTCTTGTTCGGCCCAAAACCCAAAGCATGTTTTGGATTTAGGCCGCCTGTGTGACGGAGTTTGACGCCCATGTAGTTTATAAAATTCATGATTTTTTTGTGTGTAAAATGGACAAATAAAGATAGAGAACACAAAAGGAAGTCATCAAATTTCGACGTGTGCGGGGAGAGAGGTAGTAGGTTAATGTAGAACCACCACTGAAGGACAGACGGCTCCCCAAAAAGAAAAGCATGAAGCTCAAAGGTCTTCTCTGTTTCTCTGATGAAGGTGACATACCTATGTGGTGGAGCTGCAGCTGTGGTTTCCAGATGACATCCAGCAGTCTGCGCTGACGACAGAGCTCCTGCTCGTACTGGACGATGGTTCCTTCACAGAGTCTGCAGATTTCTTCAGCAGCAGCAGCTAGTCGCTCGCTGATCAACTCTCTCAGAGACTGAAGGGAAGACATGGTTCCTGCTCCGATCTTCAGCTCCAACTCCCACAAACACCGCCGTCCTCTTCACTGCAGCTCCGATCGATCATCTGCTAGTCCCTGCAGGTGAAGTTAGTTTGAGGTTGGATATTCGACAGCCATTCAGTGTGGATCTCCAGTTGGGTCTCTTAGGGACCGTCAACAAATTAACAAGTGCATGAGATGGAGAAGATTTTAGATCAAACCCAAGACTAAATGCTTTGCAAAGATAAATAAATTACTATAAAACATTTTCTCATGTTGTGTCTAAATAATCTATTTTCTTTTGCAACGTTTTAATGGGAAAAGTTTTTCAATCATAGATGCTCAATATTTTATATTTTATAATCTAATCGTTTCTTCTATAGCTCCAAAACCGCCTGACCCAAAGATATAAAACTTATGCCTAATTGTGGTACTGACATCCCAACATCAGACACGCGTCTTTGTTTTGTAATCAAATATGTAACATATTTTATATGAATTTTTATCTCAAAATTCCAGATGTTTGCATATGAAAGTTGGTCATCTTTTTCAATAACTCCCAAACCAAAGATATGAAACTTATGCCGAATTGTTGTACGGACATCCCAGCATCAGACACACCTCTATGTTTTGTTATTAAATGTGTGAACATTTTCATATGAATTATTACATCAATATTCTAGAGGTTTGCATATGTAAGTTGGTCAATTTTTTTAATAGCTCCCAAACCATACGGCCCAAAGATATGAAACTATGCCACATTGTGGTACTGACGTTCCAATATCAGAAACCTTTCTTTGTTCGAAGATGTTATATATTTTACATGAATTTTTAAATAATAATAAAAAAAATAAAAAATAATCACTTCTTTCATTGTAAATCTGAGTCAGTGCCTCACCAGCCATTGACCTCACCACACGTCACTGTTGTGTATGTGAGTGTATGTGTGTGTGGGTGCGTGTGTGTACTGTATGTGTGTATGGGTGTGTGTGTGTGTGTGTGTACATGCACACAAAGAGCTGTGAAATTAAAAAATAGGATCTGCAAATAACTTTTCCAACTTCGGTTTGTAGTCCGGCTAAAACCCACTTTTAGCGCCCCTGGTGTGAAATGAACCAAACAGATATTATTTCTAAGTAAAACACATAATTTCATTATTATTAAGGTTTGAAAATTCCCATTTCCTTGTATATAATAAGCTGTTGGAATATATAGCTTTATGAGCAATTATGTTAAATAATTAGTGAGCCATTTGTGTGGAATTGCCTCATATGTTGCTGCTCTGCGGGGAAACACGTCTTCACGCCGCCATCATGGTGTCTAAACACGCCCCCCCCCATTCTAAAAACACATCTGGAGCCTGAAAGAACATCCACGGATCAGCGGTTTCTTTCCTCTTTACCTCACAGATCAACACAACAGCTTCATGATGAGAACAGACAACAACTTTAACACAAAGACTCACCAAAGAAGAAGAAGAAAATGGAGAAACTCCAACGTCTGTGTCTGCTGGATGAACTGCTGTCTGACCGAGAGCGGAACTCCTCCCTCTGTGTGTGTGTGTGTGTGTGTGTGTGTGTGTGTGTGTGTGTGTGTGTGTGTGTGCACATGCATGGCTGTGACTCTCTACTTCCCTGCAGTTACAACAAATCACGTGACTGCAGCTGCAGCGATCAATACACTGCTGGGTCCTAAAGAGTAAGAGATTCAGCTCTGAGATGCTGAAAAGTACGGAGCCCCCCAGGTGCCAGTGGTTAAAAAAATCTGATAAACCACACGCACGGACTGATCTGTGCCCGTGGATTAATCAATTGTGTTCGTACTGATGCTCAATCGTGCATAAACCCCACTTGGACAGATCTGTGGAGGTCTGCTCAGCTCCACATATTTTTATTTCATGTTTAGAATGAACCTGCTGCTCTACACAAGTGAACGTGTCTCTGAACAGAGCAGCTGGAGTCGAAGCTTAGTGTTTGCAGGTGGTGGTGGGGGGGCTGGGCAATATGGCCTAAAAATAAAATCTGAGATTTTATTTTTTATTTTTTTTATTTCCGATTTTTTCCTAATTTTTCCCCCTACTTAAGGAAAGAAATAAGTACAATCGGCAGACAACTTAAAGCAAATGTTGATTTTATTTAATCAAACGCAAGACAAATGTAACCCTATTCTTAGTGTATTTGTAAATAATTCACAATCTAACAACTGATTCCAGTCGGTTTGCTCAAGATTCTTAAACTCCTCCTTTATGTTTTTTGGGATCCCAATGAAGTCACATCATTGAAGACGATCTAAGAATCAAATTCAAACATAATAAGACCTGCCACCCTGGATGAACTCTGACATTCTACAATTAATGAAAGAGGGACCGAGCACTGAAAAATGCAATAACAAATAAATCTCAGAGTCTAAGATATCAATTCACAACATTAAGAAATAAAGTGGTAAACGCATACGGAAGAGCAAAGCAGATTTTTTTCTTGACAATAATTGAAAATGCCAAAGGGGATTCCAAAAAAACTTGGAGCAATTAAAAAAAAGGACACACAACAAAAAAGGTTTAGAAATAAACGGACATATTCCTAAGGATCCAGTCACAGTAGCAGATGCCTTTAATAGATTTTTCATTGATTGTCAGTCGTTTCAAATCTAATGATTTGCATGTTTGTCCTACAAATGCCACAGCCTGTATTTAGCTTAATGATCAACAATCAGGTCACTTAAGACAAGCAGAACAAAAGACATATTTGAGATGGATACATTCGTGCTCAAAGAACTCAGCTCAACCTTAACATCTCCCTTAACCATTATTCTCAATCAATCCATCTCTGAATCAATATTTCCAAGTTCAGCGGTGATTCTAATCTACAAAAACGTTGACTCTGTCGGGTTTTGTCGAGGACAGCCAAAAAAGCAAAAGGAGAAATAGTCAGAAGTTTGCAGATCTGAAGGAGCGTGGAAACCTCCCGCCAGTAGGGGGAGCAGGACTTTGTAGTTTATGACATTTCATAACCCTGCTTCCTGTCCAAACCTTGAGTTTTGTTGTGATGGATCTTCATCTGGTCTCCCTGATCTAGACTCTAAGAAGTCACCAATTCTTGGAGCATTTCTTTCCTCTCTTCTTCTACATTCTTCTTCCATCTTTCCCGCTCTCTCTGAAAGTATTTCTCCTTCTTGATGGATCAGATTCATTTCTGCGTTTCCTGAATCTCCTTTGTCTTTCTGCTGCTGGATCCATCTTATTCCAAACTTTTACATGGATCTGAAATCTATTCAGCATGCTGTATGATATTTTTGATTGAATTATATGGTTATTATTGAAATAATTGTATATTTCTAACAACACCAATCTTAAAATATCATAACATTAAAACATGTTACGGAGTTACGGAGTGACGGGACTGAAAATTTGGATCAAAATGGCCGCTGTTTCATATGCTAAATGCCAAGAAGATGGAACATAACATCCATGAAGTTCAGAATAGAATGGATTATTTAAATAACAAAAAAACATTTTAGCAAGTTAGAATGTTGAGTTACTGCCAGTAGCGGTTTTAGGCACGGGCCATGCGGGCGATGGCCAAGGGCGGAAAAATGACGGGCGGCCCCGCCCTTGTAAAATACTTTATGCACCACTATTGGTTTACTTGTCTCACAGAGTTTGTAACAGCCTGAAACCTGGCGGCTCCCCGTCCCGCAGCTGCGCTCTCTCTCTCCTGTCTTTGAGAAGTAGACGCAAATGTGTGTGAAGAAGGAGAAGGGAGGGGGTTGCAGGTTGAGAGGTGAGCACGGAGCGCAAAACCTGGCTGGATCGGGGGGGGGGGGGGTGGGGGGGCTGCGGGGAATCAGTTCAACTGTGGGTCGCTTCCAAATGAAGTGGCCAGGTGAGGGACAAGGGCGGGGGGTGGAATCTACTTTATAATACTTTTTTAATTGTCAGTCATACGGTGACATTCTAAAACCTAAATTTTAATAAACATATATAAAAATCATGCTCTGCCTTAACTTGTAACATTAGTTATGATTCGTGTGTCTGTCTGCTCTGCTGTAACACAAAGTTTTGCTGTGTTTTACTGTTGTATAGTAGTTCATAATGTTAAATGAGCGATGATGGTAGCTGCTGCTGCTGCTGCTGCTGCTGAAGCTGATGATGATGCTGATGCTGTTAGCTTTTCACAACTCCAGTTGATCAAGTCATACCTGAGGTCACCAATGTCTGAGGAGCGACTCACTAACCTGCTGTTGTTAGTATCAATCATTCATAGGGGAGCAGATTTCATATGATGATGTTATTGATGAGTTTACATCAAGGAAGGCTAGAAAGGTTAAGTTTTAGTCAGTGTTTCTGTTCTTAGTGCTGCAGATACATTTATTTTATTGTGTTATTAGTGTGATTTATGGTTTATAATATTTAAATTAGATTATTTATTTGTGTTTGATTAAATATTTTCTAACTGTATTTTTGCCTTTCTGATGGTCTTTTATTTTTTATGTTCTGATAACAGTTATAATGCAGTGCAGAATTCTGATGAACATCTTATTTTTTTTATCAATTTCTTAGTTTCAGTTACAGTTAAATGGACAAAGTGACTTTATTGGGAGGGGGGGCACCGCCAGAGGAGGGTCTCGCCCGGGGAGTAATTCAGGGTAGAACCACCACTGGTCGCTGCGTTTGACCACATCAAATGCCCCAGCATCTCCTCTGTACCTCTCTGTTCTTCTTCATCATCAGCTGATCGTCTCTTTCTCTCTATCATCATCATCATCGTTCTTCTCTGCTGGGACTGACTTGTCACGTATGTCTGCTTTTGTTTTCCTAAAATAAGTGAACATGTGTTCAGCAGAAGTTTAAACCAGAATGAGCATCTAGGTTTTAGTGACTTTAATAGTTGAATTCTTCCTCCCTGAAGTCATCTCTGCTCTTTGATATCAGATGCATCATCAACCTCATGTCTGTCTGCTTCACCTCTAGTCTGTGTTCTTCTCCACTAAATCATACGGCAAATATGATAAATACTAAATAAGATATAATATTAAATATTAAATCCAATTATTCAGGATTATTAACTGTTTGAAATAATTCAACATCTTGCTAATGCATGTTTTTTTTTTAAATGAAGAATACTATTTAAAATGGCTGCCTTGGTCTGAACTGTCTTTGTCCTGAGTGTCCACAATAAGACCAACCTGTTTCTGTCCATCTGTCCTGATTCTTTCTCTCTTCTCGTCTTTCTCTCCATCCTCACAGCTGTTTGATAGAAACTTTGTGTTGGGAAGATTTTCAAAAGAAAACAAAGACTAAACTATATGTAATAAATAGAGACATTTTTTATTTTAAGCATATTTTTATTCATTGTTGTCAAACGTCTCCAAATGTTCAACTAAGATCCAAAATGTCGTTCAGCCAGAGTGATATTAAAAGCAAAAGGCTGTAAACTTAATAGTCACTCACAAAAATAATAATTATCCAAACTTTTAACATAGAAAGAAACTAAATCATCATCTAACCACCATCACACATCCTTCTCCCTTCTAGAAGCAGCTTTTATCATCATTTAGTGCTTTTTCAGTCAAAGGATACAAACTTTTTCAGTGTTTTGGAACATCTAGTTCAAGAAATTATTTAAAACAAAATCAGAACAAACAAGCTCCTTTATTTTCTCCATGATTAGTGATTCTGTAAATTCTGATCAGTGCAGCTGGAGACACTTGGGACCATTTTATTGGTAGCCAGCAGTGGTTTAGGCAGCACTTTTGATTTTCTATGATCTATTATTTCACAGACTTTGGAACGGCCTTAAACCTGTGAATTAGCGTCCTGCAGCTGCACTCCTGTCTCTGAGACATAGACGCTGATGTTTCCTTTGATCTTTTGTCCATTTTCCTCAACCTTAGAGAGACTTTTTGTCTGTCAAACATCCAGAGTTAAGATGAGGGAGAAGATGGAAACAATTTCACTTGATGAAGACTCCTTTATATTTTTTTTTCTTTCACGTTCCAAAAAATCCAGTGAACCAATCAGATGTTTCTGTTGAAGCTAGCTAGCGCTGCCAGCCGGAAGAGAAGCAGGAAGAAAATGCGGCGCCTTAGTAGCAGTCTGCTTCAGAAGTTTAAGAAAAGGACTCTTCCTGACACAAAAAGTTAGACTGTGTGTTTTGATGCTTATTTACAGCATCAAACATACTTGAGGCTGGTAGAGATAAAATAATATCTAGGTTGCTGCTCTGCAGAGCCTCAGGAAACACGACTTCACGCCATCATGGTGTCTAACAGCGTCCCTCATGTT
This sequence comes from Oryzias curvinotus, assembly GCA_023969325.1. Lineage (NCBI taxonomy): Eukaryota > Metazoa > Chordata > Actinopteri > Beloniformes > Adrianichthyidae > Oryzias > Oryzias curvinotus. The sequence continues at coordinate 29,830,164 of CM043707.1, forward strand.
GGATTTTTAAAAACACATTCACTTTCAGAGTTCATGTTGTCAGTGATCTCTGTTGTGTTTGTCTGCTGCTCTTTACCTCACAGATCAGAAACAACAGCTTCATGATGAGAACAGAAAACAACTTTGACACAAAGACTCACCGAAGAAGAAAATGGAGAAACTCCAACGTCTGAGTCTGCTGTCAAACTCTGCTAACTGACTTTGAGAGCAGAACTCCTCCCTCTGTGTGTGTGTGTGTGTGTGTGTGTGTGTGCAGGTGGATGTCTGTTTGCTCTGCAGTTACAGGAAACTGTGTGACCTCAGCTGCAGCAGTCTATAAGCTGCTGGGTCCTAAAGAGAACCTGATTGTGTTTCAGCTCTGAATTAAACTCAAACTAAAATATTGGATTAAATCCTCTTTTCCTCTAAAGATTCTACATGAAAGTAAATCTTAAGCTCCTGAGGAACTGAAGAACATGTCTGCTAACAGGAGCAGAAATGTTTTTCAGTCTCCTTCACAAAGACTGAAACAAAGATCATGAATCAGAAATCCAAGAAAAAACCTTCATCTCTGTTGCTGCTGAGAAGCAGAAGAGAACAGTTCAGAGGATCTCAATGTTTCTTCCTCTGGAGGAAAGATGCAGCAAAATCCTGAGACTTGTGCTATGTTCACACCATGAATTTGATGTACCTTCAACCACACTTATTTAGCATGAACCACAACGTGTGTCACACTCACACTGTCTAAACCAATAAACAGACAATGAACTGCACACATCCACGAGCAGGGAGGGGCTTCTTCTACTGTTTACTGGTGCAGGTCCACCACCAGCTGGAAAAGGCTTGATGTGGAATCTCCAAGTGGCCAAATATCATGAATGACTTAGTGATGTGTTATTCAGGCGGTGCACAAACTGCAATCGTTAATTTCTCTGACAATTTTCAAATGTAGGTGGCTACACCTTCTTGTTTAAAGACGCTGATTCAAAGTGACAAAGTGACAGCAAATGCATGTGACTACAGAGCTGCAGAGGAAAAGGAAGTGGAAACAACCACAAACAGAAAGAGGTAGAAAGGTTCTGCTCTCTGCTAAAGAGGCAGAACGTCTCCTTCTAAGAAGAATCCAGAGTTCCTGATCACAAACATCAACTGAAGCCCAAATCAGAGCTGATCAGACTGCATGGAGCCCAAGCTCCAGAAAAGAGGAGAGAAGAAGAAGTCGTCCACATGAAGCTTCACCTTAGAGGAAAAGAGGAGCTGCTGAACTAAAGTACTCCAGTACTGAGGAACACTTTCAACCTCTGATGGATTCTGTAGAACATTTGGAACTAGAATGTAGAAAGTGCTTCAGTTCCATCAGCTGTCAGTCTGCAGCAGCTTCATCTGCTGCCTCCATCCTCTCTCTGTGAGTCTCTGCAGAGTTTTTCTGCAGCTGCTGGTTTTTCTGCAGCAGCAGCAGCATCAGAGCCAGAGAGCCAAAGAAAGTGGAAAGTCTGAGAAGGAAGCAGCTCTGAAGCTCTGCAGCTGACGGTGCAGCTTCAGGACTCATGAGGAGGACCACATGCACGGCTCTGATGCTGCTGAACGTCTGACTGAGATGATCCACATTCAGAAGAGAGTTTCAGAGTGAAAGACGTGTGGAAGAAGAGAATCCTGAAGGTTTCTGTGCAGACATGAACTCAGTCAGAGAGCGTCTGAATGTTGGAGGATCCCCAGAAGAAACCAGGAGCTCATGAAGGTGGTTCTGTTGGAGCAGAGAGCAGAACTCTGATCCCAGTTTCAGGAACAATGCAGGCTCATGTTCTGGACTGAAGAGTTCTCCTGAAATGTTCTGTTCAGACTTCTTCAGGATCACATCTGTGTGTGAATGTGGAGGTTTGTCTGAACCAAGCTGCAGCTAGTTCACTTTGAAGCTCCTTCAGGCTCACACAGCAACAATGACAAAGACTGAAGCTGCTGTGCTGCCCTCTAGTGGCAAACATGGGATCTGCAGCACACCTTTCTGCATTTCTCCACATTTTTGAAGCTCATCCAGAGAATGCCAAAAGTGTGCAAAGCAGTAATCAAAGCAAAAGGTGGCTACTATGAAGAACCTACAATATGACATATTCTCAGTTGTTTCACACTTTTTTGATATGTATAGAATGCTATAGAACTCCATGCTACTGTGACAAGAAAATTTCCCATTCCTGGGATTAATAAACAAATCTAATCTAATCTAATCTAATCTAATCTAATTCCACATGTGTTAATTCATAGTTTTGATGCCTTCAGTGTGAATCTACAATTTTCATAGTCATGAAAATCAAGAAAACTCTTTGAATGAAAAGGTGTGTCCAAACTTTTGGTCTGTACTGTAAATAAAAATGTTTTTTTTTTTTGTTTTGTTTTTGTTTTTTTGTCTCGAGCTGAAAAAATTGTTGAATTTATTTAAATATTTTTCAGTTTTTTAGTGAAAAAAATTTTTTTGAAGAAGACACAGAAACAAGAAATAGCTTTAAAATCGTAGCAGATTGTCTGTGAAAAATGTTTGCATTCCAAAGATCTTTAATTTTTTTCACGGTTCTTATATTATGCTACGTTAAATTTGTTAATCTAATTTTGAATCAAATTAAGTATATTTCTCTTTTGTTTTTTTCACTGTAATAAGAATTTCACAATTCCACAATTTGTTTATAAATAGTCGTGATTATTCTCTTTAGAAACAGTTATTTATGATTATTTTGTTTAAAATTTTCTTTTTTATTTTTTGTTTCTTTTTTACTTAAGACATTTCTTTATTCTTTACTGTAGTTTAGAAGTACAATAAACGAATGTGATCAGGTTTAGTTAGTCTCTGAGGCGTTTTGTTGTCAAATCTGAACATTGGAATGAGAGGCAGTGTGATGACGTCACAACAGCCCTCAAAAAGTTTCCTTGATACATTTTTTTCTATTTTGGTTTTCTTTTTTATTATCTGCTGAATGAAGACTGTTTGAAAAAATATTGGAAGCTTTTTTTAACCATGTTGTAGTTTAGTTAAGCAGTTTTTACGTTTCTTTTTAAATAAAGCTTTTGCACGTGACCCGGAAGTAAACAGCACGAGGCGCTAGCAGCGTTAGCTTGTTAGCAGGCTAGCAGCGTTAGCTTGTGTTGAGAGGTCGGTGGTGTTTAGTTGGGACGTTTGTGAGGTTTTTGGACAGAAAGGACGATACGTGGTTCGTGTGGAACTCTCAGCATTTTTCAAAGTGTCGTAAATGAGTGAAGAAGTGTTGAACGGAAAGACAACGTGGATTGCTGTGATTGTGAGACTAGCAGATGATCGATCGGAGCTGCAGTGAAGAGGACGGCGGTGTTTGTGGGAGTTGGAGCTGAAGATCGGAGCAGGAACCATGTCTTCAGAACCTCAGGAAGGTTCTGTCAGAGAACAACTTTCTGCTGCTGAAGGAACCATGTCTTCCCTTCAGTCTCTGAGAGAGTTGATCAGCGAGCGACTAGCTGCTGCTGCTGAAGAAATCTGCAGACTCTGTGAAGGAACCATCGTCCAGTACGAGCAGGAGCTCTGTCGTCAGCGCAGACTGCTGGATGTCATCTGGAAACCACAGCTGCAGCTCCACCACATAGGTATGTGACCTTCATCAGAGAAACAGAGAAGACCTTTGAGCTTCATGCTTTTCTTTTTGGGGACCCGTCTGTCACTCAGTGGTGGTTCTACACCAGGGGTGGGGAGACTACGGCCCGTGATTACAGAGGGAGAGGATCCACTATTTATTGTATTTGAGTGTGTGTGTGTGTGTGTGTTTCATGTATATTTTTCCTGAATTTTTATCTTTGAAAGTCATAGTGTTATTTGGGCATTGCTTTAATTCATGAATAATGTTATTTATTTTATTAAAAATATCACGAATGAATGACATTTTATCCATATAGCTTTATACAAGTCCTTGAGGTACAAAAGGGCTTTACAATAATAAAAATGAAATGAAATGAAAAAAATAATCTAGAATGGGAACAAAGGTTTTAAACTAAAAACTCTAGAATATTCTGTTTTAGAATATAATTTTCAATCCATGTTTTATCATTCTCACTCCATGCATCTGCTCCTGGTCCGGCCCATCTATCAAATTTTAGAACCCAATGTGGCCCCCCAGTTAAAAATAATTGCCCACCCCTGTTCTACACTAACTCACTCCCCGGGCGATAATCCAGTCATTCCTGTTTTACTTTGTGTTCCAATTGTGCTATACAGATAAAATTGCCTTGTCTTACTCTCACAAGTACAATTCACCAAAAAGTTACCTAAGTAAATGTAACGCCTTATTACTCACCTCTGATTATATATTTATTATATGTCTCTTCTGGTCCTCCAGACTCCTCAGACATTTTCTCCAATGATCACAGAGTTTATTGATGCTTGAAAAAAATCCAAAAGTCCTGGAAACCTATAAAAGGCTCCTTGTTGTGTTTGTGTTCCTGCAGTTCTCCCCCAACATTGGATGACTGAACAGGAAGATCTCTGCAACCAGCAGAGGAACTTCAGGGTGGAACAGGAGGAACCAGAACCTCCACAGATTAAAGAGGAACAGGAGGAACCAGAACCTCCACAGATTAAAGAGGAACCAGGGGAACTCTGCATCAATCAGGATGAAGATCAACTTGATCTGAAGCAGGAGACTGATACCTTGATGGAGATTCCTACTTATGAGGAAGATGAGAACAGTGAAGCAGATCTAAACAATCAGCAGAGCTTTAATGTAACTGATAGTCAGGATGAAGAAGGAAACCAACATGAAGAATCAACATCAACTACAGATGAAGAGACAGACCCACAGAACAGAGATCAGAGGAAGAGGAGGGACAGAAGTCATGTCCAAAGTGTGGACAGCTCTCACGTGTCAGCAGGTCAGTGTGACTCTGATCTTCATCTCCACACTATCGGTATGTTCACTTCAACAACGGTTCTATCTTGAGCTTCAAGCTCTCCAAACATGCAGTCCATCAACAGCGTGTCCTGGAAGAGTCTCTTCTGTCCCTTCCAGTTGAAAAGACAGAAGACATTGTTGGTCAGTGCAGCCGACAACATTCTTCAAATCAGATGATCTTAGTTAGTCCCTCCAGCTAACGACAAACAGGAAACCTTAACAGATCAAAGAGAAAATTGTTAGCAGATAGAAAAGTACAATCTGTTTAGTCGTCTGTGGTTCTAAGTTTGTAGTTCAGTTCTTTTCAGCAGATTTCTCTGTCAAACCCAAAATCCATCTAAACCTCTTTGATGTCTCCATGTCTCCAATTCCAGACATTCAGACAGATTCTATTTCCAAAACTCCATTTCAAGCTCAAACCCAAAGACAGGGTCCTGCTCATGGATCTGCAGACAGAAAAGATTCAAACCTGAACACATCAGTGAAAAACTGCTTAGTGTCAGAATTGTTCTCCATCTTTTCTGGACTGATTCTTCCTCCAGTGCAGCTTCATCTTCATCAAACTGCTCCTCATTGGTGGGTGGAAACACAACAGGGAGGTTTTTCTGTGTCCAGTTCAGCTCCATGAATGTTCAGCTGTTTAATGTCAGTGATTTCAGTTTAGAAAAACTGCATCTCTGCTGAGATTTGCTTCACTTCCAGAAGAACCTCAGCAGCATCAGGATCATTTTGTTGATGGTTTGTCTGTGGAATGACATTTCATACTCATAGCTTCAGTGGAGATCAAGAGTCTGGAACCTTTAACACTAAAAGAACCATTTGATCCAGTTTCTTCCAGACCAAAACCCAACAAGAGCCACAAAGTTCCACTTCACTGTTTAACAAAATACTTTATATTTCTGTTTTTCTGTTTCTGTTAAGACAATCATTTATAAAATGAAGCTTTTAAATATTTACAAAAAATGAATTATGACAGTGATATTAGAGCTGTCATGACATTAATTCATTGTGTGATTAATCAATCATTACCTGTTATTAAGTAATTTAATGAATCTATCTTTAATCTAACCCAATAGTTGCTGTGAAAAGCCTGATTCTGAGGTATTTTTATTGAAATCTGTGACATTGTGGTGCAGAAAAAGATCTTAATACAGTCCATGACAAAAGTCTTGTCGCTTATCCATTTTGTAGAAACAAAAGCATATAACTTCACTTTTAGTGAATTCATTGGTTTTAGAAATGTCTCATATGAAAGCTAAAACCCTCCCAAATTATGTTTAATATACTAAAATAAAAGTGCTTCATTGAAGAAGATTGATCATTTAATGAACACAGAAAGGTCAAATTTTGACAATACAAAAGTTTTGTTGCCTTGTCATATGATGCAGCCAATCCTAGATTCCAGCCTCACCTGTGATCAATTACTGATCAGTCAATTAGTGGGTGTGTATTAAAAGAACCCCAGCACACCAGGCCCTCACATCAACTGCAACGTGACCTCTGACAACATGCCTAAGATTCACCCTCAGACCAAAGCGTTGATTATCTAGAGGCTGAAGACCAGATCCTCTGCTGAGGTGGCTGACACCTTCAATGTGTCTCAGCGTCAAATACAAAGAATAAGACAAAGATTTGAAGAGACTGGAGATGTTTTTGACAAGCCCAGGTCCGGCAGACCCCCGCAAGACAACTGCTCGGGAGGACCGTTTGTTGGTTGGAAAATCCAAGGCCAGCCCCTTTTCCACTGCAGCAGAGCTCCGCCAGGCCTGGTCACCTCAAGTCCCTGTGTCAACCAGAACAGTTTGTAGAATTCTGTCTCAAAATGGCCTCTATGGTCGAATCAGTGCCCAGAAACCAGCACTAAACAATAGGCAATTGAAAAAACATGTGGCATTTGCCAAGGCCCACAGCCTGCTAAAAGGATGGACGCTGGAAAAGTGGCAGAAGGTGGATTTCTCAGACGAGTCTTCAGTTGAATTACATCACAGCCGCCGCAAATATTGCAGGAGACCAACTGGAGCCTGCATGGACCCAAGATTCACCCAGAAAACAGTTAAGTTTGGTGGCGGAAAAATCATGGTCTGGGGTTACATCCAGTATGGGAGGGTGCGAAACATTTGCAGGGTGGAAGGCAATATCAATAGCCTAAAATATCAAGAAGTATTAGCTACCTCTTCCATTCCCAACCATAAAAGGGGTCATATTCTGCAGCAGGATGGTGCTCCATCGCATACTTCCATCTCTACATCGAAGTTCCTCAAGGCGAAGAAGATCAAGGTGCTCCAGGACTGGCCAGCCCAGTCACCAGACATGAACATCATTGAGCATGTCTGGGGTAGAATGAAAGAGAAAGCATGGAAGATGAGACCAAAGAATCTTGATGAACTCTGGGAGGCATGTAAGACTGCTTTCTTTGCTATTCCTGATGACTTCATCCATAAATTGTATGAATCATTGTCAAACCGCACGGATGCTGTCCTTCAAGCTCATGGAAGTCATACAAGATATTAAATATGGATCTCACAGTAGCACTACTTAATTCACTGATGTTATGCAACATATTTTTGTTTTTGAAGTAAATTATTTGTTAAATTTTCACATTACTCTGTAGGCGACAAAACTTTTGTCTTGCCAAAATGTGACCTGTGTTCATTAAATGATCAATCTTTCTTGAGTGAAGCAATTTTATTTTACTATATTGAACATAATTTGGTAGGGTTTTAGCTTTTAGCTCTTTATTTTTAGCTCTAAAACCAATGGATTCATTAAAAGTGAGGTTATACACTTTTGTTTCTACAAAATGGATAAGCGACAAGACTTTTGTCATGGACTGTATAGCATAATACATCAATTCTTTACCACCAACACTAAGTAATCTGGGAAATATCAAAACAAGCATACAAATAAAATTAAACATTGTAAACATTCTTTTTAAGGGAGTCTGGGTCCCTGGAGGGAATCACCATAGCTGAGAGATGCCTTCTACTTGGGATTTCGTAGCGCATGCTAATTAAAATGCCTGAAAACCAGAGTTTTCCACCACCGGATAAGGTTGCATGTCCGTGGCTATGAATTCACCGCACGCGTAATTGCATTTGCACGAGTTGAGTTGCTTGGAAGTTTAAGTCCAAATGAAGATGGAAGAGTAGTTTGTGTAGTTGTTGGTTTACAGATAAATCTATGTTTTTGTAGTGCCTGCAGAGATGCCCTGCCATGTTAGTCGTGCTGCCCGTGAGAGAATATGGTACACGCACATAGCGCAGATTGCAAACTGTTGTTTTTTTGTCGACAACGCGAACGTTGTCAACATATTGCACTGAAAATCCAGAATACCTCCACACCAGCGACTTCAGTGAAAGGATTCGAGTTCTGTTGATGGGTCTCCTGCATCTGCAGTTGCCATGCTATCTTTTGAGCGGCTGTTAGAGGAGGTTGACTCACAGCACTTCAACATGAGTGTTTTTTTCCGCTTGGCAAGTAACCGGACGCAACATGGGGGCGTGGTAGCATCGACGATTCCATTTTTTCATTCGAAGTTCGAGACTGTGACTTAATTTCAATCGATTTTGATTAAAAGTCAAAATCGTGTCACCCCTAGTCACTACTGCTATGTTTTACATCACGCATAGACGGTGTCTAGCTCCAGAGAAAGCTTTGGAGCGCATACAAGACCGACTGGTTGCTCTGCGAGTGAACCGTGTCTGTGAGCAGAGCAGCTGGACTTAAAGCTTTGTGTTTGCGGGCAGGGGCCGTGCTTTGGTACGTGTGCGTTCTGTAGGGAGGCTTCCAACCCGCCGCTCTGAGTTTGCGAGCTGCCAGAACCATGCTTTGGGGCAGTGTGTGAACTGGTGTCCGGGCAGAGCTCGTAACGGCAGCTCACACAGGGGCTTTGGGGCAGTGTGTGAATTTTTCAAAGCAGAAATGCCGCTCAGTCTTTAGAAACCGTTCAAAAAAATCACGTTGATTTGTGTTTCAAGTCGTCTCCCAAGGCTGATGTTATTCCCACATATTTAAGTGAAGCCAAGATGTGGATTGCTGCATTTCCCGCATGGATTTTATGTTTATCAAACAAGGCTAATGTTGTTAGCACGTGTTAGCCCAATTCTAACCCTGGCTTCTTTCGGCTCCGTTCCACCACATAAAAAGTACTGACCACACGGATTAAGAATAAAATGTAGGGCAAACAGGTGCCTCATAATAACCATATCAATTATAAAAGCCCGTTTAGAAGATTATCTTGTATATTACCAAGCTGCCAGTAATCTACTGTGTGGCTGTTTGGTGTGTTTAGCGGGACTCATTTCTGCTTCCAATATATTTTTAACACTACTGTGTGTGTGTGAATAATTTATTCCGACTGAAAGTGTGGCCCATGTGAATGTTTATTCTACTCGGAAAAAGTTTTTCTGGGCACATGTACACGGTTGAATTTTAATCCGACCATTGATTCGATCAAAATATTTTGTACACGTAACCGCGGCTACTGTTGAGTGTGAAGCAGATCACAGGATGAGTTAATAGAATTTATTAACAACACACAAAGTCCTCAAAACATAAAAGGGTCTCTTTTTGTGTTTCTGCAGTCCTCCCCCAGCATTGGGTGACTGAAGATGAAGATCTCTGCAACCGACAAAGGAACTATAGAGTTGAACTGGAAAAAGTGGACCATCCGCATTATAAAGAGGAACCGGAGGAGCCAGAACCATCACCTATTAAAGAGGAGCTAGAAGGATTCTACAACAGTCAGATTGATCTGAAGCAGGAAACTGATACCGTGATGGAGATTCCTACTTATGAGGAGGTTGAGAACAGTGAAGCAGATCTAAACAACCAGCAGAGGAACTTTAGAGTGGAACATGAGAATCCAGAACCTCCTCAAACTGAAGAGGAAGAAGGGGAACAACAACTTCCACAGACTAAAACGGAACTGAAGGAACCAGAACCACCACAGATTAAGGAGGAGCCAGGGGAACTCTGCATTAGTCAGGATGAAGATCAGTTTGATATGAAGCAGGAGACTGATACCTTGATGGATATTCCTACTTATGAGGAAGATGAGAACAGTGAAGCAGATCTAAACAATCAGCAGAGCTTTAATGTTTCTGATAGTCAGGATGAAGAAGGAAACCAACATGAAGAATCAACATCAACTATAGCTGAAGAGACAGAATCAACGTCAACTACAGAGGCAGAGACAGACCGACAGAACAGAGATAAGAGGAAGAGGAAGAATAAAAGTTGTCTCCAATGTGTGGACACTTCTCACATGTCAGAAAGAGAGTGTAACTCTGGTAGTAGAAAGGGTAATTTGGTTAAGAAACGCAAAGAGTCTTCAAAACAGAAAATGCTTTCCTCTTTCAAGTCTGGCGAAAACTCAAGAATCGCTAACAAACCTTTTAATGTAAGATTTCAAACAGGAGAGAAGCAATTTTCATGTAAAGAATGTGATGAAAGTTTTAGTCAATTATCAGATTTCCAAAAACACATGAGTACTCACACAAGAGAAAAGCCCTTTTCTTGTATAGAATGTGCTAAACGTTTTAGTGATATATCTAGTCTCAAAACACACATGAGTACTCACACAGGAGAAAATCCTTTTTCTTGTATAGAATGTGCTAAACGTTTTAGTGATATATCTAGTCTCAAAACACACATAAGTACTCACACAGGAGAAAAGCCTTTTCTTGTAAAGAATGTGATCAAAGTTTTAGTCAATTATCAGATTTCCCAAAACACGCGAGTACTCACATAGGAGAAAAGCCCTTTTCTTGTAAAGAATGTAAAAAAAAGTTTTAGTGAACCATCTCATCTTAAAAAACACATGAAAACTCAAACGAGAGAAAAACATTTTAGCAAAGGATTTATTAAAAGCTTTAAACATCGGAAAACTTAGCCCTTGTGCTATCCTGGGCATTTTAACATTGGGAGTTGGGTCATCTAGATCCACTAGACAAGGGGTGGGCAATTACATTGACATGTTCTCCCTATCATGACAAATGTGGATAAAGGTGGAAAGATTTCATGTACAGTGATCCCTCGCTATGACACTGTTTACTTTTCACGGTTTTGCTACTTCACGGATTTGCATCGTGCATTGTACTCTGCATTCTGATTGGCTAAAAAAGTCACTCCGCTTCTTCTCTACCCGTGCGTCAATAACGTTGCAGTTTAATATGTATACGTACGTAAAACAGCTTGCCAAATTTACATTACATACGTTCAAATTCTCTTGCAATTTCGAGTTTCTTTAAAATCCATAGAAAATAGAACGACAACAACTACCTATCACTATGTTCTTCTCCTGAACAAACACAGCTGCACCGCAGACTTCAAAAGAAAAAAAACACTGCAGAGTCAGGATGAAGCGGCTCAGTCTGACGAGCAGTGAAATACACCTCAGTCAATATTTGTCCGACTGTACTTTGTATTTTTTTTCATAATCATTTTAAATATTCTCCCGTTAAATCCAATTACTCGGGTCGCAGTGGGCGGGGCTAATCTCCGCGATTTGAAGCCTTCTGTTCACATTGATGATTAAAATTATTATTTGACAGTACAGTACATAACTTATTTGTTGAAAAAAACATTTCTAAAGTACTTTTATTTGTGAAACAAATGCCTAAGCCTGTAAAATGGTTTGCTCTTTCTTTTCAATGTATAATAGTGTATTTCATTTTATAATAATTGAAAAAAAACAAATGTTTCTACTTCACGGATTTTGCATATCACAGGTTCTTTTTGGAACGCAACCCCCGCGAAAAACAAGGGTTTACTGTAATCACAAATCATTGAAGACTTTAACCCAGGGGTGTCCAAACTACGGCCCGAGGGTCTGTTTTTATTGGCTCGCAGCAAATTTTGAAAATATAATTGAATATGGCCCGCACGTGGCGCTTGACCTCAACTCTGTTGCATTTCTCAGTTTCAACACTAGATGGAGTCGGTCACAGAAAGGTGTGTTGCGGAGTGGGTGTGTGCTGAGCGGGCATGCCATGAGAGAGAGGGGGAGGAGCGCTGCAAGTGGAGATGGGTGTGGCTTCTTGCATTTGTTGTTGCCATTTCTGAGCATATTCTTGTGGTGAAACATGTCTTTCTTCGCCTTTAAACCCAAAGATTAGATCAATTGGTAATTGCGGGTCTCTTCCAAAAAGCAAGTAAAAAGGTGTGTATCCTGTTGCTTCACTGACAGTTCAGTTGTAGGCATGTACGACTTTATTTACATAGTCATTCCAGTTCACCTTTTTTTCTTCAAGGTTCGCAGCATTGCTAATAAGGTTCGGTTAAATCTTTCTGCTGGGTTCCCTGAGGATGGTAAGGAGTCGTTTTGGAGTTTTTTTGAAGCTTTTTGAAGAGCAGGTTTTCAAATTATTTGCCTTGATTGTGATGTATTTTTGCAGGGAATCCAAATTTTAAAGCAAAATCATTAAAAATCTTGTCAGCTGCAGTTTTGCCTGATTTGTTTCGGGTTGGGTAGGCTTGTGCAAATTTTGTAAAATTGTCCAAAATTACTAAAATGTACTCATGCCCTCCCCTGCTTTTTTCCAGATGTAGATAATCTATCGATATTATTTCAAATGGGGCAGTTGCAGGCACGTGACACATGGGGGCTCTGCTTTGGACTGCCGGTTTCTTCTGAATGTTACATTTACAAACCTGTGTTATGAAAAACTCAATGTCAGTTTGCATTCTAGGCCAATAAAATCGTTGTCTGGCAAGGTGTAAAACTCTGTCTGACCCATTTCAGCGTGAAGGTATTTATAAACCAGTTCTTTGTACTGCTCTGGAAGTACAAATTGGGAACATGTTGCTGTTTTGCGCTTCAACAACCCTTCTTGAGAAATGTACAGTCGTTTCCATTCGCGAAGCAGCTGCTTGACCTTTGTTGTCGTATTGCTTTCTGTCTTGTTAGGTTTTTTTCCTAATTTCTTCATTTTCAGTATTTGGCCAATGGCTGCATCATACCGTTGTGCTTGCAACAAGTCTCGCTCAGTAACTGTAATATCTGGATGACTGTCTGCATTTAGCTCCTGGACATGTGGGCTACAGGTGATAGCAGAGATCCAGTCTAAGTTGTAGTAATCTTGTTTTTCAGTGGCATTGAATATTGCAGCTAGCACTTCAGGGAGACAGTGCTCAGTGCACTCATTCATGTAAGAGTCCATACTCACAGGTGTGCGTGACAGGAAATCAGCATTGCTGTTGCTTTTTCCAGGGCGGTACTTGAGTGTTATGTTGAAGTCGGCTAATTCGGACACTTAGCGATGACCAGTTGCATTCAGTTTCGCTGTGCTCAAAACATAAGTGACAGGGTTATTATCACTGTACACTATTACGGAAGGAGCATAAAATAAATAGTCTCTGAATCGGTCAGTAACAGCCCACCTGAGTGTCAAAAATTCTAGTTTCCCTGAATGCAGTCTGTAGTTCTTTTCTGTTGGTGTCAATGTTTATGAACCATATGCAATGACTCTCAGTTTTCCCTCCTGTCTCTGGTACAAAACAGCTCCAAGTCCCTCTTCTGAAGCATCTATGTGCAGGATAAATGTTTCCTCAAACCTTGGGTAAGCCATCACTGGGGGATTAGTTAGGACATCTACCAAATGATTCAGGGCATTCCGATGGGTTTCAGTCCAAACTATTTTCTGATGTGGAGGGGGTTGTCCTCCCTTTGCAGGGTGATGATTGGACCTGGAATTTGGAGCTGCATTTGTGGACAAAAGATCATATAAACATTTTGCATGTTGTGAGAAGTCTTGCACATAGCTTCTATAATACCCCAAAATCCTAAAAGTTTACGCAGCTCTTTGATGTTGGTGGGGGGTGTTGTTTTTAGTTCCCTCACCGCTGACACTTCCTTGTCATCCATCTTGTACCCCTCAGATGGAATCAATTTCCCAACATAACGCACCTCATTTTTGAACAGGTCACACTTGTCTGGTCTGAGTTTTATTCCTCAGGCTTTCTGGCGTTGCAGGACCAATCTGACATTTTCAACGTGTTCCAAGAATGTTTTACTGTAGACCAAAACATCATCCAAGTATGGAATACAGATTCTGTCTCTCAGGCCCTCTAAACTTTCCTCCATACTTCGCTGAAAAGCTGCAGGTGCATTTGTGAGGCCAAAAGGAATTCTATTCCATTCATACAATCCACATGGAGTTGTAAAGGCTGTGAATGGTTTTGAGTCTTCGCTCATGCTTCCTTGATGGTAAGCTTTTCCTTGGTCTAACACAGTAAACCATGCATTTCCACCTAGCCAGTCAAGAATCTCCTGGATTCTGGGTATGGGATGCCTGTCTGGAACGTTTTTTTTTTTCAATTTCCTGTAGTCAATGCACAGTCGCAAACTCCCATCTTTTTTTCTCACGCATACTATTGGAGATGCATATGGTGACCTAGACTTGCGAATAAACCCTCTATTTAACAAGTCCTGTATGTGACTTTTTACCTCATCGTTAAACGGTTGAGGTACAGAATTATATGTTTTGGCCACTGGAGCATTGTCACTTAAGTTAATCGTCATTTCCAAATTTTTAATTTGCCCTATTTCATCTTTATGTCTGGCGAAAGCATCTGACTCGTCTCTCAGCATTTTCGTTACTATTATTTGCTGTTGACTAGTGAGGTGGTCAACATTGACTGGTGGATCCCACTGTGTGTCCAAAGAATTACTTGGGGCTTTCACAGGAGTGAATCCCAAGTAATCTGCTTGAAAACAATCAGCAGCGACAGGGTTTACTTGATGTTGATCTGTGAGCGAAGAAAAACAGTCCACGACTCTCTCCATACTTCCAATCACAATTTTGCATGGCACAGTGATGTCATGGTGAGTTGTGTTCATGACATGGATTTTCACTTTGCGGGAAGACCTGGAGTTTTCTATCAACTGACAAGACACACTGAGCCCTTCACTCAATGACAGATTTTCTTCTGGCTCAAACAGCATTTCAAGGTCTGCCTCGACTTTTGTGTCCACTGAACAGTTGATACACTTTGTTCGACCCCTTGCACTACAACAGGTGTGTGTCCTGTCCTAATTGGATATGTTATTTTCTCATTTGGAGTTTCTTGAATTAAGCTTAAGAGAGTTTCTGCTTTCCTAATTTGCCTAATTTGAAAGAGTTTTTAAGCAGAATTATTCTTTCACAAGGCAAAGCCGGTGGTTTTTCTCTCTCTCATGATTTCCTCAATCGCATTGAACCCAATTATAGGTCGTTGGACAATGTCCTTGCTCACCAGCACTGGAACCAAAACCTCATCTGAGTTTGTGGATTGTTTTTTTGGACCATACAAACTCAGGCAAACCACAATCCAACCTTGAAAGGGGATTTCAGAACCGTTTGCGGCTCTCAAGTCCAAAAACCCATTTTGATTTAGCAGATTGCTGATGGGACGGATCTTTAAATCAGGCAAGTTTTGGGACATCCATGCTTTGCCTAACGTTGTGACCTGTGCTCCTGTGTCCCACAGAGCTTGAGTCTTTATGTTATTCATCTTGCACCAAACAAGACCTTTTTTCCCAATTAAAAGTGCAACTCTTTGATGTTTCGAAAAAGGCCTATTGGGCGAGGTTGGGAGATTTTTCATTTTGCTGTTTGGCCGTACTGAAGCAAGATAGACAGGACTTTTACTTTTGACTGGTTGGTTAATGTTTGGGTTGATGGATTTGGCTGATGAAATGGACTTGGGATTTAGATTTTGGGACTGTGACTCTCTGGCTGTGGCACGTCCCTCAGCTACAACCTTTGCCCGTTTCCCGGCATCTTTTCTGTTCCAAATCTGCACCCTTTAGCCCAGTGGGTTTCACTACCGCACTTACAACAATGTTGGCAGTCAATATTGTCTCGTTGACAGGCTGCACATTGTCATTTAGGTCGACGAACAAATTTTGCACGGGCTCTATTGGGGGGACACTGCTTGTCATTGTGGATGCTTTGGAACAGTGAAGCCACTTGGCCTGTGAGGTCTCTTATGGCAGTGTTATTTTCTTCTATTTTTGTTAACAGAGGACTTTCTTTATCTGGCTTATTGTTTTTCTCTGAGCTTTGGGCGATTCGAGCAGACTTTTCAGCTTTACTTTGCTCTATTGTGTTAAATTTTGCCTTATTATTTTTTTTTCTCACTTGTTCTGTCCAACAACTTAGCAAACAAATTAGAGCTGCAGGCCTTTTGTGTTGGACAGGTTTTATTATCACAAAAAGAGGTTGTAGAACTTTAGAAGCCAGAGTGTAGATCTGAATTAACCCCTTTTTGTTGAATTATTTATTTCTTTATTTGTTATATTTAGTGTGTGTGGGGAGGAAGAGGGAAAATGTGTGTCGGGGGGGGGGGGGGGGGGGTGGAAGAGAGTAAAGGGAAGAAAGGTGAAAAAAGGGGGGATACAAGCACTGATTTGGATCAGTTATTCTTTTAAGCTGTAACAATTATACTAGATCTGCTGGAAAGACAAATATTCCATCATGGGTAAAAATCTGACACGAAGATGAGTGGAAAATATCTGTCCATCAATACACTGTAGGTTAGAAGGAGGGATGAAGCAGACAGGGAGCAGTGTGGCAGTGTGCACGTGCACGTGGGGGTGGAGATACATGCATGCTGCCGAAGTGAACCTTGTGTTGTGGGGAACCAGATCCTACCCAGCCAGAGCAGCCAGACCAGGAAAGGGGAGGAGAGGCCCCCCAAGGCCAGCGCCCCCCCCCACACCGGACCCAAGCAGCCCGGGAGGGGGGGAGGTGGGGACCGCCCACCCGACCAGCCAGGCGCAGAGAAGGCCCCCCTACAGGGGCCCCCACTACGCCCAGAGGCATAAGCGAACCCGGTGTCCGGCCCCCAGGCCACAGGACAGGAGCGCTTAGCCGTACCAGGCGGCAGCCATGGGGGCCGCCGGGCACCGGACGCCGAGACAAGGGCCAAGGACGAAGCCAGGGCCCCAGAACCCGAGAGCCGCCCACCACCCGACCGGTGCCCCGTGTCCGCGAGCCAGCCGCGGCACGCGACCCGAGCAACCCAGAGATCGCCACGCACCCACAGCCACCCCCCATAACCCTACCCACTACAATCCCCCCCCCTCCCTTACCCTTAAAGTGCCCTACCCCCTCTGTGATGGGAAGGGAAAGCCCCAGAGGGTTCCAGTGAGCCAGCCCCCAGGTCCGTCCACCCATGCACTCACGCACACATACTCACAATCATCTGGTTTCCTCCCCACCCCCCCGCCGCCACGCAGTAACCCCCCCCCGCCGACCGACCCCCAGCGCCGTACGCCCGACCATCACCGCAGCCGACATGATACCCATAAGCCTGGCCGCCCTGAGAGGACCAGGCGGGTGAAGACCGGCCGCCCCCCCCCCCGACCCCACCCATGTATGGAGGTGTGGCAGTGCTGTGTGTGTGCTGCAGGTAAAAAAAAGGAGGTCTCCAGTGTGGGGTCCCCACCGCTGCTAAACCGCAGAAACCCCACTCCGGGAATCCTATGTGTGTGGAGTGTATTTGCTGTGTATGTGCTGCTAACATGCAGTGTGTGTGTCTAAAGTGGGAGTTAAAATTGTGGGGGGGTCAGTGAAAGATGAGCACGGATATTTCACCGTGCCCCCCTCCACCAGACCCTCCCCACAAGGCCCTAGATGAATAAGGGTGTCTAATATGCAAGTAAAAAGCGGGGTGGAGGGCGGGCGCCAACAGAGCGCCCCAGAGAGTTACCCCCCCAGTGAGCCCCGCCAGCATAACCCACCCATCCAGTTCCCGGAGCCCCATGTGCCTGTGTGCAACATTTGTTTTGGTGAGGACGGGGAGGAGCAGGCGGATGGGCACAACCGGGGGAGAGGCTCCCCCGAGCGACCGGCCCCCCAGCCGGCCGCAGTAGGCGCCCCCCCTCCCAGGGCGGCCAGGCAGCCAAGAGGCGGCAAGCCCGCTGCTGATAAGGCGAGAGCCCCGCTGCGCCGAGAGACAGCCGGCAAAGACGGGTCCCGGTGCCAGAACAGAAGGGCAGGGAGTCCAGCCCCACCATCCATGCCCTGACTTCCCCAAGGACTGCACACCACCCCCCCAGGGCCCCCCATCCATCCCCCCAAAAAAACAATTAAAAAAATAAATAATAAATAAATAAATGAATAAAAATAAAAATAAAAAAACAAATAAATAAATAAATAAACCCAGAATAGATTAAATCATATAAGAAAAGAAAAAAAAATTATATATATATATATATATATATATATATATATATACATATATTAACCATATAAAATTATAAATTACATATACATATATATATAATAATAATAACAACAGCCATAATAATAATAATAGAAATAATAATAATAATAATAATAATTATTATTATTATTATTATAATTATAATAATAGTAATAATAATAAATAAATCAATAAAAAAAAAAATTATGTAAACCCACCCAAGTGAACCCTTTAACCCCTGCTGTGAAGGCGGCGTCGACCCCCAGGGGGCCGGGCCACGCGCCAACCACTGGCCACGGGCGAAACACCGGCCGTGGGCAGACGACCCCAGGCCCCAGAACCCAAAGCCCCCCCCCAGCCCCCGCCATGGCGACCAGCTACCCAGCACGGCACCCGGCCGCCGTTCCTGGTCAGCCGCACTGCCTACCCTGCGCCCAGAAGGCACCAGCCCAGGAACCCCTGCCAAATTGCCGGCAGAGCGCGCGCCCCCACCACCCCCCACCCCGGGCAACCAGAGCCCCGAGCCGGAGGAACGGTAGGCCCAGCAGAGTCCAGCAGAGTGTGTTCTAAATTTATGGTTTGAATGCCTTCAACATCTCGACTTTGCCTAATTGCAGCAGCTAGAGGTTCAATAAATAGTGCAAATAAAGACGGAGATAGTGGACAGCCTTGTCTGGTTCCTCTTTGCAAATTAAAGCTTGGAGATGTTTGATCATTTGTTCTGATACGAGCATTAGGAGAGGCATATAATATTTTAATCCAGTTAATAAACAATTTTCCAAAGCCAAATTTGTTCAGGGTCGCTATTAAGAATTTCCAGTTGACCCGATCAAATGCCTTTTCTGCATCCAGTGACAAAATAGTTGCTTCTTGATTGTTGATGGTTGTATAATCTATGAGGTTGATTAATCTGCGCATGTTGGTAGATGAATGTCTACCCTTTATAAAACCTGTTTGGTCAGGATGTCTTAAAGAGGGAACTACCTTCTCCAGCCTTCCTGCCAAAGCTTTGCAGATTATTTTAAGATCTGCATTAATCAGTGATATGGGGCGATAGCTGGATGGTGATGTGGGATCTTTCCCAGGTTTCAGAAGTAAGATAATATTCGCAGAATTCATATTTGGAGGTAAATAATTGTTATCCTTAATTTCTATTGTCATTCTGAGAAAAATGGGAGCTAAAATTTGCCAAAATTCTTTATAAAATTCTGCTGGGAAGCCGTCTGGTCCTGGAGCTTTTTTACTAGGCATGTTGGTTAATGCTTTATGTAGCTCTTCTTCAGTAAGAGGGGACTCCAGGGCTGTGATTTGTTCCTCTGTTGGTCTAGGCAAATCTATGCTATTGAGAAAACTGTTGATGTCATTGTCAGAAGGGTCAATTTGGGATGAGTAGAGGCATTGGTAAAAGTTTTTAAAAACTGCATTCATTGCGGATGGATCATGTGTTGCGTTCCCTGTTAGGTCTATTACTGATGAGATAGTTGTCTTTTCTTTGTTTATTTTTAGTTGATTTGCCAAAAATTTCCCAGATTTATTACTGTGATCAAACCTCTCCAAGCGTAGTCTCTGTAATAAAAACTGTGTTCTTCGATTAGTTATTTCATTTAATTCGAATCGTACTTTCCTTATTTGTTGTAAAGTTTTTTCATCCGGAGAGTTGCTGTACATTTCCTCTAACAATTTGATTTTTTGCTCTTAATCCACTAGTTTAGAGTTTTCTTTTCTTTTTTTGTGGGACGAGAAGGCAATAATTTTGCCTCTCATGACTGCTTTCCCGGCCTCCCATAAGAGGCATGAGGAGATACCTAGGTGGTCATTATTTTGAAGATATGAGGACCATTCTTTAGCAAAGAAGTCTATGAAGTTAGGGTCTTTGAGCAACGATGTATTAAACCTCCAGCTCCTTAATGAAGGTGGTGATGTTTTGTTTTTAAGAGTTAGAGAAACCGGTGCGTGATCACTGACAGTAATGGGATGGATCTGTGCTTCTGTAGCTATGCTCAATAAGGAGCTGTTGACCAAGAAATAATCTAGCCTGGAGTATGATTGATGAACTGTGGAAAAAAAGGTATAATCTCTTTTCGTGGGGTGGAATACACGCCAAATATCACAAAGACCAAAATCCTCCATGTACTGTTTAACAGTGTTTGTAGATTGCCATGTTCTAAGAGTTCCTGTGTTATTTAGCCTATCCATCTCTGGATCTAAACACATGTTGAGGTCACCCGCAATGATTATGGATTTGTCTGTATGCTCAGATAGCACAGAAAAGAAGGAATGAAAGAATTTAGGGTCATCTACGTTGGGGGCGTACACATTAGCTAAACATAGCTGCATATTTTGAGTGGAAATAGTGACTATTATAAATCTTCCTTCTGGGTCTATGACTTGGTTAGCTTCGGTAAATTTAACTTCCTTGTTTATCAGAATTGCTACTCCTCTCTGTCTAGAGTTATAACAAGCTGAATATACATTTGGAAATTCTGCTGTGGCGAGAATATTCACTGAGGAACTAGACATATGAGTTTCTTGAAGAAACGCAAAATCAGTTTTGAGATCTTTTAATTTGGTCAATATTTTCAGTCTCTTCTCTCTGGTTCCAGCTCCGTGCACATTCCAAGTAACTAACCTTAGGGTGGACATGCAGCTGTTGAGGTGAATGCTAGAAACTGTATGTTGTTGATTGAGGCAAAAATGAGTATATATGTACACATAGTGGTGTGCTTGTTGTTGCTATGAGGCTTTATGTGTAATGTACAGTGCATGGGATGTAATGCTGGAGATGTTGAGTGTCTAAGTGTGTTGTACAGATCAGTACTATTGTAGAATGGCTGAGTGATGTGGCAGCTTAGGTGAGAGGAAGGGAATAGTGTGTGAAAAAAGAAAAAGAGGGAAGGAGTGCAGAGGGGGGGATAATTAACGAAACAGGGAGGGTAAAAACAGAACAAACCTATTATAAACAGGCTTGAAGCTGCTGAGGAGACTGGTGGTGATATTACCTAAAGTGGAGAACCTTTATACCCCGTGAGTTATGCCCAGTGTGTCACATATAAGCATAAACTAACACCTGTGCAGAGAGTGTAAAGAGTGTGGATACATATCTGATTCAGTAGAGCCAGGGAGTGACGTTGGGGTCGCGGTGGAGCTGTCCGTTCATGTAGAGTCGGTCCACAGAGATGACAGCGCGGGCCCCTTCACTCAGAAACTTCTTCCTGATGGGGAACAAGATCCTACGACGCTCCACGATTTCTTTGGGGAACTGATCATCCATCCTGAAGTCGGTTCCCCGGAGCAAATTTTATTTGTCACACACACAATCATACAGCGTACAATGTGCAGTGAAATGCTTAGGTGACCGCCCGCGACCTCAAACAAGAAAGAATATCAATAGGAATAGGGAAATAGATATAAAATATAGGAATATACAAATATAAAAACATAAAAAACAGAGTGACCGAATGTGTGCAAATATGCTCTAAAAGTGACATGTGAAAGTGGCTTGTGTTTATAATGTCCATGATTACTGGTTAAGAGTCCGTATCGCCTGCGGGAAGAAGCTCCTCCTGAGTCTCTCTGTGTTGGCCTTCAGAGAGTGGAATCGCTTTCCTGATGGCAACAGCGAGAACAGTCCGTTGTCGGGGTGGCTGAGGTCCTTTGTTATCTTCCTGGCCCTGTTCCAGCACTGCCTGCTGTAGATTGAGTGTAGGTCAGGGAGCTCGGTGTGGATGATGCGCTCAGCTGAACGCACCACCCTTTGGAGAGCTCGTTTGTCCCGCATGGTGCTGTTCCCGAACCAGGTTGTGATGTTTCCCGTCAGGATGCTCTCTATGGTGCAAGAGTAAAAGTTCCTAAGCACCACAGAGGGCAGTCTAAAGTCTCTCAGGCGTCTAAGGTGGTAAAGACGCTGCCGGGCATTTTTCACTATGGTGTTAATGTGACAGGACCATGACAGGTCCTGCGTGATGTGGACACCGAGGTATCGGAAGCTGTTCACTCTCTCCACTGGGCTCTTGTCGATGATGGGGGTCTGGTAGTTCCTCTTCTGCTTTGTGGCGAAGTCCACTATCAACTCCTTTGTCTTGCTGACGTTTAGGAGGAGATTGTTCCTCTCACACCAGTCTTCCAGATGTCCAATCTCCTTCAGGTAGGCCGTCTCATCATTATCAGTGATCAGGCCCACCACAACGGTGTCGTCAGCGAATTTGATGATGGTGGTGGAGTTGGTTGACGCCATGCAGTCGTATGTGTACAGTGAGTACAGTAGAGGGCTCAGAACGCAACCCTGAGGGGCTCCAGTGCTGAGAGTGATGGGAGCTGAGACATATCCGCCCATCCTTACGGCCTGTGGTCTGCCAGTTAGGAAATTGGAGATCCACTGACACAGAGATGGGCTGAGTCCCAGGTGCTCCGACTTGGTGGTGAGTGTGGAGGGAATTATGGTGTTAAATGCTGAGCTGTAATCGACAAAGAGCATTTTAACATAATTTCCCCTTCTAGTGTCCAGATGAGTGAGAGAAGTATGAAGTAAATGAGAGATAGCGTCATCCGTTGAGCGGTTCGAACGGTAAGCAAACTGTAGTGGATCCAGTGTGTCAGGTAGTGAGGAGATAATGAAGTCTTTGATCAGTCGCTCAAAGCACTTCATCACTACTGAGGTGAGGGCTACAGGTCGATAGTTGTTGAGGGAACTAGGATGGGGTTTATTTGGGACTGGAACAATAACAGACTCCTTAAAGCATGTAGGGATCACCGACTGAGATAAAGAAGTGTTGAATATCTCTGTGAACACAGGTGCTAGCTGGTCTGCGCAGGCTCTGAGGACTCTACCTGAGATGCCATCTGGACCTGCTGCTTTCCTGGTGTTTACTCTCCTGAAGGCTCTCCTCACGTCATGCTCGGAGATGATAAACGCGTTACTGGTACTGGTAGTGACTTCCTGTCTGCAGCCGTTAGTTCCGCTAGCATTAGCGACGCTAGCATTAGCATCGCTAGCGTCCTTGGCTGCAGCCTCGAAACGAGCATAGAAGGTGTTCAGTTCGTCTGCCAGAGTCCTGTCCGCGCTCGTCACCCCGGATGTTGGTGCTCTATAGTCCGTTATTGTTCTTAGTCCCTGCCACAGGCTCCTGGAGTCACTCTGTTGGAGTTGTGACTCTAGTTTCCTCCTGTAGCGCTTCTTCGCCTCTTTCACCGCCTTCCGGACATTGTATGACGCAGCCTTATACAGCTCCATGTCCCTGGATGCGAGTCCCGCGTTATAGGCAGCGGTGCGAGATCTCAGAGCGTCACGGATGGTTTTATCCACCCACGGCTTCTGATTGGGAAACGTTCTGATTTTAGTTTTCTGTACGGTGTCATCCGCTAGTTTCCCCACAAATCCCACAACCGCTTCCATAAACACGTTGATGTTATCGGAGCTGTTTCTAAACATGCCCCAATCAGCGTCCTCGAGTGCGTCCTGTAAGGCAGCCACCGATTGGCCTGTCCAGCGCGCGACCTCTCTCTGAACCGGAACTTCCTGTTTGAGCCTTTGTTTATATTTTGGCATGAGGAAGATGGCGGCGTGGTCAGATTTCCCAAACGGTGGATGAGATTGTGCCTTGTAGCCATCCTTAACTGTTGTGTAACAGTGGTCCAGTGTCCTTTTGCCCCTGGTCGGGCAGGTGATGTGCTGGTGACGTGCTGGTAGAAATACAATTAGAAAAGTGTAGTCTGTGACTAGAATTTTCATGTACATCCGAGTCTGCCAGATGAGTTGTGGAGTCTAATGGCCGATGGCAGGAATGACTTCCTGTATCGTTCTCTGGCACAGCGAGGGTGTATGAATCTACCGCTGAAACTGCTTCTCAGGTTGGCCACCTCCCTGAAGAGGGGATGGGAGGGATTGTCCATGATGGTCCCCAGTTTAGCCAGTAGTCTGTCCCCAACCACCTCTTCCAGCTTGGCAGGCTTGAAGCCAATGACAGACCCTGCTTTCCTAATGAGTTTGTTCAGTCTGTTGGCGTCCTTTGCTTTGATGCCAGCACCCCAACACACTGCAGCAAAGAAGATGGTGCTTGCCATGACAGACTGGTAGAACATGTAGAGCATCCTGCTGCAAACATTGAAGGACCTGAGTCTCTTCAGTAAGTAAAGTCTGCTCGTGCCCTTCTTGTAGACGGCCTCAGTGTTTGAGGATCAGTCCAGTTTATCATCTAGATGTACTCCCAGGAACTTGTAGGACGAGACAACTTCCACATCCGTCCCACCGATACAGACTGGGGGGGGGGCGAAGACTTTCTCCTGCTAAAGTCTATCACCATCTCTTTAGTCTTGGTCACATTTAGCTGCAGGTAATTTTCCCCAGACCACCTGACGAAGCGTTCCACGAGGCTCCTGTACTCCTCCTCCCGTCCATCTTTCACACACCCAACTACAGCTGTGTCATCAGAGTACTTCTTATTATGTTAGCCTGTTCTCCAGTAAACTGTATGCCTTTGAACCCAGTGTAGATCCTGATCACTTCTTAAACTATAAAATACAACAAATACAGGCCTCTGAACGAGATCTTTGTGATTCTCCTCTTTCAGAAAATGAAATACTTTTCTCTATTAACCACCTTAAAAATAACAAATCTCCTGGATCAGATGGCTTAATGGGAGAATTTTATAAACAATGTAGTGATTAAATCACCCCCTTTCTAACACAGGTATTTGTTGAGAGCATAGAAAAAGGCTTCCTTCCTCCAACATTAAATCAAGGTGTACTTACTCTGATACCCAAACCCAAAAAAGATGTATTTCTCATTCACAACTGGAGTCCCATATGTCTATTAAATAATGACTACAAGATTCTTGCATCTGTCTTTGCAAAAAGTCTTAAATCTGTTTTAAATTTAGTTATTGCAGAGACACAATCAGGATTCATGCAAAACAGACACATCTCCAATAACATTCGTCTTGTTCTTGATATTTTAGATTACTCACACCTGATCTCTGATGACAGTTTTATACTCTTTTTAGACTTTTACAAAGCATTTGACTCTGTTAATCATCATTTTATCTTCAGCTGTCTTCATAAATTTGGTTTTGGCCCTTTCATCTGTAACACAGTTAAAGCTCTGTATAATAATGCCAACTGCTCTGTCAAACTAAAAAATGGCACCTCCCCTAGATTTAATCTTAATAGAGGAATCAGACAGGGGTGTCCTATTTCACCGTATCTTTTCCTTCTAGTTACTCAAACTCTTGCTGATTATATCAATATTCATAAATTAAAAGGCATCTCAGTTCTTAATAAAGAAATTATTATTAGTCAGGTAGCTGATGACACTACTCTTTTCTTAAGAGACAGCAGTCAAGTCTCCTGTGCTCTGAACCTTATTCAGTCTTTTTCTGATGTCTCAGGTCTACATCTCAATCTAAACAAATGTGAACTTCTTCCAGTTAAAGATTGTTCTTTAGAATCCATCTGCAACATTCCTGTAACATACTTAGGCATTATTATTTCCAAAAGTAATTTCGACACATGCTCATTAAATTTTACTCCCCTAATTGATAAAACCAAGAAACGTTTTAACCAATGGCTTCAGAGAGACCTGAGTCGAGGAAGGATTTTAGTCTCCAAAGCAGAAGGGATTTCTAGACTAACTTACTCAGCTCTTTCTCTGCACCTGGACAATCAGACTCTAAAATCTATTGACCAAATGTTGCTAAACTTCATCTGGAAAAACCGTATTCATTATGTAAAAAAATCTGTATTCATGAACTCCTATGAAAAAAGGGGCCTAAATTTTCTTGATTTTAACCCTTTAAATAATACTTTTAAAATAAACTGGATTAAATCATATTTATAAAATCCACTCTCCATTTGGAATATTTTCCTACATCACATGTTTGCTAAAGTAGGTGGTCTCCATTTTCTTCTGCTTTGTGATTATAATATTGACAAAATCCCAATAAAATTCTCTGCTTTTCACAGACAAATTCTTCTTTGATGGGCACTTATTTATAAACACAATTTTTCCCCTCATAAGTTTTTTATTTGGATTAACAGATATACCCTTTACAAGAAAAATCTTTATTTTAAAATAATTGGTTTGACAATAATATCCTACTGGTGGGTCAGCTCTTTAACCACAATGGTCATTTACTTAGATATGAGAAATTTAACCTTAAATACAACCTTGCTGTTCCTCCAAAAGAGCATGGCATTGTTTTTTACGCTGGAGGAGTCTTCATCAGTCTGAGAGGAGGCTCTCCAATAAATAGAGGATTAAGCAGAATCCGTCCATTCCAGGGAGATGAGGGAAAAAGCAGTCAAAGCTGCAGGAACAAACATCTGCTGAAGAAAAGCTCCGCCTCCATGGAGTTGCCTTCATCTTCATTGAATTCTTCTGCAGACTTGAAGCTTCTTTCCTGGAGTCTGAGAGCAGCAGAGAACAGAGGCTGATCTGCTGCTGTGTTTGTTTCCTGTCTAAACACTGTGTGTTTGTTTAAATGTTAATGTATGCTGATGATAATATATAACTTTTATATATCTGTTTCATGACATGTCATTCATAATGTTTACTAGAATTACTTATTTTTTTCTGAAGATAATCAATAAGCACTCCATTGTACTACAAGATAGATCTGATCCTGATCTGATAAGGACTGGATTGTTGTAGCTATTTAAAATATCTGTATAAAAAGAGCAACACAACAGGGGTCAGATTATGAGTTTACTTATTCCAACTCTTTTTCAAGCGACTAATAAAATTACTAACTAATAAAGTTTCACATTCATTTTATTTAATAAATTTGTTCTTCATACTTTAGCACATCCAGTTATGGGTCGCCACAGCGAATCAGCTTTCATTGAACCGCAAGGTACCGGCTCAGGGAGACACAGGCTCTGCCCCCCCCCCTGCTGTAGCTACGTAGGTAGGCAATAGTGTGAGGGTCTTCCCTAGGAACCCGCACTGGATGAAGCTTATTGCCCCCAATGTGACCTGTGTGTTTGCTGTAAACATTATTTATGATTATGAGTAATGACACTGTTTCATCGTTTTTTTTTCTTTATTTTCTAATCAATGTATGAGTTAATGTCTAAAATGAGTTTGATATATTTTTATTTGGTAGAATTGTATTATTTCATTATTTTAAGGCTTTAAATAAACAATCAAAAAAACAACTACAGCATCACTAACTGTGCTTGTGTTGATGTTTCTTGTCTAAACACTCTGCTATTTTGTTCTTTCAGCTTCAATAGAAACAAGAGAACCTGTCTGACTGGAGCTGAGAACAAAGTGACCTTTTTATGATGCAGAGTTGAAGTTTCTGCTCAACACATAAGTTCACGCAGAGTGACACACTAGAAAGAAAAGCTAAAGTATGACCATGGATATAAGATTTTCTAATGTGTATAGTTCATTTGTTTCTTCTGTGTTAGTTTCTTTCCACCATGCACAAGATATTTATTAGATTATTAGATACAACTATTGTATATGTCTACTGGATGTGCTAGCCATCTCTACTTTATTACTCTGCTAAAGGTCTATCATTAGTTTACTGAAGGACATCAGCATTGAGGTCTCCTACACATGAATATTTTGTCATCCAATCTTTGGATAGTTTTAGATGCCTATTTGCTATCTGAATTGATATTTTAGGGCAGGAATCTGCATCCTTAAACAATAAATGTCACAAGATAGGCAGATGGCTGGATCCAAATGCAGCAGGTTTATTAGCTCAGCTAAAAGTCCACAAAGCGAAATCAGGGTCTGGCAGGCAGGAGTTGAAAACAGGCATGAGATCATGAGAGGAGAGACAAGAGGGTCAAACTTCAGGCGAGGGTCGGGGCAGACAGCAGGCAAACAGTCAGGGTCAGAAGACAGAAGATAGCAGGTTATGCTAGCTCCCATGGTAAGTTTGAGGCTAAGGAAGTGGATAACCTCAGCTTTCAGTTCCAGAAATGGAGGTATGTTTCAGGGTATGTCAAGTTGCCATGGCAACTCATGCTCTGAACATAACCTGGTCCGGAGCAGGTTTAGTTGAAGGTTAGTTTGTTTTCAGAGAGGTGAAGCAGCATGGCGTGTCCATTTGAAGTTGATTTAGTGGATGAAGAGGCTCAGATAATACTTTTTCCACCATTAGAGGGTGATAAGACCACATATAGATGCTGGAAAGAGAAACTTTTTAACATTGATCTAACTTAATTATTTGCTTCAGTAAAGGTAAATAGTTTTTTTTCAGTTAAGTCATCTTAAAAATAACATGTAGTAATCAGACAGTTATTTTCCTTTCATTCAAATTAATTCAATTAAGTAGGTGGAACTTTGATGCTGCTGTTAGATCGGCACTGCAAGGGATTGTGGGATACCATTCCCTTTGTCTGGACAGATTTGGGTTTAAGTGTGGGTTTTTGACTAAATATGTTTAGTTGTTTAGCTGTTTTTCTGTGTTTTGCCGAGTTATTTTGTCCTACTATGCTTAAGTTTTTGCACCATGAGTGAGAGGGAGGAGAGGATGATGAGTTTATTTAGCACCCGAACCTTTTATATAAACTGTTAATGGCAGCTAAATGACAAATTACTTTGCATATAAAATTTTGAGTCAGTTTTTTAATCATTTTATTGTTATGGATATTAGTATATCTGCAGGCCCAAACTTAGACATATGAGAGTTCAAGAATTATAATTAATTGAGATGGAAAAACATTTAATTGAATTGGAGTAATATGACATTTAGTTAGATAAATATGTAAATTTGAGTTGTATAAACAATTACTGAGTTTTATAGACGCTTTTGGTGGAATAAATTTAACTGAATTACTTGTTACCAATTGAATCAATTCATTTAAATTGGATATGCTATATATTGTGGCGACCTGGGGGTTCGCCCCGCCTTCAGCCCCTAAGACTCATGGGAAGTGGGGAATCTTGGCGCTGGAAGCAGAAGTGTCCTCCACGCTGTTTGGCTGTTTATGTGTGCTTTAACAATTGGGCATTAATGCTGAAAAGGATATTTTGCTTCTCTGCCTATTTCTTCCCCTCTGAGACTGTCCGACGAGTATGAGTTGCTATGGCAACTTGACATACCCTGAAACATATCTTAACTTTTGGAACTGAAAGCTGAGGTTATCCACTTCCTTGACCTCAAACTTATCGTGGTAACTCACATAACCTGCTTTCTGGAATACCCCCCTGGATTTTCCCGACTTAGTTAATAAACAAGAACACAGAGTGATGTAAATTCCTGTAAAGCAGAGACTCTTCCAGGTGTTTGATTAGAGCATCTGTTTTTTCAAACTTTTTTGAGCCACGGCACACTACTGTCATTGAAAAAATCGCGCTGCACACCACCCACTGATAAAGTGAAAATAAAAAACTTTATGGCAATATAAGTGTTATAGTGTTAATATTGTAATGACCCAGCTGGTGCATCACTTGTACCGGGGAAAACAACAGCCTAGCTGTGAATCAATTGAGCTGTCAATCAACTGGCTGCGCCGGAGAGCTGTCCATGAGCCTGTCCCATACACCGCACAACTCCGCACACTCTCTGAGAGTAAGACACAGAAAGAGTAACTGAATGCATAATCTCTTTTCGGGCATCAAGCCCATTTATTTTATTCTTTAGCAGAGAGCAGAATGTTGATCTGATCTGTTGGAACTGACTTCATCCTGAAGCAAACAGGAAACATTTGAAGCAGTGATGGAGAGGAGGTCACTGAACAGACTCCTTTCAATTATGGACAACCCAGAGCATCCTCTCCACCCTGTCCTGGACAAACAGCGGAGCTCCTTCTCTAAGAGGCTCAGACAGCTCCGCTCCAAAACTGCCCTGTACCAGAAATCCTTCATACCAAATACAATAACCCTGTACAATAACTCACAATGCAACAGATAACCCTTGTACATTTTTTTTTCTATTTTGCACTTTTCTTTTACAATTTTTTTTACCTGCACTGTTTTGTAAATAGCTTTTTAAAATATACCACATTTTCTTTATTCTTGTTTTTTTATTTTTATTTTATATTATTCTTAGTGTTTTTTCCCCTCTGCTGTCAGTTGCTATGGTAACGAACAAATTTCCCACATATGGGATCAATAAAGTATTTCTGATTCTGATTCTGAAGCTGCACTGCTAAGTTCCTGTCCACCAGGGGGCAGCACTCCTTCCATCCAGCTGCAGGAAACCTTGATGTTCTGCAAAATCTGCAGTTGTTCAGACACGCCCTGTTACTGAGGAACACAGACGTCCTTCAGGAATGTGGTTCTGCTGCAGAACATTCTTCCAGACTACAGCAGAGAAAAAGTCCCACAGATCATCTGGAAGATCCACATTCTTTCAGTCAGAGCTGCTCTCAGGCTCAACTTTGGTTCAGAGTCTGTTAAAGGGGATGGAAGCCTGTGAGGCCAAAATGCTGCAGTGAGTGGAGGGTTCTGGTCTGTGGGGGGCTGGGACCATGGTGTTGATCAAAGTGTCAAACTGCAGTGTTTTCTGCTCCTCACATCTTTTTTACTGTTGGAATCTGTCAGAGTTTTTCCTGGAAACTCTGACAGATCTGGAAGATCCACATTCTTTCAGTTTCCCATCAGCTTTATAATCAAATCTTCCTCAAACTGCTGTTCTGACTTGTTCCCACTCTGACTTCAATCTGCTTCTTTCTCAGCTTCTGCTTCACTTTTAGGATCTTGTGGATTTGAAACGTTGTGATTCTAACAGACATGGAAAGAAAAGCTTCTCAGCTTCACTGTCAGCCATTTTCCTGAGCTGCATGTGAACAAACTCTCTGTTCCTCTGAGTCTGACTGATGATCAGAAGGAGCTGTTTCCAGGAAATAGTCAGGCCCCTCCCTTCAGCTCCATCAGGAGTTTCTGCTTCAGTGTCAGTAGATGACAGATGAGGGGAGTTCATGCACGTCTGGAAGCAGAAGGTCACATGACCTCACCTTTCTCAGTCACTGAGATCAACAGCTGCTGTCAGGTGGTGTCAGGTTTCTTCTTGAGCCAGCAGAGGCCTGTTGCACAAAAGTAGAATTAAGACATCCGGGATAAATGACTGAGCTGAGCTCAATGAAGCCAAAACATGTGCGTCCAGGCTTAATTGGTTGCACAAAGACCAAGCCAGGATGAGCAGACACGGATTCATGAAGACGGTAAAAAAAATGCAAAAATTGTGCAAAAATTAATTAAATAATTTCCCATCATTGAACTTGCAATTTTAAAGTGTAGGGGTGCTATAAAAACTCATTATCCTCTCCTTCACTCTCACTCGTGGTGCTGTGACATAAGCACAGTAGGACCAAATAACTCGGCAAAACTCGGCAAAACACAGTAAAACAGCTAAACAACTAAACATATTTAGTCAAAAAGCCACACTTCAACCCAAATCCGTCCAGACAGGCAAATGGAATGATATCCCAGAATCCCTTGCGGTGCCGATCTAACAGCAGCACCAAAGTTACACCTACTTAATGGAATTAATTTGAATGAAAGTAAAATAATTGTCTGAAAACTATGTGTTATTTTTAAGGTGACTTAACAAAAAAATGATTTCTCTTAACTGAAGCAAATAATTAAGTTAGATCAAAGTAAACAAGTTTAATTTTCCAACATCCATAAGTGGTCTTATCAGCCTCTCACTGTGGAAAAAGTATTATCTGAGCTTCTTCATCCACTAAATCATCTTCAAATGGACACGCCATGCTGCTGCACCTCTCTCAAAACAAACTAACCTTCAACTAAACCTGCTCCAGACCAGGTTATGTTCAGAGCATGAGTTGCCGTGGCAACTTGACCTACCCTGAGACATACCTCCATTTCTGGAACCGAAAGCTGAGGTTATCAACTTCCTTAGCCTCAAACTTACCGTGGAAGCTAGCATAACCTGCTTTCTGGAATACCCCCCTGGTATACCCCCCTGTTCTCTGTCTTTAGTTCAGGAAACAAACATCCTGCAGCTCCTGATAGTCATTTCACCTTCAACAAGAAGCCCCGCCCTCTTTTTCATGTCAGGACAAAACCTGATCAGATCCTGATGGTAGGTTGAGGGTTTGATACCAGGAAGGCTCACAGTTTGAATCAGACTTCGAAATTCCCCTTCAGCTGCTCCACCTGCTGCCCCGCCCACCTGTGCTGCCCCGCCTCCATCCAGGTGGACTCTTCCTGGTTGTGAGTCAGTGATCAGTGCTGCAGCTGCGTTGACACGGTGAGGGAGACTCTTCTTCCTCTTCATCTCTTTGCAGAAACTGAAGTGAGTTTGTTTCTGGAACTTAGTATTCACTAACTTGACTGTTTGTTTCTGAATGTTTGGAGAATATCTTCTTCTTTCTCTGCAAACTCTCATCACTCTGCTGTTTCCAAAGCTTCATCATTATTTATTACTGAGCAACATGGAGGACTCTTCTTCATCAAGTCAACAACAATCAGCTGATGCTTGTTGTGTTTTTTCTAAACTTTTCCTGGAATCAAACTGTGGTCTTCAGCATCAAAGTGGTTCAGATCAGCTGACTGCTGCTTCCTGTCAGAACTTTCCAGAACCCAGACAGAAGAAAGAGTTTCTGTCAGAGACACAAACCATCATGAAGCTCTGGAGGTCAAAGGTTTCAGTTCTGACTCCAAACCTTCCTGTTCTCCTCCATCCAAACCTGTGTGGAGGTCAAAGTTCATGAGAAAGTCTCTGTTGGAGCTTTGAGATGAAGAATTTATGTCTTTCTTTCTTTTCTCCTCATTCTTTGATTTCTGTCTGTTTTTCTTGATGCTTCATGTTTCCTGAAGTGTAGAAACAGGAAGTTTGTTGTTTCTGTGTCAAAGTGACTGAATGGAAATGTTGCTGCTGCAGCTCCATGTCTCCACCTGGTGGAGGGAGAGCAGAAGTGCAGCAGCTGATGGCAGCTTCCTCTGCCTCCCACTGCTGTCTGACTGAATTCACCTGAACCTGAGAGGAAACACAAGAGAAGAGCCAATCAGTGGAGGAGCAGCTGATCTGTTGGTGAAGGAGAATCAGAGCTGATGATGAGGAGTGTTTCCTCTGCAGGTGAAGGAGGAAGGTGTGTGTGAGCTGATGTGGATCCAGTGAATCCAGCAGCATGGATCAGTGGGAGGAACCACAGGAGGGAGCCCCTCCATCTAAAAAAAGGAGAAATGGTAACCATGACAACGCGAACAAAGCTCAGAGGTGAGATGAACATCTCCAATTGTCCATGATCTTCTCCATGTCAGAGCTCAGGACTCACACCAGCAACCTGCATTCTTCACAGGAACCAACTTGGACCTGGATCCAGCTGTGGGTCCAACAGGAGTGACAGATCAAGGGATTTTCCTCCTTACTCCAAAGACATCCATTCAGGAGAGGAACAGTGAGTGTTTGTCAGAGTTTTTGGAGGCTGGATTCTAGGGGTGTGCCAAAATATCGATATGGTGATATATCGCAATATTTAGTCCCGCGATCGGTTATCGATACGTCTTCATCAAGTATCGACCTTTTATTTACGTTTAAAAACCCTGTAAAACGTTATATTAACCATCCTTTGGTAAGACAATTCCTCGGAGGGTCGATAGGGGGCGCTCGTTGCGAGATTGGCTGTTGCGGGCAGACGAAGAAGAACACGCATTCAAACAAAGATGGCGGAGGGGAAAACAATGAGAAGCGAGGACAGCAAGTTCAAAGACGAGCCGGCAGCATTGAAGCTGCATCACCCAGAGTTGTGTGAGAAAGCTGTGGCTGTTGCTGCCTGAAGCCGACACAGCCCGGCATGGATACCTTTTTCCAGACGAAGCTACAGCCGTCTTCTGAGAGACAGAGCAGGGATAATAACAAACGGAAAACGGCCCCTGCAGCACGGTGGAGAACGAGGGATTTGGGTTTTTATTGAATGCAGTAGAGCCACGCTTTGACATTCCCTCTCAGAAATACTGAAAAAAGGATCCCTGTACTGTACGGCCAGACCAGAGCTACGGCTGCGATGGAAACGGAAGAAAGAGAGGCATTCCTGCCTTCAGACCCCCCTTCTCCTCTGACGCTAAAAAGTCTGAGGTTCTCCAGAAAAACATGAACATAAACATACATCGCATGCCACTTTACCCAAACGTGTTGTTCACAAAGACGTTAACTTTTAGATGCCCTTTAAGTTTTTTATGTATTTTATCCCTGGTCATTTATTTTGAAAGCAGTTCATGTCTTAAATAACTTAAAGGAAAGTTCCTTGATACTTGATTTTTATTTTTCTGTGAGAATTATATTTTTGTTTACACCACATTTGCACTAAATGGTGTCATTTATTTTTTTAACAAAGACACTACAATTTGTTCACAGAATTCATATCTGATTTTCAGCTATTTTTTCAATTAAGCGATGGCTATGGTTTTGTTTTTTTTAAGTTAATACCAATATGTCTGGCAGCTACTTGACTCATTCATTTTTTATCCTGTTTACAGCAATTTTGTACTAAATAATGACACTGCTGTTCATGTTCACTATTGTTTAAACTGAATTTTACAGATATTTCCAAATGGAAATTGTCATTGTTTGTCAAAGACAGAGTATTACTGATTTCAGCAATGTTACACAAAAGTCTGTTATTCATTACACCAAATAGGACACAAGTTGTTAATTTTCAATGTGTTTAAAAACTAAAAAATAAATGGGGAAATATTTTCCAAAAAGCTGTTTTTAAAGTTCTTCTTTCTTAAAGTTTGATATATCGTGAGTTGTTAGAGACGAGATATATCGATTATCGCATTATCGCCATATCGTGATAGTATCGTTATCGTGAGCAATGTATCGCAAATCGTATCGTATCGTGAGGTACCCAGTGATTCCCAGCCCTACTGGATTCTAGTTCAGATGATCAACAGTTTTCAGATGAAGGACTTGAGGTCTGGTTCAGTTCTGGATCTCTCTGATCAGACTCACTTGGAGCATCATGTGTGTGATGAGATCTTTTCAGTTGAGTCTTCTGAGAGTCTCTGAGAGACATCAGAGATGTTGGAGAAGAAAACATGTTGACTGCTGACTCTGACTGACAGCAGCTCCAGTCTAATGAGAAGAATCACTGCAGACTCCTAGGATTCAGATTTTCATGCTTTCAAACATCACATTGTTCTAGTTTGACTTTCTGCTATCAGAATTTCTACATTTCTACATGGAGAATTGGAATCAGCTTTTAGGGCTTGTGCATGTAGTGCAAGGACCCTATTGTATTTATAAGGTTCTTCTGCCGGATGAGTTGCCTTTTTGAGGACTTTTACAATTTTTTGTTTGTTTTCAGGGCTCGTACTAGAACGAACTTCCCCTAGAGATTTGAGAATAATGACTCCAAACTCCGGATTTGCAAACTAGACCCATGTCTGATATTATATTGCAAAGCTTTTAAGTTTTTACGGATGTTTGGTGACCGTGGCGGCACCTTGAAATTGGAGGTCGTTTCGAAAACATGCCATGAAAAGAAAAATGGCCATTACTTAACCATGCATAATCTAATCTGACCCAAAATTGATGTGCATGATTGTAGTCTGACTCTGAACACATCTGCAGTGTTACAATCCGGAACAGGTCAACAGGTCACTGCTCCAAGTAGGATGAGCCGACACACCTCAAAAAATATGTCCACCTGTTGAAAAGCCATTGAACTTTACACAGACAAAAAACCATAACTTTCAACGTGGGGGTGTGGTTGTGACAGAGCGGCAAAGTTAGGTGTGTCGCCATGCACGCAAAAGTTGCTCTCACGTGCACATTCCTTGTCCGATCTCACTGAAATTAAATAGATTTGATGAAGCTTCTATTCTGAACCCATGGATATGACAATCTTGGAAGAGCTCTATAGCACCACCTAGGTATTGAAAAACACAGTTTTTGTTGCATTCTGCCCTATCTTTTCTCTGTGCTTCGTGCATGAAATTAAAATTGGAGATACTCAGAAGGGTCTTCTCTCATAATCTGCAGTTTCATGGATGTACGCCTAACGGTGCCTGCATAAGCCACTACCAAACAAACCAAAAGGTTTCAGAATTGGATGCTTCTTATAATTTCTACTCTTAAAAGGCCACATGATAGGGTGGAGAAACTTCATGAGAAACTTCATCACTAGATTTTTCTTATGAAATTTTGGACCGAACATATATCCTTATACACGAAACATCTCATGGATGCACTGGGACGCATCCTCAGTGATGTATCCTGAGGTCATCGGGTGTTTCGGGTCTCACAACATCATACACCCTCACCCAGGCGACCCAGCCGGGGTTGATCAGACCCCGACTTGCATCCCAGCAGCAGACCACAGATCAGCCCTTTTCATCCACAGCCACCTCGTAGCCTTCTCTGCGGCTTTGCACACGGATTGAATGGCCCTCTTTTTGGCCGCCCCTGTGATGTCTAATCGGCAGAGGACTTTACAAAGGGAACGTCCTGCAAAGCCTCTACAGCCAACTTCAACAGGCTCATAGAATGTTTTCCAGCCTCTTTCCCTACACGCCTCAACCAGTTCCTGGTACTTAGCGCGTTTCCTTTCGTTTGCTTCCTCCATACGCTCTTCCCAGGGCACTGTGAGTTCCAGCATGATCAGGTGGTTTGAAGCCTCAGAGATTAGTAACATGTAACATAAATATTTTCAAAATTTAAAAAGTTACAGCTGAATTTTGAGACAATTTTACATCAGAAAGGTCAGAAAAGGTGTTTTTAAGGCAAAACTACGAACCCCTGTTTGTTTTCATAACTTATCATTCATATATCAACACCAAACTAGAAAAATGAAGGAATCTGTGTCCTACTGCCCTACATAATTTTTTCAGTATTTTAAGTCAAACAGAGGAATTTTTAGAAATATTTTTACATCACAAAATCTGTGCTGAATCCATCTGGACTCCGAACAAATATTTTTTTAATCAAAACTTGTTTTTCAACTATCGACAAACTTCATAGACATATAGCTGAACGTGTCCAAAATGTACCTGAATGTTTTCAGAATTTTAAAATGAACTGGTGAATTTTAACAATTGTTTTCTTCTTACATGCAACAGCCTTTTGAAGTCAGGCCTGCTGCTGGGATCAGATTACACCACTCCTTCCCCTTGCAGGGTTCCTGCTCATATGTAAATTAGCAAGCAGTGAAAGGCGCAGACATTTTAATTTGGCCACAAAAAGCCAATTTTGCACTAAAATACAGTTTTTTTTATTTTTGTGTGTGTCTTTTATACATCTTTAGTACTAATCATTGCTTTTTATTTAATATTTTCAGTCACTTCAAAACTTTGCCGGCAAAAGAACTCAACTTATCAACAACTTATCAACCACATCCATTAGAGCATTACAAACATCTCAGCTTCAACTTTACAAACCAATGAAAAACAATTTCTACACTTTTTCCAAATCTGCAAATCACAATTCTGAAGCTTTTCTCACTCACACAGGCTCTGACACAATAAACCACCAGAAACACAGTCCATGCTCTACAGGAGGGGTCTGAAACTCGCGCCCCGCGGGCTGTTTGTGGCCCCCAAGAAGATATTTTGCGGCCCTCGCCTTAATATGAAAGTTTAATGTTAATGTGTCCCGCCAGTTTGTATGAAAGACACCTTTTCAGTTTTGTGTGCAGAGCTGACGAACCAACCAGTCACAGTGGGGTACATGACTCTTGGGGGCGTAACATTAGCCGCGTTTACATGGGCAAAGTGATCGGAAAGAATGCCTGATCGGAAAGAAAATGTGTCATGTAAACGCGCCGTTCGGAATAGTCTGCCCCGGTCAGACTCATTCGGATCAAACTTTCTTTCCGATCGAGATAGGTAGGTTATACCGATCCTTTATCCGATCGTGGTACATGTCATTCCAATCGTGTGTCACTACTGCTCTGGTTTACGTCATTCATAGATAGTGGTTCCTGATAAAAAGCTTTGGAAGCGCATACGGGACCAAACAGCTGTTCTGCGGCGGCCCCTTGAAAAGCGCCGCTCCGCTCTCGCCCCGCTCTCGCCCCGCTCTTGCCCCGCTGGCTCTCTGCCTCTCTCAAACCCCTCATGAGGGGGGTGCCGGGGAGGAGCACTTTATGCCCAGTGAGGTCTGGAACCGGCACCCGAGCTCTGCGTTCGGGCTCCGGTGCCAGTAGACCGAGTGAACCTCTCTGAGCAGAGCAGGCAGATTTATTAATGTGTTAGGGGGGGGTGTTACGTGTGCGTTTTGTTGTGTTGTTATGTGTGAAAATTCGGAGCCGACCCGCCGCTCTGGGTTAGCGGCTGCAGGACTCACGAGAACCAAGCAGAGCTCGGCCCGTCAGCTCACACATTTGGGTCGGTGTATGAGCTTCAAAGCAGAAATGTCGCTCAGTCCTTAGAAACTGTCCAAACAATCACGTGGATTTGTGTTTCCAGTCGTGTCCCGACAAAATAGAGGCTGATGTTATTCCCAAACATTTACGTGCAGCCAAGCTAATGTTGTTAGCCCGTGTTTATAGCCTCTCCTAACCCTGGCTTCAAGCTCCTCCTGCACAAAAAAGCACCGACCACACGGATTAAATATAAACCGATGAGCGAATAGATGCTTCATAATATTCATAACATTAATAAAAGCAAGTTTGGAAGATTGCCTCGTATATTACCAAGCTACTGCATAAATGTATGTGACAGCAAAGGTTTGTTTACAATGGGACACTTCCTTCCGGGAGTTTTTACACTACTGCGCATGCCCAAATGATTTATTCCGACCGAAAGTGTGACCCATGGGAACGTTTGTTCTAATCGGAAAAAGGTTTTCTGTGCCCATGTGCACAGGTGAATTTTAACCCGACCATTGATCCAATCAAGATATTTTGCCCATGTAAATGTGGCTACTGACTGGGCTTGAAAGCAGGGCAACATTTAAGGCAGGAAACCTGACCGCCCCCTCCCTGGACCAGGAGCAGTTCCTGACTTTATTTTTTAGAACGTATTTATTCGCTCGTAATTTTCTAAATACATGCAGTTAGTGCTGAACTTTTTTTCTGGGCCGCACAGACCCGGAGGAGGGTTAAGGTTATGGTTACGGCTAGGCGCACGGCGGCGTATATCAACAAACGGTTCTAGTGCGCGGCTTTCACTGCAGTACACTGCTCTCGTGGGTGGTGGGCCAGCTGAGAAGAAGAAATGTCACACACATTGAGTTATATCGCTAGAGGAGACACTTCCGCTTGGGAAGCCAGGCCAACGGTGGCGGAGCGCGACGCCATCTTGGTGAGGTCGTTGGCGCCCACATGACAATGATCTCTATAGCCTTTAGCGGCCTCTAAGTAGCTTTCATATAATTTAGATATATTTATACCTATAATAAATAAATATGTATGTATATATATATATATATATATATATATATATATATATGTGTAGTAGCATTCATTCGGGCTCGAGAAATGCAGCCGGATGGTGACAAACAGAGGCAAGGTAGTCCACACAGGGGGGGTCTCACTCCCAGAAGGAACAATAGCAGACATTGAGGACAGTTACAAGTACCTTGGAATTCCCCAGTCAAATGGCAACCTGGAGCAGGCAACAAGGAAAGCTGCAACAGCTAAGTACCTTCAACGAGTAAGGCAAGTCCTGAGAAGCCAGCTCAATGGCAAGAACAAGACCCAGGCAATAAACAGCTACGCACTGCCAGTTATCAGATAACCTCTCCATGGGATGTACCACCGGACCATAACTGAAGTGGCTGATATCAAGAAGTCCTACCAATGGCTAGAAAGGGCTGGCCTACAAGACAGCACTGAAGCGCTCATCCTGGCAGCTCAGGAACAAGCCCTGAGCACCAGAGCGATAGAGGCTCAGATCTACCACACCAGACAAGACCCAAGGTGTAGGCTGTGCAAAGAGGCGCCTGAAACAATCCAGCACATAACTGCAGGGTGTAAGATGCTGGCAGGTAAAGCATACATGGAGCGCCACAATCAAGTGGCTGGAATAATATACAGGAACATGTGTGCAGAATATGGACTGGAAACCCCATGATCAAAATGGGAAACACCTCCGAAGGTGGTAGAGAATGAGAGAGCAAAGATCCTGCGGGACTTCCAGATCCAGACTGATAGGATGGTAATGGCGAACCAACCAGACATTGTAGTGGTGGATAAAGAACAGAGGAAAGCCGTTGTGGTGGATGTGGCAGTGCCAAGCGATGGGAACATCAGGAAGAAGGAACATGAGAAACTGGAGAAATACCAGGGACTCAGAGAAGAACTGGAGAAAGCCTGGAAAATTAAGGTGATGGTGGTGCCTGTGGTAATTGGAGCACTCGGGGCAGTAACCCCCAAGCTGGAGGAGTGGCTACAACAGATACCTGGAAAGATCTCAGACTTCTCAGTCCAGAAAAGCGCAGTGCTAGGAACAGCTAAGATACTGCGCAGGACCCTCAAGCTCCCAGGCCTCTGGTAGAGGACCCGAGCTGGGAGGAGAAACCACCCGCGGAGGGTGAGAGGGGCGTTTTTTTTAATGTGTACATATATATGTTGACGTTAAAGAGAGAGACCGCCAGCCTAAAAAGCTCAAACCTTAATGAAAAATTCACTTCTCACAAATAAAAAAATTATTACAAAGAATTAAAAAAAAGAAATTCTAAACATTTAGAAGTTTTAGAACTCTGTGACATGTAATTAAAATTATTTAAAAAGCCCAACAATAAGTTAATTATAATAAATTATAATCAAATAAAACGTTTGAGGCGAAGCTGCAGCGAGACTGAAGGAGAACAGAAAGTTGGAGTTGTCCTTAACATTCAATGTACTTTTAATATGCCAGCTGCAGAAGACCTTTTATTATGTCAGGTGTGCGTTGGATTCAGGTCAGATCTCAGTACTAGTTCTACTACTACTATCCTTGTAAACAGACTTAAAAGTGTTGGCCTTTCAAGGACTGTTCTCAAGTGGTTCAAATCTTATCTCATGGAGAGAAACTTTATGGTAAGCATAGACACACATAGACACACAGCTCAACCAGGAAAAAACTGAAATTTTAGTTATCGGTCCTGAAGCCAAGAGAGAGAAACAGTTTCTGAAGTTAAAAGAACTTTCATTAAGTCATTCAGAGACGGTCAGAAACCCTACCGTTATTTTTTACTCTAAGCTAACTTTTATCCCCCACATAAAACAGGTGGTTAAAACTGGTTTTTATCATCTTAGAAATCTGGAGTCTGCCCACTACTCTCTCTTCCTAATATGGAGATGGTAATGCATGCTTTTATGATGAGTAAAATTGATTACTGTAACGCCCTGCTTGCTGGTCTTCCAAAAACCAACATTAGGAACCTTCAGCTTCTCCAAAATTCTGCTGCATAAGTTCTTACAAAGACCAGGAGGCGGGCTCACATCACCCCAATTTTAAAATCCCTGCATTGGCTCCCCATATGCTTCAGGATTGATTTTAAGATACTTTTAACCGTTTTTAAATGTCTTAACAGATCTTGCGCCTTCTTATTCATCCAATTGTTTAGTAAGGTATGAACCCTCGCGGACCCTGAGATCCTCTGGAACTGGTCTGTTAACCATTCAACCAGTAAAAACCAAAACATATAGAACAAGCATCTTTTCAACACTATGGCCCCCGTTTATGGAACAGTCTGCCAGAGCAGTGATCCCCAACCTTTTTGTCACCGTGGACCGGTACAACGCAAGGCACGTTTACCGCGGACCGGGGGGGGGTTGAGGTGCAACGCAAGACAGATTTAACGCGGACCGGTAATGATAATAACAATAATAATAATAAGTTTCCCCTTGTCAAAGCAACTTTCTAAAGAAATTTGTTTTTTGCTCATTTTGGTTGTTTGGGTTTCATTTTAGTGGGGTTTATCACCTGATGTTTGGTGTCGCAACTTTGACGTGTGTTAAGTGTGACAGAGAGAATCCGGTCACTTTTCAAAATAAAATGTTTTTGTCGGAAAAAAAAACAATAAAATGGAAATTATTTTTTCTTTCTGTGCGGCCCGGTGCCAAGTGTCCCGCGGCCCGGTACCGGTCCGCGGCCCGGTGGTTGGGGACCACTATGCCAGAGGACCTGAGAGCCGCAGAGAGCATTGATGCTTTTAAGAAAAGGCTAAAGACCTATCGTTTTAACCTGGCTTTCAGCAAATTTCTTACTACCACTATTTCTTTATCTATTTATTTTGTTATTTATTTATTTATTTTTATTTATCTATTTTATCTTGTTTCATAAACTTACACTAGATTTTGATGTGTTAATTTGATTTTAATTTATCTTATTTCAATGTTTTATTTTTTTATTGCTTTTATCAATATATTTAAGGTTTAATTCTCTTTTATATTTTTCATTCTCTTGTTAATTTTTTATTTATTTATTTATTTTCCGGTGCTTCCTCAGTTTGGAGCTCTCCCTCTTGGTCGGATGCCGTTCAGACACTGTGGATAGGGACCTGCATCACCACTTAGCTGTGTGGAGCGGTCCCCGCCTATGATGCTGCATTTGGCTGGTTATGCAGCTGTTCACGGAGGGGGAGGTCCCAATTACCAGCGTTTTCGTGCTCAGCCTGTTTCTTATTTCTTAATTCTCACTGGGGGTGGGAGTAGTGTGAGAAGTGGGGGGTTGTGTAGGTATGGGGAGGGGGGCCCTATTTTTATTTTTATTTATTGTGCTTGTTTACTTGAATCTTCATGCTTGTTTTGATATTATTTATTTTGACTTGTTTTAATGTAAAGCAATTTGTGTTATACTTTTATATAAAAAGTGCTTTATAAAGATTGATTGATTGATCATGCTGTTCTCTAAAACCAAACCCAAACTCCGAAACCTCTGAAGCCCCCAATTACTACAAAAGAAGGACATTTAATTGAACTGGTCACGGAATACAAATACCTTGGTATTTTAATTGATGACTGTCTAACTTTTAAACCACATATTCAGAAACTGGCTCACAGGCTGAAACTAAAATTACGCTTTTATTTCAGAATTAAATCATGTTTATCATTTGAAGCCCGTAAGAAACTTGTCACTGCCACTTTTATGTCTGTCCTTGATTTTGGTGATGTGATTTATATGAATGCTTGTGCTTTATATGAATGCTTTGCATGCTTTGGACAGTGTTTTTCATGATGCACAGCATTTTATAACAAACATGAGGTCACTAACCCAACACTGTGTTCTGTGTGCTCAGGTGGGTTGGCCCTCCTTATCCCAGCGCAGATTGAAAGATTGGTACCTTTTAATTTATAAATGCATTCTGGGGTTGGTACCGTCTTATCTCCAGCAGCTCATAGAACTGAAGAGCAGCCGCAGCTACAGCCTACGGTCTCAGGACGTGCTCCTGCTCTCTGTGCTCAGAGATCACAAAGAGATGGGGAAAAAAGTCTTTTAGATTTGCTGAAGCACAGTTTTGGA
Organism: Oryzias curvinotus; assembly: GCA_023969325.1. Lineage (NCBI taxonomy): Eukaryota > Metazoa > Chordata > Actinopteri > Beloniformes > Adrianichthyidae > Oryzias > Oryzias curvinotus. Next base: position 29,873,550 of record CM043707.1, read on the forward strand.
ATGAACTCCAGAAAGAGTTTAAATTGAAAAAATTGATCTTCCTGGGCTCTTTTAAAAAGCTTTTAAATGAACGTGAGACAAAGCTTTCAAACTGTAAATGCTTTATTTAACCCTTGTGCTATCCTAGGCACTTTAACATTGGGATTTGGGTCATCTAGACCAGTGGTCCCCAACCACCGGGCGGCGGACCGGTACCGGGCTGCGGGACACTTGGCACCGAGCCGCGGAGCGGTACCGGGCCGCGGGAAATTTTGGCACCGGGACGCACAGAAAGAAGAAATAATTTCCATTTTATTGTTTTTTTTTCGAAAAAAAAAAACAAAACGTTTTATTTTGAAAAGTGACCAGATTCTCTCTGTTACATCTGTCACACTTAACGCACGTCAAATGCGCGACACCAAACATCAGGTGATACACCCCACTAAAATTAAACCCAAACAACCAAAATGAGCAAAAAACAAACTTCTTTAGAAAGTTGCTTTGACAAGGGGAAAATTATTAAGTCAAAGTCAAAGTCAGGTTTATTTGTCAATTTCTTCACATGTGCTTGACATACAAAGGAATCGAAATTACGTTTCCCACAGTCCCGTGCGTAGACAAAACAATAAACAACAGTAAAGTGCAGATGCACAACAAGAACAGGTCTATTCTCTAGTAATAATAAATAATAAAATGTGAAGACAATAAATATGTTAAAACAAGGTGCAGATTGCTTAAAGCAGCATGAGCCAACTGTGTGCATTTAGTTGGTAGGAATGAATATTATTTACATGAATTAATATTATTTACATGTGCAGTTGCATATGCAGAGGTAGTTATTTGTCTCAGTTCAGTGTTAGTGTTTTGTCCTTCAACACTTAGTGGAGGAGGGGTGTTTATCCTATTCTGGTGGTCCTGCTGGCTGGCACTGTGAGTGGGGAGGGGAGTGAGTTCAGCAGTCTCACAGCCTGATGGATGAAGCTGTTGCTGAGTCTGGTAGTGCGGGAGCGGAGGCTCCTATATCTCTTTCCAGAGGGCAGGAGGCTGAACAGACTGTGTGCAGGGTGGCTTGCTTCATTTACGATTGTGATGGCTTTGTGGGTGAGGCGGGTGGTGTATATGTCTTGCAGGGAGGGGAGTGATACACCAATTATTTTCTCAGCTGTTTTCACTGTGCGTTGTAGAGCTTTCCTGTTTTTCTCTGTGCAGCTCCCACCCCACACAGTGATGCAGCTGGAAAGGATGCTTTCGATGGTTCCCCTGTAGAATGTTGTCAAGATGGGTGGTGGAGCACTTGCCCGCTTGAGTTTGCGCAGGAAGTAGAGGCGCTGCTGTGCTTTCTTGGCCAGTGATGCAGTGTTGATTGTCCAGGAGAGGTCCTCGCTGATGTGCACCCCCAGGAACTTGGTGCTGCTCACCCTCTCCACTGCAGCACCTTCGATGGTGAGTGGGGGGTGTTGGGTGTGGCCTCTCTGGAAGTTGACAACAATCTCTTTGGTCTTGCTAACATTAAGCAAGAGGTTGTTGTCTTTGCACCACATGGTCAGGAGCTCCACCTCTTTTCTGTAGTGGGTCTCATCGTTCTTGGTGATGAGCCCCACTAGTGTTGTGTCGTCCGCAAACTTCACAAGGTGGTTGGAGCTATAGGTTGGTGTGCAGTCGTGTGTCAGCAGGGTGAACAGCAGGGGACTGAGCACACAGCCTTGAGGGGCCCCTGTGCTCAGGGTGATGCTGTTGGAGATGTTGTTGCCAACACGAACTGCTTGAGGCCTCTGGCTGAGGAAATCCAACAGCCAGTTGCAGAGGGAGGTGCTGAGGCCCAGTCTGTCCAGTTTGCAGATGAGTTGTTGTGGTATTATGGTATTAAATGCTGAACTGAAGTCTATGAACAGCATTCTCACATATGAGTCTTTCTTGTCCAAGTGAGTGAGAGCTGGGTGGAGGGCAGAGCAGATTGCATCTTCTGTGGATCGTTTTGCTCTATATGCAAACTGGTATGGGTCCAGGGTGGGGGGCAGGTTAGATTTGATGTGTGACATGACTAGTCGTTCGAAGCACTTCATGATAATGGGTGTCAGTGCCACAGGACGGTAATCATTGAAGCAGGATGGGGAGGATTTCTTTGGCACAGGTATGATGGTGGCAGTTTTGAAGCCTGATGGGACAATGGCTTGCCTCAGGGAGATGTTAAAGATGTCTGTGAAGACATCTTTCAGTTCCTCCGCACAGTCTTTTAGCACACTGCCAGGGATGTTGTCTGGACCTGCTGCTTTCCGGATGTTGATGGTGGAGAGTGTCCTCTTCACGCTGGCAGCAGACAGGCACAGAGGCTGGTCGTGCAGAGGTGGTGGTGTTTTCTGTGGGCAAGTGTGGTTTTGTGCTTCAAAGCGTGCAAAGAAGCTGTTCAGGTTGTTCAGCAGAGTGGTGTTGCTCTCACAGCTTCGCGGTGCAGGTTTGTAGTCGGTGATGGTCTGGATGCCCTGCCATAATCTCTGAGCATCCTTGCTATCCCTGAAGTGAGCGGTTATTTTGTGTGTGTAATCTTGTTTTGCTTTCCTGATGCCACGGGACAGGTTGGTTCTTGATGTTCTCAAGCTTGGTTGATTCCCAGCTCTGAAGGCCTGGTCTCTCGCCTTCAGCAGCCTGTGGACGTCCCCTGTCAGCCATGGTTTTTGGTTAGCTCGAGTGATGACGTTCTTTTTATGGGTCACATCATCAATGCATTTGGTGATGTAGGACGTCACAGTGTCTGTGTACTCCTCGATGTCTGTGGTGTTGTTATAGGTGGCTGCTTCTTTGAACATTTCCCAATTTGTCGACCCAAAACAGTCCTGGAGAGCAGAAGTGGCCTCCTGTGGCCACACCCTTACTTCTTTCAGAACAGGTTTGGTCACTTTCACTCTCTGTCTGTATGCTGGCGTTAGCATCACAGTGAGGTGATCAGAGGCGCCGATGTGGGGGAGGGGGGAAGCTTTGTATGCTCCTTTGTGCTGAGTGTAAACAAAGTCCAAGATGTTGTCACCCCTGGTTGGAAAATGGACATGCTGGTGAAATTTCGGGAGAACAGTTTTAAGATCAGATGATTAAAATCTCCTGCGAGGATGATGAAACCGTCTGGGTGTGCTGTTTGTTGTTCACTGATGGCTTGATACAGTTCGTTCAGTCGCTGATATTATTAGTTGGGGGTATACAAGTAGCAACCAGCAGGATCGAACTTATTTCCCTCGGCAAGTAGAAAGGGCGACACTTCACGAACAAAAACTCCGCCAGTGGGGAGCAGTGTTTGCATACTACAGTGGCATCTCGGCACCAAGCGTCCCGGATGTAAACACAGACCCCGCCGCCCCGGGTCTTTCCTCCGTCTACGAGAGCCCTGTCGGCTCTGTAGCATGCTAACTGCTCCAGTTGTATAGCAGAGTCCGGAATGTTGTCATTAAGACATGTTTCCGTGAACACCAGCACACAACAGTCACTCACTTTTCGATTCGCTGATCTTAGTAGTCGGATGTCATCAATTTTGTTGTCCAGTGATCTTACGTTGGCCAGAAGGATAGATGGAATGGCTGGGCGAGCTGGCTTAGCCTCTAGCCTAGCTCGGACTCCTCCGCGCTTGCCCCGCTTCTTCGTCCTTGCACACCGCTTCCGACGCCTCCTTTCCGGGAGAGGGGTAGCAGGCGAGTTCGGTGGATTAGCTGGCCCGCGTAGTAGTCCGAGTTCCCTTAGCGTCTTTGTTTCAGTGTTCAAAGCTTGGCAGAAATTGCTTCTCCGAATGTGAAAGAGAGCCTGTCGACTGTACCTGTATTTCGACGTAGACTGACAAAAACTTGCAGACAAACATTTTTTTGACGAACAAAACATCGCACTATTATTATTATTATTGTAATTATTATTACTAAGGAGAAAATACCACCCCCGGTCCAAACGTGTCTTGCGTTGCACCACAAACCCCCCATTTTTCGATTAGAACAAACGTTCCCATGGGTCACACTTTCAGCCGGAATAAAACATATGGGCATGCGCAGTACTGTTGAAAATACCGGAAGGGAAATGTGTCCCATTGTAAACAAACCTTTGCTGTCAATTACATTTATGCAGCAGATCGGTGATATATGAGACGATCGTCCAAACGTGCTTTTATTAATGTTATGAATATTATGAAGCGCCTGTTTGCTCATCGTTTTATATTTAATCCATGTGGTCAGTGCTTTTTTTGTGGAACAACGGAGCTGGAAGAAGGGTTAGGACAGGCTAACAAGCGCTAACAACATTAGCCTTGATGGACACAAAATCCAGGACCAACCAAGCCGGAAAAGCTGCAATCTGCATCTTGGCTGCACGTAAATGTGTGGGAATAACATCAGCCTTTTTGTCGGGGCACAACTGGAAACACAAATCCACGTGATTGTTTAAACAGTTTCTAAGGACTGAGCGGCATTTTTGCTTTGAAGCTCACACACCGCCCCAAAGCCGCTAACTCACAGCGGCGGGTCGGCTCGCAGTCCAAATTCTCACACATAACAAAACAACAAAACGCACACGTAACAAAGCACCCTTCCCTAAAACACAAATTAATAAATCCGGCTGCTCTGCTCAGAGAGGTTCACTTGGTCCAAACCTCAGTGGGCATGAAGTGCTTCTCCCCGGCAGCCCCCTCGTGAGGGGTGAAAGAGAAGCGAAGAGCCAGCGGGGCGAGAGCGGAGCGGCGCTTTGGATGGGGCCTCCGCAGAGCAGTTGGTCGGTCCCGTATGCGCTCCAAAGCTTTCTCTCAGTGAAACACCATCTATGAATGACGTAAACCAGAGCAGTAGTGACACATGATCAGAATGAACTGTTTACATGCAACACGATGGGATAAACAATCGGCATAACCCACCTATCTCGATCAGAAAGAAATTTTGATCCGAACGAGTCTGATCTGGGCAGACTATTCCGAACAGCGTGTTTACATGACGCATTTTCTTTCCGATCAGGCATTCTTTCCGATTACTTTTGCCCATGTAAATGCGGCTAGTGTCACGCTCACTAAATAGCTTGATGTCATCCATGTAGAGGAGGTGACTGATGTTGGCCCCATTTCTGAGTCGGTATTCATGGCCAGTCTTGCTGATAATTTGGCAAAGGGGGTTCAGACCTATGCAGAACAGCAGTGGGGACAGAGCATCAAGGACACTTGTGCAAGTGGCTTCCCATTGGCTTCAAGGGTGGTTTTCCAAAGCTTCATCAAGTTTTCTTTGAAGGCTCTTAGAGTCCTGTTGATGTTGTACAGCTCCAAACATTCAGTGATCCAAGTGTGTGGCATTGAGTCATAGGCTTTCTTGTAATCAATCCAGTACCCTGCAGTCTTGAGCAACTATTGAGTCAACCAGGAGTTGGTGTTTGGCTCCTCTGGAGTTTCTACCAATGCCCTTCTGTGTGTTGCTCATGGATTGATCCATGTGCCTATTTATCTTGGTTGCAATGATGCCTGACATGAGCTTCCATGTTGTGGAGAGACAGGTTATTGGCCAGTAGTTGGATGGGACTGCACCCTTTGAGGGATCCTTCTGGATCAGGATCGTACGCCCTTCTGTTAGCCATTCGGGGTGAGTCCCATCTCTTAGCAGCTGGTTCATTTGTGCTGCCAGGTGCTCGTGGAGTGCGGTAAGCTTCTTTAGCCAGTAGGCATGTATCATGTCAGGGCCCGGTGCTGTCCAGTTCTTCATACCTGAGACTCTTTCTTGGATGTCTGCCACTGTGATGGTTACTGGATTCTGTCCAGGGAGGTTGCTATGTTCTTTTCTCAGAGAGACCAGCCACTGGGCATTGCTGTTATGTGCTGTCTCTTTCTCCCATATACTTTTCCAGTACTGTTCAGTTTCTAGCCTTGGTGGGTTTGCTCAACTGTTTTACCCCTGCCACTGAGCATACACTTTTGAAGGTTGAGTTGCGAACAGCCTGTTTATCCGTCTGGCTTCATTGTCTCTTGTGTATCTCTTTAGGCGGCTGCTCAAGGCTAGGAGCCTTTGTTTGGCAGTTTCCAGTGCTTCAGGTATAGGCATCTGGCTGTATCTCTTAGGTACTTGGTTTCTCATTGTACCTCTTTGAGCCTCTGTCAGCTGACTCACATCTCTCAAAGGTGCCTTGATTTTGGCTTCCAACAATGGCTTCCATGGTGGGTATTATTTTCTCCCATGGTTGCTCTTATAGCTAAGCATCTGAAGGATAACTGCTGCTGAAGTGTAAACCAGTTCATTGGTTTCTGTGATTGTGGTAGGGATTGCCCTCAAGGCTTCATTCACAATTCACAACCACCAGGACGACTCCGTGCTCCTCCTTAGCAACTAAGTCTTCCATTTTATTTTATTGAATGTCAAATTTCTCAGCCAGTTTATTTAAAGCTTCCAGAATTTTCATCACTGTTAGATCCCCCTCTTCAGATTGTTCAGATTGTACAGAAACAAAATTAAAAAGAATGTGTCTCTGTCCAAATATTCATGGTCCTGACTGTATACTGCTTTTTTCTTTTGTTAATGTTAAAAGATACAATTTTATCACATTTTATCACAATTTTTATAGACACCTAATAATTTTTTTTTACTTGTCCTGTCCAACAGCTGGGCAAACAGATGAGAGCTGAAGGTCTCTTGTGTTGGACATATTTTACTTTAACAACAGGGGTTATGAATCTTATGATACACCAGATGTATATTTAAATAAACCCCTTTTGTAATCGAGGCCAAACTTTATTCATTTTAATCAAAATCTTGTGTGTAGGACTGGACGGAAAAGGAAATGCAGGAAAAAAGAGAGAGGCATGTTAGAGGGGGGGGTGTATAAGGGTATTTATGGGTAAAACCATGAAGCAGCATAAAGCAACAAGTTTTCCTAATAAATTGACATCACGGCGAGTGTGTGTGTATGTGTGTGTGTGTGTGGGGGGTGGGGGTGGGGGGGCGCAATTTTTATTTTTTTGCCTAGGGGGAGCCTTGCAAAAAATAATTGAGAAGCACTGCCGTAGTGTGACATTACCCTTAGTCGAAAGGACCCCGAACAGTTATTGCAGGCCAAATGATTTTGGTACCTACACCGACTCCTCACCCATACACTTACACAAAGCTCACACGGCGTCATCAGTAGTTTCTTTTGTTTACCAGGAAGCAGTGATTGTCCCACCAGGTCATGTGACTCACCGTTTGTTGTTTGTATTTTATTTTTAATAGAGATTATTGGTATTTTTTGTAAATAACATAGATTATGTTTATTTGAGTGAAATTTGGAGAATTTGTTTATTTCTATACGTTTATTTGTATTTTTGAAAGACAATGTAAAAGTTTTTGCATTGAACTAATGAAGAGCCACACCCAGTAGGAGGGATTTATGATTTAAAAAGGGAAATATTACAGGGAATGATGAGCGTATCTTGTGATGATGTGGCCTTTGTGTGGTTCAGTTGGTTTTCTTTGATTAAAAAAAGAAAACTCTCACCTTGGCTCATCTGCCTTCATTCCTTGAGGAACCCACCTCAGTGTTAGCAAAGGAATGCTGGGATATCAACATGGGGTTACACCCACAACCCAGAGCCGACTATAAAATGAGCTCCTGCTGATCTGAGAACAAAGGCTTTTTGATTTTGGCTAAAAACTGCACAATCATAATTAAAAGACCAAAAGGTATTATTTTAAAATGGAAAAACAAATAGTTGCAATGGAATTTTACAGTGCAGTGATTGTCATGTTTCACAAAAAACATGACATTCACTGCAGCATGATGGTCATATTTTTAAATATTTAAAAAAAAATAAGTAAAATGACCCTTTTTCATCAGCAAAAATAATAGTATTTGGAGAAACATAGTCATTAATTCATTTTTGACCCTTTCAGGGTCAAAGGGCTGCTGGAGCCTATCCTGATCACTTGCGGGCGAAGACAGGGAACATCCTGTACAGGTTGCCAGTCTGTCGCAGGAAGGAAACCGGAGTCCCCAGAGAAAATCCTCACATGCACGGGGAGAACATGCAAACTCCACACAGAAAGGTCCCCCATTGATGTTCTGTTTCAGGTCTCCCAACCGGGGACCCCTCTTGCTGTGAGGCAAGAGCGCTAACCACTGCGCCACTGTTAAAAGAAGAAAAAAACACATCTCTTAATTTTATTTATTTATTTTTTTTAATCAAAGAAACCACAAATGGTTAATTCCTATGTAGCATTAAAAATAACATTTTTTAAAGAAGTTCATGAAGGAGCAGATCCTCCAACACTCTGATGGTTTTGTGTTTGCAGAGGTCAACAGGTCACACAGAGAGTCCAGTCTGCAGCCTCCAGCTGTGGCTCCATGAAGAGTGCCCGTTCCAAAGAGTATCCTCCAGCCTTCAGAACTGAACCAGGACCTTCAGACTCACAGTAAGAAGCAGTTTCTAGTGAACAAAGCAGCAGGAACAACAATGTTCTCATCAAGAACAAACATCCAGGAAGGTCAACCATCTGCTGTGAGCACTTTAGGTCTGAGAGGAAAGAAAAGAGTTGGACAACTCTTGAGGACACAAAGCTCAGTCTGTTAGGATGAAGCAAACAGCTGAACTTTTCTCTGACCTCAGTCCAGACATGAGCTCTAAACACAGCTAACGCATCATTTAGACCTTCAGATGGACTAGATCTGCTCTGGTTTAACCTGGAAGCACATTTGCTCAGATTCAACACAGTCTGGATCACACAATAGAAGTACCATGTGAATGAGTCATGTCTATGAAGAGTCTCATTCATCCAGGTTGATTCCATCATAGTTGGGATTTAAGGGCTGTCATCTTGACTTGGTTTTAAGCCAATATATTACAGACTGTACCCGGGTCTTCTTTCTAAGCCGGGCTTGGAACCGGCACAGGGGTAGAGAAGGGAACAGGGAGCAGCCCGGATTCAAACCCTGGTTTCATGGACAGAAGGCGCCACAGACCAGCACGAGCTAAACCAGCTCCCCACAGACTGTCCTGGGTAATAACTAATAAAACTATGGCCTCCAAAAAATCCACTAGGAAGGAATCCCACTGAGACCCATTGTCAGCAGCACTGACTCCATCACTTACAACATGGCTAAACATGGCTAAACATGTACGCACAGAAATATTCGGATTTATAAAACTGTGCGCACGCACATCCTACGCATCCTTCCTTTAATAAATCCCAACCAACTCTAAATGCTGCACAGCTTTTGCGGCTTCATGACACACCCAAAGTTGCCCATAAATAGTCCGTGAAACGCCCACAAAAGAATATTCATTGATTGCGAAACCATGGCAAACACCGAGAGAAAATTTAAAAAAACGTAACTTCACTCAATGTGAAGTAGAAGTTATCGTTGGCGAGGTGGAAAAGAGGAGAAAAATGTTGTGTGGAGGGCACAGTGTAGGCATTACTAATGCCGAAAAGGCACTTGAGGGGCAAACAGTGGCAGACGCCGTAAATGCTGTAGCCTCACAACCTCCGACCGTGGCCGAAGTAAAAAAGAAATGCTAGGACATCAAAGTCGAGGCAAAGAAACGTCTGGCGCTGCATCGCCAGAGTGTGTCTGCCACGGGTGGGGGACAGGGGACACCGGAGCTGACCCCTCTTGATGAGAGACTGGCGGCAATTATTGGGGAATCCCTTTTAAGTGGAGTGATGGCGGAGGGAGACACGACGCCCCAGATGCACCGGGTGACACCCCCCCAAAAGCTCCAGCAGGATGGCTGGAGGAAGTGGGAACCGGCTCATAAGCCACTGGTCCTTGTTTGCCAGCAAGTCTTCTTGCTGTCTAAAGATGTGTTCACTCCTAATTCTTCCATTTGCCACATCTTCTGAGAGCGCAAGATCAGCCATTGTGCGTCATTACGCATTGTGATGGGGCATTTTATTTCCATCCATTTGATTGCATCTGACAAGCTACAGATGTCGGTAATAATCAACGTGGAAATGGGAAATTGTTCAGTGCAAATGTAATTTCTTGTTGCTTTCTGAATGGTTGAGACATACGCCATACATTGTTTTATCAAAAATAAAACAAACTAAAGGCATATGCATGAATACCATAATTCCGTAGCTTATGAAGAAATGTTTTGCTATGAAAACAACTTTCCCCAGTGGACAATTAATACGTCTGTCTGTCTGTCTGTCTGTCTGTCTGTCTGTCTGTCTGTCTGTCTGTCTGTCTGTCTGTCTGTCTGTCTGTCTGTCTGTCTGTCTGTCTGTCTGTCTGTCTGTCTGTCTGTCTGTCTGTCTGTCTGTCTGTCTGTCTGTCTGTCTGTCTGTCTGTCTGTCTGTCTGTCTGTCTGTCTGTCTGTCTGTCTGTCTGTCTGTCTGTCTGTCTGTCTCGCACGCATCTGGCGGCGCGTGCACACGCAGCGGCTCCTCTCTCCCCTTCAGTCTTTTTTGGCTTTATCTTTTTGGGTTTCAAGGATTTATTGTTTTTAAAAGAATGTATTTTTAAGTTGTTTCTTTATTAATTTATATACTGCTTGCACTGTGGGGTGAGAGGAAAGCTATTTCATCTGTGCTGTATGTCTTACGGATGCAGCAAATCTGACAATAAAGCTGACTTTGACTTTGACTATATCTGCTCCGCCAGACGGACACATTGACAAGAATATCAGTTTTGTACATTATTTCGTTCTGTTAACTATATTATTTATGAGGATGAATTGCACAACATGCCAATATTGCAGAACATATTTCACTTTTCTTTTTGCAAATATGTGTTCATTTGAATTTCTGTTGTAATTTTTGTTAGATTTTTTTTGTTTGTTTCACTGCTGATGGATCAAACGGGTGTTTGTGTAGCTGTTACTGTGAGACTTGCTTTGTGAATTCTTCATGTTATTTATGAGAGGCAGTATTGTCATTTTCACGTTTTTCTTCAATCTGCCCACGGTGTCGCCGTTTCTCATTTCACCCGTTTTTGTGCGTACGCCTGGGTCAGAGCTTGCGTGAAGGACCACACTTTTTCCCGTCAAGTTTGCTTTTTATAAATCTCAATTATTGCGTAGCGAGTGGCGTACGCCTTCTTTTGTGCGTACGCAACGTTTATAAATGAGGCCCCTGGTTACTATCCTGGCCCCTCTGGTTGGCAACATAGAGCATCATGTCAAGAATTCACAAGATTTTGCAAACAAAGTCAAAAATCTTCAGCTGGATTCTGACGAGACAATGCTGTCTTTAGATGTAACTTCCCTTTTCCCCCATCATTCCCACCACTGAGGCAGTGATTTCAGTGAGGAAAAGGTTACTGCAGGACTATGAGTTACAAGAGAGAACAAATCTGACACCAGACCACATCTGGGAACTGCTAGAAGTGTGCCTCAACTCCACTTATTTCAAATTCAGGGGAAACTTCTACAGGCATAGACACGGCTGCGCTATGGGCTCATTGTGGCCAACTTGTACATCTAGAATTGCCCCTGCGAGGTTTCAAAAAATAATCCAACTATCCCCTTAGACTAAGACCACCCATTTCCACGTAAAATTTATTAAATTTGCGTCAGGGCGCCCCTACTATCCTGTCACCTTGCTGTTAAGATGACCGTGTGTTGCGCTGTCTGAAATAGTCATTTTTACATAATAATTAAGTAATTCGTCTTTGTCATGTGCTTTATTGATACTTTATGATACTTAATTCTTGATTTATTCTGACCGAAAGTGTGACATATGGGAATGTTTGCGTGTGCAGACAGCTGCTCAGGACCTTTTTTGACACTGTGGTGGCTTCAGTGGTCCTTTATGGAGTTGTGTGCTGGGCGGGGGGCAGTACAGGCAGAGACATGGCGAGGCTTAACAAACTGGTTAAGGAGGGCTGTCCTGGGCTGCACACTGGAATCCATCGAGGAGGTGGACGGGGATGATGGCAAAGCTAACCAGAAGGGATCTGTGAGTCTCTGAGAGCAGAGATGTTGGAGAAACTTTCAACAGAAATGAATCTTTAAATATTGTCAGATTTCAACAGATGTTTAGATAAACAGGAAACCGTTTAGTCAAATACTTTAATGAAAGTCATTCATACAGTTTATCTTTGTCCACAGAAAATATATTGATGTGTAATGGTTGATCTCCATTTTAACTTTAAATATAACTCTTTCTTTTTATTTATATATCAAAAACTCAAACATTGAATTCTTCATTTTCTTCTGGTCTAAATGAGAATCAAGAATCCAGTTTTCTGTGGCTCTGATTCATCTGTGAGTCAGAATGAATGTTGGAATCATTGCTGTTCTGAAAACAACAGCATTCATGATGCATTTATGATCTGACATGATCCAAATCCAAAAGAACTCATCAAACACCATCATGAATGAAACTCACTTCTAATAAACAAGTGTTTTTCTATCAGGATCCATCAGACACTCGGAACTGGATCTGAACCCAGCTGTATTTCCTTCAGGAGTGACCAGTCAAAGCATCTTCCTATTGAATTTAAATCATCTTCTAGTGCAGAGAGGTGAGCTGGATGTAGATGCTCTTTCCCACAGACATTTCTATCTTCATGTGTGCAGCAGTGAGTGTTGGAGCTTTTCCACTAACACAGAATAGATTTTGTAGATTCTACTGCGTGATTGCAGGACACCAGTGGGTCCAGTAGGATCTGATTGTTGCTGATTCTCCACAGACTGGACCAGCAGAGCTCAGAGACTCCCAGTGGTCCGTCTGTCCAGCAGCATCAAACACAGCTGGACTCCATCTTTCTGGTCTGTACATGAACAACAACTACTTTTCCATCATTCTGTCCACAGTCGTCTCCATGCTGCACTTTGGACACCAGTGGACTGTCAGTGTGTCCAACATGGAGCTGATGTTTGACTTCACTCTGATTGGCTCATTCATCTGGAATTCTGTTGCAGCTGCTGGAGGACAACATTGTCACTTTTGTCAAGAAGGAGCTGAAGAAGATCCAGAAGCTTCTGGGTCAGAGGGAGGATGAGGAGGAGCTGGAGAATGAAGATGAAGAACAGAGGAGCAGCAGAGAGTCACTGATGAGGATCACAGTGAACTTCCTGAGGAGAATGAAGCAGGAGAAGCTGGCTGATGGACTGCAGAGCAGTAAGAGGATTTCTCTGAAGGTTTCAGCTGCTGAGAAATGAAGATTAACTGATGTCTGAACACATGGAACCACAGGGATTCAAACCCTCATCATTCAGGGCTGCAGAGAGTTGATTGTGTATATCTGTTTTTTGTCTTCATTCAGGATCTGCTGCTGCAGTTTGTCAACATAAAGTCCAATCTGATCTGAAGAAGAAGTTCCAGTGTTTGTTTGAGGGGATGGCTAAAGCAGGAAACCCAACCCTTCTGAATGAGATCTACACAGAGCTCTTCATCACAGAGGGAGGAAGAGGAGAGCTGAATGAAGAACATGAGTTCAGACAGATTGAAGCAGCATCCAGGAAAGCAGACAGAACAGAAACAAGCATCAGACAAGAAGAGCTCTTCCAACTCCCAGCTGGAAGACCAGAACCAATCAGAACCGTGATGACTAAGGGAGTGGCTGGCATCGGGAAAACAGTCTTAACACAGAAGTTCACTCTGGACTGGGCTGAAGGCAAAGCCCACCAGAACCTCCACTTCACATTTCCATTCACTTTCAGAGAGCTGAATGTGCTGAGAGAGGAGAAGTTCAGCTTGGTGGAACTTGTTCATCACTTCTTCCCTGAAACCAAACAAGCAGGAATCTGCAGCTTTGAAGACTTCCAGGTCCTCTTCATCTTTGATGGTCTGGATGAGTGTCGACTTCCTCTGGACTTCCAGAAGACTCAGATCCTAAATGACCCTAGAAAGTCCACCTCAGTGGCTAATCTGCTCACAAACCTCATCAGGGGGAACCTGCTTCCCTCTGCTCTCCTCTGGATAACCACACGACCTGCAGCAGCCAATCAGATCCCTGCTGAGTGTGTTGACATGGTGACAGAGGTCAGAGGGTTCAATGATCCACAGAAGGAGGAGTACTTCAGGAAGAGGTTCGGAGATGAAGAGCAGGCCAGCAGGATCATCTCCCACATCCAGAGATCCCGAAGCCTCCACATCATGTGCCACATCCCAGTCTTCTGCTGGATCACTGCTACAGTTCTGGAGGATCTGCTGAAGAGCAGAGAGGGAGGAGAGCTGCCCAAGAGCCTGACTGAGATGTACATCCACTTCCTGGTGGTTCAGGCCAAAGTCAAGAAGGTCAAGTATGATGGAGGAGCTGAGACAGATCCTCACTGGAGTCCAGAGAGCAGGAAGATGATGGAGTCTCTGGGAAAACTGGCTTTTGAGCAGCTGCAGAAAGGAAACCTGATCTTCTATGAATCCGACCTGACAGAGTGTGGCATTGATATCAGAGCAGCCTCAGTGTACTCAGGAGTGTTCACACAGATCTTTAGAGAGGAGAGAGGCCTGTACCAGGACAAGGTCTTCTGCTTCATCCATCTGAGTGTTCAGGAGCTTCTGGCTGCTCTTCATGTCCACCTGACCTTCATTGCCTCTGGAATCAACCTCATGGAGGAAGAACAACAGAAAAGGTCTTGGTTTTCTTTTCTTTCTCAAACCAGTCCAGTCCAGTTCTACCAGAGTGCTGTGAAGAAGGCCTTACAGAGTCCAAACGGACACCTGGACTTGTTCCTCCGCTTCTTCCTGGGTCTTTCACTGCAGACCAATCAGAGTCTCCTACGAGGTCTGCTGACTCAGACAGGAAGTAGCTCACAGACCAATCAGGAAACAGTCCAGTTCATCAAGAAGAAGATCAGTGAGAATCTGTCTGCAGAGAAAAGCATCAACCTGTTCCACTGTCTGAATGAACTGAATGATGGTTCTCTAGTGGAGGAGATCCAACAGTTCTTGAGGTCAGGATGTCTCTCCACAGATAAACTATCTCCTGCTCAGCTGTCTGCTCTGGTCTTCATCTTACTGTCATCAGAAGAAGATCTGGAAGAGTTTGACCTGAAGAAATACTCTGCTTCAGAGGAGGCTCTTCTGAGGCTGCTGCCAGTGATCAAAGCCTCCAACAAAGCTCTGTAAGAACTCTCAGGAAAATCACCTTCAGTCAACAAATGAATCTGAGTGGAAACATGAAAGATTCAATTAATGCTTTCTGTCTTTGCTTTCTTCAGACTCAGTTGCTGTAATCTGTCAAAGAGAAGCTGTACAGCTCTGTCCTCAGTTCTCAGTTCTCAGTCCTCCAGACTCAGAGTTCTGGACCTGAGTTTCAACAACCTGCAGGATTCAGGAGTGAAGCTGCTTTATGCTGGACTGGAGAGTCCAGACTGTAAACTGGAGACTCTCAGGTCAGGTTTAATTTAAATAGTTCTATCTGTTTTCTCTGTTTCAGGAGAACATGTCAGATAAACGTCAGTGCGGAGGAAACAGCAGAGGGCTGTTACATAGAAGTAAAAAGAAAACAACATTCCGCTTCAGTTAAAAATCTTGGTTTGGTGTTGAAATTTGGGAGTTCATGTTCTGTGTTCTTTGAAAGAAAACATGGTAACACTTTATATTAAGATTCCTTAACAAGCTTTGTTAATGCATTAACAAGCATTATAATAGAATTTTTGGGATATTTGTAAGACATTTATTAGTACAATAAGTCTAATAAGGTTTATTAATTACTTAGTTAACACATTTACAAGCATTATTATTAGGATATTTTTAATATGCTAAAGATACATTTATTGGCATTATAGATGCCTAAAAAATTTGTCAGTGTTAATAAGCTTAATAAGATTTATTAACAACCTTTGTTAACAAATTAAGAAGTATTACTATTGTGTGAGGTTCTAGTAAGACATTTGTTAGCATTATAGACGCCTCACACAAGCCTAAGTGTTCAAAAGCTTAGTACGTTTTACTAGCTAACTTAACAAATTAATAGGCTTTATTAATGTGTAAGATGCAAGATAATAAGATGTAAGATATTTATTAGCATTATAGATGTCTTGCAAATACCTGAAAGTGTTAATAAGATTCATTAACATCTAAAGTCAGACCATTGTCTTCAAAATCTACTAAACTGCTTATAATTTTTATAAATGTATTAATAAACTTTGTTAACAGTTTCTTAATTGTTTAGCAGCACCTCATCTAAAGTAAGGGCGATTTTAACCGCAGAAACAACCACAAAGAATACCATCTTTAAAAAGAATGTTATAACATTAAAACAGACTAAACATACAATATCTTTCTATAAAAGAAATATAAACATTTAATTTAGACAAATTAAAAATAATAATAATTAAAAAAAATACACAGGGACCAGTGTTGGATTACTCTAGCAATATAGCTAATAATAATAATAATTATATATATATATATATATATATATATATATATATATATATATATATATATATATATATATATATATATATATATATATATATATATATATATATATATATATATATACATATATGTGTACATATATATCTACATATATATGTACATATATATGTTGACGTTAAATTAGAGAGACCGCCAGCCTAAAATATAAATAAATGTATGTAAAATGTAAAATATAAAAACGCCCCTCTCACCCTCCACGGGTGGTTTCTCCTCCAAGCTCGGGTCCTCTACCAGAGGCCTGGGAGCTTGAGGATCCTGCGCAGTATCTTAGCTGTTCCTAGCACTGCGCTTTTCTGGACTGAGAGGTCTGAGGTCTTTCCAGGTATCTGTTGTAGCCACTCCTCAAGCTTGGGGGTTACTGCCCCGATTTACTGCGCCAATTACCACAGGCACCACCGTCACCTTCACTTTCCAGGCTTTCTCCAGTTCTTCTCTGAGTCCCTGGTATTTCTCCAGTTTCTCATGTTCCTTCTTCCTGATGTTCCCATCGCTTGGCACTGCCACATCCACCACAACGGCTTTCCTCTGTTCTTTATCCACCACTACGATGTCTGGTTGGTTCGCCATTACCATCCTATCAGTCTGGATCTGGAAGTCCCACAGGATCTTTGCCCTTTCATTCTCTACCACCTTCTGAGGTGTTTCCCATTTTGACCTTGGGGTTTCCAGTCCATATTCTGCACACATGTTCCTGTATATTATTCCAGCCACTTGATTGTGCCGCTCCATGTATGCTTTACCTGCCAGCATCTTACATCCTGCAGTTATGTGCTGGATTGTTTCAGGCGCCTCTTTGCACAGCCTACACCTTGGGTCTTGTCTGGTGTGGTAGATGTGAGCCTCTATCGCTCTGGTGCTCAGGGCTTGTTCCTGAGCTGCCAGGATGAGCGCTTCAGTGTTGTCTTGTAGGCCAGCCCTTTCTAGCCATTTATTAGGACTTCTTGATATCAGCCACTTCAGTTATGGTCCGGTGGTACATCCCATGGAGGGGTTTGTCCTCCCATGAGGATCTGTCCTCCAGCACTGTATCCTCTGCTCTCCATTGCCTGAGACATTCACTGAGCACACTGTCAGTTGGGGCCTTGAGCTTGATGTACTCATGCATCTTGGATGTTTCATCCTGGATAGTGGCTTCTACGCTCACTAGTCCTCGGCCTCCTTCCTTGCGGCTAGCATACAGTCTCAGAGTGCTGGATTTTGGATGGAACCCTCCATGCATGGTTAGGAGCTTCCGTGTTTTAACATCCATGGTCTGTATCTCTTCCTTTGGCCATCTTATTATTCCTGCAGGGTATCTGATAACTGGCAGTACATAGCTGTTTATTGCCCGGGTCTTGTTCTTGCCATTGAACTGGCTTTTCAGGACTCGCCTTACTCGTTGAAGGTACTTAGCTGTTGCAGCTTTCCTTGTTGCCTGCTCCAGGTTGCCATTTGCCTGGGGAATTCCAAGGTACTTGTAACTGTCCTCAATGTCTGCTATTGTTCCTTCTGGGAGTGAGACCCCCCCTGTGTGGACTACCTTGCCTCTCTTTGTCACCATCCGGCTGCATTTCTCGAGCCCGAATGACATCCCAATGTCATTACTGTAGATCCTGGTGGTGTGAATCAGGGAGTCAATGTCACGCTCGTTCTTGGCATATAGCTTGATGTCATCCATGTAGAGGAGGTGACTAATGTTGGCCCCATTTCTGAGTCGGTATCCATAGCCAGTCTTGTTGATTATTTGGCTGAGGGGGTTCGGACCTATGCAGAACAGCAGTGCAGCAGCACCTTGGTATATCCCACATTTGATGGACACTTGTGCAAGTGGTTTCCCATTGGCTTCAAGGGTGGTTTTCCACAGCTTCATTGAGTTTCTTATGAAGGCTCTTAGAGTCCTGTTGATGTTGTACAGCTCCAAGCATTCAGTGATCCATGTGTGTGGCATTGAGTCATAGGCCTTCTTGTAATCAATCCAGGCTGTGCACAGGTTGGTGTGTCGTGACTTGCAGTCTTGGGCGACTGTTCTGTCGAACAGGAGTTGGTGTTTGGCTCCTCTGGAGTCTCTACCAATGCCCTTCTGTGTGTTACTCATGAATTGATCCATGTGCCTATTTATCTTGGTTGCAATGATGCCTGACATGAGCTTCCATGTTGTGGAGAGACAGGTTATTAGCCGGTAGTTGGATGGGACTGCACCCTTTGAGGGATCCTTCTGGATCAGGATTGTTCGCCCTTCCGTTAGCCATTTGGGGTGAGTCCCATCTCTTAGCAGCTGGTTCATTTGTGCTGCCAGGCGTTCGTGGAGTGTGGTAAGCTTCTTTAGCCAGTAGGCATGTATCATGTCAGGGCCCGGTGCTGTCCAGTTTTGAGACTCTTTCTTGGATGTCTGCCACTGTGATGGTTACTGGATTCTGTTCAGGGAGGTTGCTGTGTTCTTTTCTCAGAGAGACCAGCCACTGGGCATTGCTGTTATGTGCTGTCTCTTTCTCCCATATTCTTTTTCAGTACTGTTCAGTTTCTAGCCTTGGTGGGTCTGCTCGACTTTTTTGACCCTGCCACTGAGCGTACACTTTCGCTGGTTGAGTTGCGAACAGCCTGTTTATTTGTCTGGCTTCATTGTCTCTTGTGTATCTCTTTAGGCAGCTACTCAAGGCTAGGAGCCTTTGTTTGGCAGTTTCCAGGGCTTCAGGTATGGGCATCTGGCTGTACGTCTTAGGTACTTGCTTTCTCATTGTACCTCTTTGAGCCTCTGTCAGCTTACTCACATCCTTCCAAGTTGCCTCGGAAGGCAACTCGGAATATATATATATATATATATATATATATATATATATATATATATATATATATATATATATATATATATATATATATAGCTGTTCCTAGCACTGCGCTTTTCTGGACTGAGAGGTCTGAGGTCTTTCCAGGTATCTGTTGTAGCCACTCCTCCAGCTTGGGGGTTACTGCCCCGAGTGCTCCAATTACCACAGGCACCACTGTCACCTTCACTTTCCAGGCTTTCTCCAGTTCTTCTGGAGTCCCTGGTATTTTTCCAGTTTCTCATGTTCCTTCTTCCTGATGTTCCCATCGCTTGACACTGCCACATCCACCACAATGGCTTTCCTCTGTTCTTTGTACACCACTACGATGTCTGGTTGGTTCGCCATTACCATTCTATCAGTATGACTCTGGAAGTCCCACAGGATTTGTGCCCTTTCATTCTCTACCACCTTCGGGGGTGTTTCCCATTTTGAACTTGGGGTTTCTGGTCCATATTGTGCACACATGTTCCTGTATATTATTCCAGCCATTTGATAGTGGGGCTTCATGTATGCTTTTCCTGCCAGCATCTTACACCCTGCAGTTATGTGCTGGATTGTTTCAGGCGCCTCTTTGCACAGCCTACACTGCAAAAAAAGAAGAGTTCATAGAACTTAAAATTGTAAGGCAACAAACTTCGGTAAAATTTTGAGTTAAGGTCCTAAACTTAACATTTTAAGTTTTGTGTTGGAGTTTGCAAACTGATTTATTTAAGTTCTTAACACTCAGTTGTAAGTTGTATGAACTTAAAAGTTCAAGTTGGATTAACTTGTAGATGTAAGTTACAGTGATATAAAATATCACATTATCCCAACTCTAAATCTTAACCTTTCCCAACTCAGGTTAAGTTATACAGACTTAATTTTTTCAAGTTGTAACAACTGTTAATTCTAATTATTGGTGACTGTACTATTAGTTGAAGTAACTCTAAATATAGCTTTATGAGAACCTTTGATTTTGACTGTCAACTCGTTTGCACGTTCAAACATGCCTCACTGTGCTTTAGCGTCACCACATGTATCCCAAATCTTTACAAGAACTTTGATATACAGGTGGGCTATAACAGCTTACCCACACATGTGTGTGGGAGGCCCATCATTTAAATTGACCTTATTCTATAACTGCAACAACATGAGCCCCACTTCTGTTCACAGCTACCTAACTCATGGTGTTGGAATCAACACTTCCCATGAGTCTTAGTTGCCATGGGCGGGGCTAAAGCCCGGGTCAGCAAAACGTTATTAACAAAATGGCTGAAGCCCTGGGGGGTGGCATGTCCAAACTTTTTACATTGATCTAACTTCATTATTTGTTTCAGTCAAAATAAATCATTTTTTAGTTAAGTCAGTTTAAAAATAACACATAGTTAGTTGTACCATTCCATTTGCCTGTCTGGATGGATTTGATGTTAAGTGTGGGTTTTTGACCAAATGTGTTTAGTTGTTTAGCTGTTTTACTGTGTTTTGCCGAGTTATTTTGTCCTACTTTGCTTAAGGCTTTTCACCATGAGTGAGAGAGAGGAAGAGGATGATGAGTTTACATACCACCCCTACTTTAATGTGGTGTAATACTAACAAATGAGAAATGATGAATGCCATTGTGTGTCATAGCTATATAGTTTGCTTTATTTTATTGTTACAAAAACAGTATATCTGCAGGCTCAAACTTAGACATATGAGAGTTCAAGAAGTACAATAAATTAAGATGGAAAAACGTTTAATTGAATTGGAGTAATATGGTATTTAGTTAGATATATATGTAAATTTGAGTTGTAAAAAAAATATTGAGTTGGATAGAAATTAGGTTAATTTCAGTTGGAGAAGTGGAGAAGAAACCTATATTATTTGGATGAGGGGGTTCGGACCTATGTAGAACAGCAGTGGGGACAGAGCATCACCTTGGTATATCCCACATTTAATGGACACTTGTGCAAGTGGCTTGCCATTGGCTTCAAGGGTGGTTTTCCACAGCTTCATTGAGTTTCCTATGAAGGCTCTTAGAGTCCTGTTGATGTTGTACAGCTCCAAGCATTGAGTGATCCACGTGTGTGGCATTGAGTCATAGGCTTTCTTGTAATCAATCCAGGCTGTGCACAGGTTGGCGTGTCGTGACTTGCAGTCTTGAGCGATTGTTCTGTTGACCAAGAGCTGGTGTTTGGCTCCTCTGGAGTCTCTACCAATGCCCTTCTGTGCATTGCTCATGTATTGATCCATGTGCCTATTTATCTTGGTTGCAATGATGCCTGACATGAGCTTCCATGTTGTGGAGAGACAGGTTATTGGCCAGTAGTTGGATAGGACTGCAACCTTTGAGGGATCCTTCTGGTTCAGGATTGTTCGCCCTTCCGTTAGCCATTCGGGGCGAGTCCCATCTCTTAGCAGCTGGTTCATTTGTGCTGCCAGGTGTATCATGTCACGGCCTGGTGCTGTCCAGTTCTTCATACCTGAGACTCTTTCTTGGATGTGATGGTTACTGGATTCTGGTTGTATCTCTTAGGTACTTGGTTTCTCATTGTACCTCTTTAAACCTCTGTCAGCTTACTCACATCCTTCCGAGTTGCCTTGATTTTGGCCTCTAACCGTTGCTTTCATGGTGGGTATTGTTTTCTCCCACGGTTATAGGCAAGCATCTGAAGGATCACTTCTGCTGAAGTGTAAACCAGTTCATTGGTTTCTGTGATGGTTGTGGTAAGAATTGCTCTCAATGCTGCATTCACATTTTCCAGTAGACTTTCAGGCGATACATCACTTAACCGTTGTAGCTGGTTTTGGGGTTGCCTAGTGTTCATTCTAGACATGATCTTGTCTTTCATGTCAGTTGCTGCCTCGCTCAGCATATATGTGGTTTTTGGGGCTGTGTACCCAATCTCAGGGTGGGAGTCTGGTATAGCCTCCTCTCTGACCTGTTGTTCTGGCTCTCCCGAGGTACTGCCATTGTATTGAAGTTCTTCAATCTCAAGTTCTGATAGGAGTTTCAGCTTGTGGATGTTCAAGCATTGGGCTACCAGTTGTTTGGCAGTTTGCCTTGATAGTGGGTTTCAAAGCATCCATTCATTCCACATTCTCTGTATGTAACCCCTCTGGGTGGGATTACTTGAGTAGTAGAATTCTAACAGAACCTTGTTCTCACATCTAGTCCATTTTCCTCAGTGTGGGAAAGGAATGCTACATTACACTGTTGCTAATAAGTGAACAATCCTGGGAGTATTCCGGGCAGACAACTCGAGTAGTGCGTTTCCCTGGTTACTCCTCCATGCGTGCGGTTCAGTCTAATCAACTCCCCTGTTCAGCGTCCTACTTAAGTTCCAGATGCAGTCCAATCCTCTTCTTCCATTTCCGTTAGCTCTGCATTCGTCACCCCACCCTCCTCCCTGGCTTCCACCTATGAGCTCCGTTAGGAGTATTTTAATACCCAAGGTTTTCCATGGAGATGTTTGTTTTATGTATCTGAACGGAGCCTTGTGCCAAATTAAAAGAAATATGGAATAAATCTTCTGCCAAACTAAAACAAATATGGAATAAATCTTCTGCCAAACTAAAACAAATATGGAACAAATTGTCTTTACTGCATTAGTTGTCTGACTGAAATGAAGAGTATTTCTTAGCATTAATGGGACTTCTGGTGCTGCATGGTGGTTTTGCTGATGGTCTTGTCTGGTTGATATGTGGTGAGCTCAAGATTCACGCAGGCGTTGAGACTTTCATCCATTAAACATGATCGTAGGTTGGTCTGAATGTTCTTTAGATGTGAGAAAGACTGCTCACATGCAGACGTGGCGCCAAACATTGTCAGCATTGCAAAACTCACGTGCTGCAGTGTGTGTTGATGAACGCTCCTTTAGGGGGCAACCCAGAGGCATTCCCAGGTTAGCCTAGATAATGTCTTTCCAGTGTGTCTTGGGTGTTCCCTGGAACACCTCCCCATGGAGGCATCCAGGAAGCATCCGGACTAGATGACCAGGCCACCTCAACTGGCTCCTTTCGATGTGGAGGAGCAGCGGTTCTACTCCG
The DNA here is from genome assembly GCA_023969325.1 of Oryzias curvinotus. Taxonomy (NCBI): domain Eukaryota; kingdom Metazoa; phylum Chordata; class Actinopteri; order Beloniformes; family Adrianichthyidae; genus Oryzias; species Oryzias curvinotus. The sequence goes on from CM043707.1 coordinate 29,896,645, forward strand.
AGCTCTTCCCAGGTAACCGAGCTTATCACCCTCGCCTAGCCACATTACTGAGAAAGCTCATTTCAGCCACTTGTAATCAGACCTCGTTCTTTCGGTCATGACCCAGAGCTCATGATATAGGTAAAAATTGTAACAAGGATCGGCCGGTAAATTGAGAGCTTTGCTTTATAGTTAATCTCTCACTTTACTACAACAGAGCAGTACATTGACTGCATAATTACAGACCCTGCCCTGATCCGCCTGTCTCACCCTCTGGTCTTCCCTCCCTCATAAACAAGATCCCAAGATATTTAAACTCCTCCACCTGGGTGGGGGTGGGGTCGGGGAGATTGAGTGGGAGTCTGACATGGCATGGGGAGTGGTCTTTTTGCCTGTGCTGGGGGGGGTACGTTCACGCTGGATGGGCTGCCCATCGGCAGCTGGGGCTGGGATCACTCCTTCCCTGGGTCTGGGACAAGGTGCGTCAACATTCTTGGGGCCCACAGTTTCTCTGGGCCAAGTCAATCACCTGACATGAATCCTACTGAGCATGCATTCCACTTGCTAAAGACAAAACTGAAGGGAAACATCCCAAGAACAGGCAGGAACTGAAGACAGTCATGTTGGAGGCCTGGCAGAGTATCACCAGGGATGCAACCCATCGTCTGGTGATGTCTATGTATTCCAAACTTCTGGCTGTAATTAACTATAATTGATTTGCAACCAAGTATTAAAAAGTGAATGCTTGATTTTTGATTATGGTTCTGTCCAATTACTTTCGGTTCCTTAACAAGTGGGAGACACATATGCAAACTGTCATAATTCCTACACCGCTCACCTGATCTGGATGTAAATACTCTCAAATTAAAGCTGACAGTCTGCAGTTGACGCATGTCTTGTTTGTTTGTTGTTTGCTTCTTCTGCCCCTTACCCCATCCCTGGCGAAGCTAGGTTGGTGGCTGCCTGGAGCGTGGGGCGGGTCTCCTTTGGGGGGGCCCTGATTCGTTCCTGGGGTTGGGGTTAAGGGATGCTCAGAACTCCTAAGTGTTGGTGGGGGTGCTTGTCTGGGGCTAGGGGTGCTATCCTGGGGTAGGGCCCCATCTTGGGCCTTCCCGGCACGGCCGGAGGACTGCTCTTCTAGCTTGGCTGGAGCTTGCGCTGTCTGGCCCCCTATGCCTTTTCTGCTCTTTGGCTTTGGGTCCCCTGCGGCGGTCCGGGTAGCCCTGGCCTGGGTGGCCAGCATCCAGAGACTTGAGGTATTCAGGACGGACTTCGAGTCATGCCACTAATGAGCTCATTGACTTCCTCAGAAACTTCAGCCTTGGAGATGGACAGCCTCTCCCCACAGTCCTCACTCTCTGCTTCCTCAAAAGAAGGCATGTCAGTGGGATTGAGGAGAAGTATTCCTTCCATCGCCCAACAATATCCCCAGTCGAAGTCAACAGCTCCCCACCTGCACTGAAAATGGTGCCTGCTGGGAACTGCTTTTCCATTTTATGGCATCAGAATAGAGTTGGCAGCGTGTCTGTGTTTTGATGACAAATACAAACAACATCCAAATTTTTGCAAAGATGTATATGCATACAAAAGGAAAGAGTTTATCCGAATACTGCTAGCTCCATGGAGAAAGTGGATATGTGTGTGTTAGCCTGGGGGCGGTGCTGGCAAAACAGACTCTTCCTGTAAGGTGCTTTTTAACATGTATATTTGTCACAATGTGTGAAAGTACTTGTTTTTGTGGGTTGAGAGGGGGCTGGTGTTTAGAGAGGAAGGTTAGAGAAAAATGCTGAGATGAGTGAATGGATCCAAATACTGCTTTAGGGTTGTTTTTCATGAGAAATTAACATTATAATACACCTAAAGCTCAAAATAGTTGATAATGCATGTTCTAGGCTTTTTAAAAGAACCTTGAAAAGCTCTACAGTTGTGTTTAAAAAAACTGATGATTGGTTCAAATTGTCTTCATAAATTGAATTATTTGTGTTTTGATGATTGATATGAAACTGATCTGTTTCAATCATGATCTTGTAAATCAGTGATCCAAACTTTATTTTTGGGCCATGTACTGCTTTAATGTCAGTACAATATTTTCAAGGACCAGCCTTTACAAGGTTAAGTTGGCATTAGATGTTTTTTAATCTAGTTTTTACATAAAAAAAAGTCCCAGTTCTTCTTCAAATCTGGAGTCATTGTGTATTTCTCTTTAACACAGAGGAGGATTTTTTGTGCTTAAGTTTACTAACAGGGTTCTGTCTGATTTAGCTTTGCTGTTGGAACATTCCTGTATTCAAATTTGGTATTTAAAATTGATATACAGTCCCCCTCTAAAGGCATAAGGCATTTTTATTTTCAGGTCTTCAACATATTTTTTAGTCCATAATTTCAAAACTGAACTGTCAGTATGTAATTAGGGCAGGTCCCACCTAACTGAATTCACCAAGTTCCTGGACCTTAGCTGCCATTACTGCTCCTGAACACACTTTTCTGTCTGATTGCAGGTTGGAGAACTGCAGTTTGTCAGAGATCAGCTGTGAAGTTCTGCTCTCAGCTCTTAAGAAAAACCCATCCAACCTGACAGAACTGGACCTGAGCTGGAACAACCTGCAGGATTCAGGAGTTCTTCATTTGTGTGGTTTTCTGGAGACTCCAGATTGCACACTGCAGACTCTGAGGTCAGACTCCATGTTCCTTTTTTTTTTAACTTTATTTTTATTAGTTTTTGTTACATGAAACCAAAACACGAACCACAAAATCAAGGGCCAATTCTAGCTGCTTCTTGTGTCTATTTGATCTAAATGTCCATTTTTTCCACTTTCAGTGTAATTGTGCCTCTTGCAGTCTCAGCATGTATGCTAGTTTTTCCATTGAATAGATGTCGTTAATTGTTGATGTCCATTGCTTCTTTGATGGGATGGACATAATGCCCCAGTTCCTGATCAATGGTTTTCTAGCGGCCAGTGACATAACTTCAAACAAGTATTTAAAGCCACTTTGGTGGACAGAGTTTCCTGAGAACATGTACAAATAAAACAGTTCTGTTTTCAGAGGAACTGTATATCCCAGCACTTTGCATGTTATATCACACACCATCTTCCGAAATCCTGTTACATTCCAACACTTCCAAAATATGCGAAATAAAATAATGAGAATGGTCTACATTTACTTCTCCATATTCATGCCAACAGCTCTGATTTGTTTTTAACTTTTGTTTTTTCATTTTCTGTGTTATGAAAAATTTATAAGGTTCTTCCAGGCAAACTTTCTCCATGTTCGAGATTCAGTGGTGGTATGGTGGTGTCTCCACATGTCTAACCAATCCTGTTCAGTTATTTTTATGTTTAATTCTTTTTCCCAGGTACATTGTACTTTTAAATTTGTGTTTTTGTCATATACCATTAAAGATTTAATAATAATAATAATAATGGATTGGATTTATCTGCGCTTTTCAAGACACCCAAAGCGCTTACAATGTGTCCATTATTCATTCAGTCCTCATTTATACTTGGTGATGGTAACTACTTTTGTAGCCACAGCTGCCCTGGGGCAGACTGACAGAGGCGTGGTTGCCAGTTCGCACCTGCAGCCCCTCTGACCATCACCGGGATCATCCATGCACATTCACACACCAGTGGAGGCTACACTGCAGGCAAGGAGGGTGAAGTGTCTAGCCCAAGGACACAACAACGGTTTTGGCTGGGGGAGGTGGGGATCGAGCCGCCGACCCTTCGATCATTGGACGACCCGCTCACCCACCTGAGCCACTGCCGCCCCGCCACTATTTATATAGTGTACTAATCATTTTGCTGTCTTTATATGCCTTTGTCATTGTTTGAATGATCCCACCCTCATCACCAGAAGAGCCGCTGTGTATTCCAGTGTTATAATAGTTTCTCATTTGTAAGTATCTAAAAAAAATCCCGATTTTCAAGGTGAAATTGCTTAGACAAGTTCTCAAAACTCTCCAGCTGTCCTTCCTTTTCTAACAAGCCCCATGCTGTTATTCCTTTTATGTTAATGATCTGTTCAAAAGCCTCATTTTGTTCCTGAAATTCACATCTCTACAACACATCTCTGTAAGATCAGGAATGTCAGTGAAATCTGAATCAGTATTCTGCATAAAGGACTAAAACTACTGGTGATTGAAACCTTTAACTCAGATAAAGTTTATAGTTCGTGTTCCAGAGTTCGTTCCACTGTCCATTTTCAGGGCTTTGCCACATAGTGCTCCCTGGTGGATGATGCAGTGACCTGCTGTTAACAAACCCACACAGTTCACTTCCTGCATCTTTACTCACATCCTTCCCACTAGTCTACGTTTTTAACCACACATAGCCACTGCTCCATCAGTTGTTAGTGCAACCAGTTTGTTTCATGGTGGTTCTACTTTGACATACATCTTCAAGAATATCTTTTTCCCACGCATCGATTTCCTCTGTAAGGTGAAAATTGGAGTCCACTCCCGAATGAAGATGTCCAGCTGTGCAGTATCAGTCATGTCAGGACTTTCATCCACAGTCAGAGAGTCTGCAATCCAGTCTTTGTGTCTTTCATCAACTGTGTTCTTGAACCAGCGGCCATCTCCCAAACTCCAGCAGAAGCATATTTCTCCTCAGGCTTCTGTTTGCCAGCATCTGCTTTTTGTCTGGACATCAGACGTCCAACACCTCCATCCTGCAGCTCTTCACAACTTCTCCCTGGGTCAATGGTCTGGCTGAAGCGGCCATCTCCTCTGCCACCATCAAACTTGCTTTCACAGCAGCTTGACTTTGGGATTCTGCACGGCTGCAAAGCTTCTGTTGAAGTGTTCCATTCTTTCTCTCTTTTTCTTTTTTTCCTGTCCAGCAAATGAACACACAGATGGCAGCTGAGTGCCTCTATGGACATGTTTTTGCTTTCACAATCTGGGTTGTTTGTTACTATTTGAGTGTGTTAATGTAAACCCTTCTTGCAATTGAAGCTGAACTTTGTGGAGATTTAGCCTCTCTGATGAGGGGGGAGAGGGGTGTAGCAAAAAGAGAGAGGAAGGGTGGATAAAGGTGGAAAGGATTTCATGTAATTCATGGACACCAGTAAAGATCACAAAGCATTGAAGAAAAAAATTCAGCGCACTTGTGGACTCCAGATGACTTCGCTCCCAATGTCAAAGTGCCTTGAATAGCACAAGAGTTAATCTAATGTCTGCAGAAATAACAGCAAAGAGAACTATAAACTCTGTTTCCAGGAGAACGGCTGTTAATCAGCAGAAGAAGTATTACCAACCTTGGTCATTTGACAGATCATGAACAATTTTTTATTTTATTTCACAGCATTACCTTATTATAATAAATAAATAAAAGAATACATGAATAAATAAAAATAGAAAAAAATGCTTAATTATTGATAAGGGTTAAATTGATTGATTTTTAATTATATTACTTCACTTGCTCCAAAAATTGAAAAATTGATTCATAATTTTTCCTAATGTAATTTTTCACATATTTTAACTTTTGATAACTGAGCAATTTTTGCTAGTTTTACGTCTATTTTACCGACATAGTGTTATTTGGTGTTAGTGGTCCCCAACCACTGAGCTGCGGACCTGTACCGGTCCGTGGGTCATTTCGTACCGGGCCGCACAGAAATAATAAGTAACTTAATTTACTTCCCGTTTATTTATATCGGAATCTGAAAGATGTTTTATTTTGAAAAGTTTCCCGATTGTCTGTCACATCTGTCTATGTCACCATTAACACAGGCCAAGGCGCTCTTCTCTGTCATGTGATGGTTACCGCTAAAATAAATCCAGGAGCTTGTCATGGTATGTCTATGATGTGGTAGACCTAGATGCTGAAAACCCGGAAGTAAACTCAGGCGAATAGCAAGAAAAAAAAAGTCTTTAATTTTTCCAGGCAAGAAAAATAAGTTCTTGCAGTTCACGTTCACTAGCTTGGAGCTCCAAAGCTGAAGCAGCGTAGCAGCAGTTTGTGGAGCCTTCGGAGCTAGGGCTGGAGACGAGGCGTGGCTGGAGCGGAGCATCAGAATCAGAATCTTTTATTATCATTCTGCAGTGCACAATTAAATTTTTTCCAGCGAACTCTCTTCCAAAAATATAAAAAGGCAGATTAAAATAAAATGGCTCGGCTTGAGGCGAGGATGGCAGCAGCCTTCGGAGGTCTTGGGAACCGAGTCATAACAGGAGCGGAGCGTGGCATGAGGCGAGGATGGTTGGAGTGAATTTTGACGAAGATCTCCCAGGTGGACACTGGTGGTGATAGAACCTGGAAGCGGATCAACAGGCAAGGTTAGTAGAAAGCCAGGACGGGATTAGCCAGAATAACTTGAAAACCAAGCAAGCACCGAGGTAGGTAACGAACTGGCGATGAATGCTGGGCTGGATCTCCTTAAGAAGGCGGTGAGGTGATGAGCTGAGTGTCCAGGGCTGGTTCCAATCTTCGTGTGCGATGAGAGAAGCGAGGGGGAGGAGAACTGACAGAGGCACAATGACAGAGCTAGCAAAATGAGTAAAAAACAAACGTCTTTGGAAAGTGTATTTGCCAAGGGGAAAAGGCCCAGTCAGGAGACAGAAAAGGAGCCTTTCACTTCCAAAAAAAGAAAGCTATATTTAATAGACAGTACTTCTTTTTTGCACCATGAGCGTGGGAAGGGGGGAGGATGATGACACGTGTGCGATGTTCTATCCATGCATGTCAAAATTAAAGCTCAGGGTTTGTGTTGTCACATATCTATTCCTCTTTCTGTGTGGCATTGCTACAGTAATCCTTTGCCGATATCTTAAAGACCGGTCCGTTAAATTGAAAAATGTGCAATAAAGTTTTTTGAGAAAAAAAAGAAAAAAAAAGACCTATCCGAGAAAAATTTTTGTGTGACGTCATACCAAGCCCTGGCGCTAAAAAGGTTGGGGACCACTGATATAAATGACTTGTATAAGTAACATAATCGGTGTATATTTTAGATAACTGTTCTGTATTTGCCATGTTGATTTCTAAAATAGTTATTTTGTACATAATAATTTAAGTAGTTAATCTTTGTCATGTGCTTTATTGATATTTAAGGATTCTTAATTCTGTCTGATAAAAGTTATGAACCGGATAATGATAAATCTTGTAATAAAATGGTTACAGTAGAACTGGGGTGGGATTATATAAGTTTGCTTCCTTCCACTCCCTTTCAATCAATATTTGATTTGATGTATAATTATCCTAAGTTTGATTCGTCATTGAATGAATCTATTACTGATAATTGTATTTTTTTGTGTATTATTCTTATTTGATTGCTTGAAATAAACCATTTCAAATCAAAAATCAAATCAAAATATACAAAAAGAAATTGGCATTCACAGAGGATAAAGTAAATTTAAACAAAAATAAATACCGGTAAGTAAAAATTCACAGCAATAACAACTGTTAAAGAACAAAATACAACTGTAAAACAAAGAATACAACAGTTAGTAAATAAATGAGTGAATGAAAAAAAACACCCGTGGGTTCGTGGAGTGTCACTTTAACACAGTGTTGTACAGTCTGATGGCTGTGGGGAGGAATGACCTGCGGTAGCTCCCTCTTGCACTGTTGGTGTAGCAGTGTCATGCTGAAGGAGCTGGTCAGCGTCTCTACAGTTTGGTGCAGGGGGTGGGAGGGGGTATCCATGATGGATGTTAGCTTAGCTTACATTCTCCTGTCCACCACCCTCCTCGATGGACTGTAGTGTGCAGCCCAGGACAGACCCAGCCTTCCCAACCAGCTTGTTAAGCCTCCTTATATCTCTGCCTGTACTGCCCCCTGCCTACCACTCAACTCAATAAAGGACCACTGAGGCCACTACAGTGTCGTTAAAGGTCCTCAGCAGCTGTCTGCACACGCCGAACGACCTCAGTCTCCTCAGCAGGTGAAGGCGGCTTTGGCCCTTCCTGGACAGGGTATCTTATTATGGTGTTATTGGACCAGTCCAGTCTGTTGTTCAGGTGAACACCCAGATAATTAAAAGTGTCTGCAAACTCAATGTCTAAACCGTGGTTAAGCATGCGATGGTGGGATGAAGCAGATGGTGTGAGGAAGCCGGAGTCCCTGGAGAAACCCCACGCATGCAAAGGGAGAACATGCAAACTACAGAAATGTTCTCCATTGGTGTTTCGCTTCAGGTCCCCCAGCTGGGAGCCATTCTGTGCAGCCATTCAAAACTTTAAATCGAAGCAAAATCTATTGGATTTTAAATTGTCATGTTTTTTTGGTTCCAAAATTCAAATGGAAATTTACTTTTCAACTGTCAGTTCGATCTGCATTTCTGCAATGCCTTTTGAAAATATATTTAGTAACTAATATTTTATGATGATACATAACATTACAATTCCTCATCTCTTCTAACTTCTTTTTAAAGCTGTTTCAAATTTATTACATTTTTATTGACCTAACAACACCCTCAAGTTTTAATGTATTTTCATTTTCAGGTCATCACAATTTTTCAGTCCATAATTTCAAAATGTCTTCTGACAGTCTGTCATCAGGGTGGGTCCCACCTGACTGAATGGATAAAGTTCCTGGACCTCCAGCTGCATCACTGCTCCTGAACACACTTTTCTGTCTGATTACAGGTTGAAGGACTGCAGTTTGTCAGAGATAAGCTGTGAAGTTCTGGGCTCAGTTTTGAAGAAAAACCCATCTAATCTGACAGAACTGGACCTGAGCGGGAACAACCTGCAGGATTCAGGAGTTCTTCATCTGTGTGGTTTTCTGGAGAGTCCAGACTGCAGACTGCAGACTCTGAGGTCAGACTCCATGTTTCAGTTGTGTTCAGATAAATATGATGTGTACAGATGACTGACTGATGACATGACTACAGAACAACAATATTACATGAATGTAATTTCGTAGTCTGAAATACTTTAATCATCCCACACGTGGTAAATGTATGCGTTACCATAGCAGTAAACATAAGAGAAAAAATAGTATAATATAAAAATAATAATATAAAAAAACAAACAAAAATGTAGCAGAAATGTAAACAAATAAGGCGGTATAATTTAAAGACTATTTACAAACAGGTAACAATATGCAAAATGTGCAAAAATGTGCAAAAGTCATCTGTTACACTGTGAGTGTTTGTAGAGTTGAATATTGTTGGGTAGGAAGGATTTCTGGTACCTGTTTTTTTTTTAGAGCGGAGCTGTCTGAGCGTCCTAGAGAAGGAGCTCCGCTGTTTGTCCAGAACAGGGTGGAGAGGATGGTCTGGGTTTTCCATGATGGATGAGATCTTGTTCAGTGACCCCTTTTTGTTGTTTTGAATTTACTTTGGTGAAAATGATAATCTTGTATTGTTTTAGTTGCTTTTCTGGTGATAAAGAGAGCAGAAAATTTTTTTGCTATTCTTAAATTGATCGGATGATGCATAAGGAAGAGTGAGAGACAGAAGAAATTATGCCAAAGTCAGGAAAAGATGGTACACTTGTGGCAGTCCAGCAGAGATGAAATGTTAAGAAAATACGCTAAGAAGTGCAAAATACTGGCGCCCTCCTCACATATAATCAAGACACTGTTGGATCTAAACCTTTCTCTCCACCCGCCCTCTCTGGTTGTTCGGTGGGTTTCTGAGCCATCGGATCCAGTTTGCTTGGGAGTACTGGCGTTTCTTTGTCGGACTTCTTTTTTTCGCTGCAATAGCTGGCGTCGGTGGTGCCAGCTGTCCCAGTTCGTGGGCTAACGTGTCCCACACCTGTGAATCTGGAAGTGGTCTGTTTGCCCTGCTTTCCTGTCCAAAAGCTGTGCCTGGTTTCTGTGGTCAGAGGAAATCTGGAGTCCGACTCCCCTGTCAGGCATGGTTTCGAGTTTGTTGGAGGAAAAGCGACTGATCAAATCTGCTGGAAGTTCTGCAGGTGACGCGCTCTGCTGCTGAGTCATCACCTGAGACCGCAGACTCGGCTGCAACATCAAGGAGGTTTGGATTAATCAATGGTAGATCTGTCATGAACAAAACTTTTATCTTGAAAGACTTTTTTAATGCTTAAAAGCTGGATTTTCTGGGCATTGTTGAAAACTGTATCTCTTTTGCTCAGTCAGGTGTTCTACTGGAGCTTCTACCTGATAACTGTTCCTATTTTAATGTACCACGATATGTGGGTAGAGGAGGTGGACTGTTATGTGTTTTAAGTCACATTTTAATTTTAGACACCTTACACCACCTTTACATTTAGACTCTTTGGAATTTGGTCTATTTTATCTGGGCCTTTCCTCTACTTTCTTAGGACTTTTGATTTGTCGGCCTCCTAAGTTTAAGGCTACGTTTTTAGCAGATTTTTCTGAATTGCTGTACACTTTTATGTCTAAATATGCTTATGTGTTGATTTTAGGTGATTTAAGCATTCATGTGTGCTGCCCTGACAAACCACTTGTTAAGGACTTTTTTAATGTATTTGAATCTTTTGGTCTTTTGCAAAGGGTTTCTGACCCAACACACAGTCATGGACATATTATGGACTTAGGTCTGTCTTTTGGGTTTTCTCACCTTGGTCAAGACTATAAATACTGCTTTTTCTGACCATTCAGCATTTTCATTTGACTTTGTTCTGCCTTTCATTGTTGCCCCAAACATGCTCCTGTCAGATGGGTGCGGGGCATGGTCGAAGGAGCTGCTGAATTTTCACCTATATTTTTGCTGGAGTGGCCGACTTTATACACATCCCCGATTACCACAGAGGCTTTTCTCTCTCAGTTTGAACTGCTGTGCCCTGAAATTTTGGATGAGATTGCCCCCTTACCTTCAAAAAAACCAATGCACAAATCAGAACATTAGATATCTGAGGAAATACGTGCCTTAAGACGAGATTGTCGAACAGCAGAGAGAAAGTTGAAGAAGGACAGACTCCAAATGTCACATGATCTTCTTAGAGACAAATTATACACCTATAAGCTGTCACAAAAGTTAGAAGACAATTTTGTGCTGACATTATCTATTCTGCTTTGGGCGACCAACAAATCCTTGTTTAAACTTTGGGTTTGTGTTTGGACTCTGGTGAGAGTGGAAACAGGAAACTGTATGGAAGCCTCTGTGGAAAATTGTGAAAAATTCTGTTTGTTTTTCATGGACAAGGTTGCTGGTATTAGGTCCTCTCTTACACAATGTTCCACTTACTCTCCACCTACTCCACCGACACTGGTAGTTAAGATGAAATCTTTTCTATTGGTGTCTCTGATCGAGTTGAAAAGAGTGGTATATAGATTAAAGCAAGCTGAGTCCTCCAGTGATGTTTTTCCAGCCTGTTTTTTTATGAAAGTTTTTGTAGTCAAAGGACCAGCAGTTTTAACTATCGCCAACTCAAGTCTTGCATCCTCTCAGGTTCCACTCAATTTTAAACTGGCAGTAGTGAGACCACTGCTGAAATACAAGGTCTTAATGCTGCACTGTTTTCAATATCCAACCTACTTTTTCTGTGCTAAAGTCCTTGAGAACATTATCTACAAACAGTTGATGACTTTCTTAAATGCACATGAGATCCTTGAACCTTTACAGTCAGGGTTCAGGTCTGGACATGGCACAGAGACAGCACTTTTAAAATTTTTAATGATGTTCTTATGCCAACTGATGCAGGTGAACTGGTCGTTCTTTTATTATTGGATCTATCGGCAACTTTTGATACCGTTGATCATGAGATCCTGATTGGCCGGCTGGAACAATGGGCAGGGCTTTCCGGGGATGCCCTACAGTGGATGTGGTCTTACCTCACAGAATGGGTCATTACTCATCTAAGTGCTACCTCCTGAAGTGGGGTGTTCCTCGGGGGTCAGTTCTGGGCCCATTGTTATTTTCTATCTACTGGCTGCCACTGGGAATGCTGTTTCGGAAACATAAGGTAATCTTTCACTTTTATGCCAACGGCTGCCAAATATATGTCCCTATATGTAAGGGACCCAACTGCACAATTACCACAATAACTGACTGCCTTGCTGAAGTTAGGTTGTGGATGTCAACTAACTTTCTATCACTAACTCACATCACTGTGAGTAATCAGGAGATGTCCCCTCAGTACCATACCCGCCAATTTAAACTGCATCCCCTTAGTACACACACCCTTTACCCCAAAAATATACACACCAATACCAAAACACCCACATGCACACAGACACCCTCACAAACACACACACATGCATTTCACAAAGAAGGTAGGACCTCGGACCATCTGTCCCCTACCCCATCCCTGGTAGGAGGCTCTGGGCCCTTGGCAACGGCGGCTGTGTTCCCTGGGTGCTGGCTTCCTGGGCCCGGTGGCCCTCTCTCCTCTCAGGGAGAGGGATCCCTGAGCTTTCTGGCAAGGCCAAGAGCCGGGGATCACATCACATCTTAGCCGGGGGTGTTCGTGTCTCTGTGGTGTGGGTTCTGGTCCTTGCCCCCGAGCGCTGGGCCTCGCTAAATTTCACACTGTGGGCGATCCTGGTCGGGCCATGTTTAGATTCATAACCCCTGTTGTTAAAGTAAAATATGTCCAACACAAGAGGCTTTCAGCTCACATCTGTTTGCCCAGCTGTTGGACAGGACAAGTTAAAAAAAATAAATGAAAAAAAAAATGTGCTAAAAGAATCTCATGGCAGCTTGAAGTATTAAAGGAATAAAATAAATCCCTTTATGCATTTGACCAATTGGATGGACGCCTTCACGTTGTCGACCAATCGGATGGAGCCCTTTTATCGGAGATGTTCATCTCCTATGTCGACAAAGGTCATTTAGAGTATAATTTTTAAAATATTGCAATGAAAGGGGAATGATGTTGTTGGTTGTTTTTCTATTTGTTCATACACCACAGGGTTTATCGTTATGGCAATACTGATCATTAATATCGCATATCATAAGTTTCAATCCTGTCTTGCAGCCCTATTTGGAGATATAACTAGCAGAGTACATGAATGCAAATTGTGATCAGCACAGGAGATGATCCGCTGATTTACATAAGTAGGTCTCCTGCAGTAAAGCTAAATCTGCTTTCAGATCAGTCAGATGGGTTAACACTTTCAGCCTCTTTAGCCCAGAGCCAAGTCCACACACATTTCAGAAAACAATGTTAAGACTGTTAATAACTACTCTAACTGGGAGAGTGTAAGGCTAAATAATGTGCCAGTCTGTGTGCACAAGTCTGCTGATCAATGAAGGAGCGCTGTACATTTGTGTGCATGTTTCCTGCATGTTGAGTGTGTCCTATGTGAGTTTATGTGAGGTGTTTGCGGGTTTCCGCAAGTGTGTGCTGGATACGCGTGTGTATGCCCGTGTGTGCGCTTGTATGCGCGCGTATCCCTGGTCCGTGCATAGATAAATACCAACTTACCGGGATGTATTGCCTGTGGATGATTTACATTTCAGGAGAGGAGGAGAAAGGGTGAAACTAAAAAGTACAAAGAAGGAAAGAAAAACAGAATGAAACAAACGTAACAAAAAAAACAACCGAAAAATGAGATGAGAAATTAAACTGCGAGATGGAAGTGTGGATAGCTGATGAGCCAGTTTTTTATTCATTTAAACACGTTTAGCCGGTGTCTTTAACGCAGCATGGATGTCAGGTCTTCAGCACAGCCAGGGGGTGATCTCCGGGTCCCAGAAGAGCCGGCAGCCCACGAACAGTTTGTCTACACCAACCACAGCTTGGGACCCGGCGGTGATGTGTTTTTTCCTCAGTGGAAAAAGGGATCTTTTGGTGCCGCAGAATGTCAACCGGAAACTGGCCGATAGATAGATAGATAGATAGATAGATAGATAGATAGATAGATAGATAGATAGATAGATAGATAGATAGATAGATAGATAGATAGATAGATAGATAGATAGATAGATAGATAGATAGATAGATAGATAGATAGATAGATAGATAGATAGATAGATAGATAGATAGATAGATAGAGAGAGAGAGAGAGAGAGAGAGATCAAACTAAATGTTACAATACTCAAAGTCAATTTAATGTTTATCTATCCTAATTTATTGTATTTTTTTAAATTCTTATATGTCTAAGTTTGGGCCCGCAGATATTCTCATTTTTACAAAATCAATCAAAATCAATGATTCAGTGTGGATTTGCAATATGTACCATGCTTTTAATTCTATGACTCTGACTTTAACTTCGGGTCTAATGCTTGGTGCAAGGGGTGCTATATAAACTCATCATCCTCTCCCACCATCTCACTCATGGTGCAGAAAGAATTAAACATAACAGGACAAATAACTCGGCAAAACACAGTAAAACAGCTAAACAACTAAACACATTTGGACAAAAACCCACACTTAAACCCAAATCCGTTAAGACAAAGGGAATGGTATCCCAGAATCCCTTGCGGTGCCGATCTAACAGCAGCACCAAAGTTACCCCTACTTAATTGAATTAATTTAAATGAAAGTAAAATAACTGTCTGAAAACTACGTGTTATTTTTAAACAGACTTAGCAAAAAAAATGATTTATCTTAACTGAAGAAAATAATTAAGTTAGATCAAAGTAAAAAAGTTTATCTTTCCAACATCCATATGTGGTCTTATCACCCTCTCACGGTGGAAAAAGTATTATCTGAGCTTCTTCATCCACTAAATCAGCTTCAAATGGACACGCCATGCTGCTTCACCTCTCTGAAAACAAACTAACCTTCAACTAAACCTGCTCCAGACCAGGTTATCTTCAGAGCATGAGTTGCCATGGCAACTTGACATACCCTGAAACATACCTCCATTTCTGGAACCGAAAGCCTAGGTTATCAACTTCCTTAGCCTCAAACTTACCGTGGGAGCTAACCTGCTTTCTGGAACAGGACCCAGATCATGAGTTCTTCAGGGTCAAACTGGCAATCCCAGTTCTTTTTAAAATCAGGACTCATTTTTTTCTCTTTACACAAAGGAGTATTTTCTGTACTACAAGTTATTAACAGGGTTTTGTCTTGTTTAGTTTTGCTGTTGGAAACTTCTCCAATGTCTCTTTTCCATCTTTTCATGAATCAGCAATTCTGTTTTCTTGAATCTTCATCCTCTGTAAAATATCTGCAGGGGGTTTAAACTTTCTTTGTTCACTTGACTTTTTGTCAGATCCATTAAAATGTGAGAAAGATTTTTCTATGGGAGTTTTCTTTTTTTTACCCATATTTCAAAGTGACCTTCAATTCTCTATGAACAATTCACTTTGCAATGTTTGAGAATGCATTTTCCAATTTAGGATTCAAGATGAAGAAATACTATGTAATTTGACATGTTCAAATAAAAAAAAAAATTATTTCAAAGTGAAATCTATTGGATTTTAATTTTGCTGTGTATTTTTGGTTCGACAATTCAAATTTAAATTGATTTTCCAACTGTCAGTTAAATCTGCCTTTCTGCCATGCATTTTGAAAATGTGTGTAGTCATGAATATTTCATTTATTTATTTATTTATTTTAACTTGTCCTGTCCAACAGCTGGGCAAACAGATGAGAGCTGAAAGCCTCTTGTGTTTGACATATTTTGCGTTAACAACAGGGGTTATTAATCTTCACACAAACCAGAGGAATGTCTGAATAAACCCCTTTTGTAGTTGAGGCCAAACTTTATTAAATTCCATCATGTTTGAAAATCTTTGGTGCTGGACCGGACGGAAAAGGAAAGGAGGGAAGAAGAGAGAGGGATGTTAGAGAGGAGGGGGGATAGGAGGGTGATAATAGGAGGGGGGGGGGGGTAGAACCATGAAGCAGCCTAAAGCAACAACTTTACTGGATGTTTATCATTACGGTAAGGTTCAAGTGTAATACAAATCTCAAAGGGCGGGGCCTGTCCACACACACATTCAGATGTTATAAACACCCGTTAACTGAAAAGATGTCCACATGTCAACATGTACACAAAACATGCATACAATACAGATATTGTTCACACACGCATACTTATGCCTTTAAACCAACTAGTGTGAAATATTTCATTCATTCAATCATGCAAATTATTAGTGTAAAGGTGAGCTAACACCTGTGCTCAGGTGAGTGTTTATGTTCTTCTAAATGAATGGTGGAATGTGAAAAGAAGGAGGGAGGGTGATGAATATTTCATGATGATCAATGACTTTTCAATTCCTCGTCTGTTTTAACTTCATCTCAAGTCATTTCTAATCTATTGCATTTTCATTCATGATCATGTTTTTGGGTCCAAATCCAAAAGAAATGAGCAAACAGTGAAAATGTCATCTGTCAGTCTGTCATCAGGGAGGATCCCACCTGACTGAATGGACCAAGTTCCTGGACCTCCAGCTGCATCACTGCTCCTGAACACACTTTTCTGTCTGATTGCAGGTTGAAGGACTGCAGTTTGTCAGAGATCAGCTGTGAAGTTCTGGGCTCAGCTCTGAAGAAAAACCCATCTAATCTGACAGAACTGGGCCTGAGTGACAACAAACTGCAGGATTCAGGAGTTCTTCATCTGTGTGGTTTTCTGGAGAGTCCAGACTGCAGACTGCAGACTCTGAGGTCAGACTCCATGTTTCAGTTGTGTTCAGATCAATATGATGACAAAGTTGTGTTGACCCACAGTGACCAGAAATGTCCAGATTCTGATCTGCAGCAGCATCTTCCTGCAGCTGCTTGTTCTCTTCAAAGATCTGCAGAAGAACTTCTTCTTTTCTATCTGCAGCTCCTTGTTCAGTTAAAATCAATTGAATTCCATTGTATTTGTATCAATCAATCAAACTTTATTTATAAAGCACTTTTCATATAAAAAAATACCACAAAGCGCTTTACATTAAAACAAAACAAAATAAATAATATAAAACCAAGCATGAGAATTAAAATAAACAAGCACAAAAGTATTAAGCACTTAAATTATTTTTTATCAGACACTGGTTTGTTTTGTGTAAAACGTACCGACATGTTTCGCGGAATGCCTTCCGCCTTCGTCAGGGTCGTCATCAGATGGTGGTGTGTGACGTCTTTAAAAACAGCTGATTGTGACCGAGGCGGAGTCACCTGTCAAACTTTGACAAGTGACTCCGCCCCTTGATGTCCGTCTTTTTCTGGAGGATGTTTGCTCCAGGTGTGAGAGAGCAGGAAAGCCCCCTCATCCCGGTTCATGGAAGTGTGGGCTCGCTTTCTTATCTCCACCGCCTCCATGATCCATCTGCGGTGTCTGTTGTCTTCAGAGCGGAGGACTTTGGCCTTTTCCCAGTCCAAGATGTGGTTTTCTTGTTTGCAGTGATCCGTTATGGCTGATTTCATATTTTCTTGAACTGCCTGTTGTCGTCTGACTCTTGTTAGTATTTTATTTGTTT
This sequence comes from Oryzias curvinotus, assembly GCA_023969325.1. Lineage (NCBI taxonomy): Eukaryota > Metazoa > Chordata > Actinopteri > Beloniformes > Adrianichthyidae > Oryzias > Oryzias curvinotus. The sequence goes on from CM043707.1 coordinate 29,913,859, forward strand.
CCTTTTCGCATTCTTTTTGATGTTCTGTTTTTCTTGTGATAAAGGTGCGTCCTGTTTCTCCGATGTATGTTTTATTACAGGTGTGACACGGGATTTCATAAATTTTTTATTTGATTTGATTTGAAATGATTTGAAATGGTTTATTTCAAGCAATCAGTAGAAACAATACACAAAAGGAATATAATCTTCAGTTATACATTCATACAGTATCTACCGGTAATCAAACTTAGGATAATTAGACATATTAATAAATATTGCTTGAAAGGGAGTGGAAGGAAGCGAACTTATATAATTCCACCCCGTTTTACTATAACCATTTTAATACATGATTTATCAATATCCGGTTCCCAGTTTTTTATCAGACAGAATTAAAAATCATAAGGTATCGATAAGGCACATGAAAAAGATGAATTACTTAATTATTATGTTAAAAATAAAAAGTAACTTTTAGAAATCAACATGGCAAATGCAGATCAGTCATCTAAAATATATGTTACTCATAAAAGTCATTCATATGATTAGAGCTTAATAATATATCAGTAAAATAGACAACACTGTTTCAGAGATTTTCATAGTAAACTTTCATCAAGTATCAAAAGTTAAAAACGTACAAAATTATGCTACATTAGGAAAGATTTTTGAATCAATTTATCAATTTTTGGAGCAAGTGAAGTAATATCATTAAACATCGATCAATTTACCATTTTCAATAAGTGATTAATCATTTATTTTACTTTTTTTTTCTTTTTTTTTTCTTTTTATATTTAATAAGGTAATGCTGTAAGGGAAAAAAATAAAATAAAAGGGTCCGTAATCCGCCGATTATCCAAGGTTGGCATATCTTCTTCTCCTGAAAAAACAGCTGTCCTTATGGGTTCAAAACAGTTTCTAGTCTCTTCCATGTTATGTCTGCAGACATTAGATAGAGGTCCATATCCTTCTTCAGCTGATATCAGCTCGGTGAAAGTTGAGGTCAAGTTGTCTGCAGGTCAGAAATCTCTGCTGTTGATTCAGGTGACGTCAGACGATGGAGAAAGTGATGAATCCAGGTGTCATATTTCTTGAAATTATTTGGTTCTTTGGTTTATTACTCCATGTTGATTCAGACAACTGTAAACAAGCACTTCTCAAAGTCCCTCATGGTGTTCACAACCAGAACCTTGGACCGGTCCGGTGGACCGAGTGGTTTGACGTAAATCCTGCAGCCTTTAACCCAAGTGTTCTCAATCTGCTTACGCTTCCTGAGAAGCCGTGCATGTTTGGAGATTTCAGCATTCCTCCTGGTCAGATGGTCGTTCAGATAAACAGCCGAACCTTTCAGGTTCTTTCTTTGGTTCATCAGAGCTAGCTTGTGTTTGTGATTCACAAACCTGATGAGAATCGCTGGTTTATCCGTCTCCTTTCTCCTGGGGAGCAGGTGGCAGGTCTCGATGGTATTGAGATCCAGGGAAATCCCTTTAGATGTGAGAAATGAATGTATTTGCTGATCCAGAGACTCTACACTGCGCGCCGTATTAGCACTGCTAGCTACGCTAGCGCTAGCATTAGCATTAGCAGTGCTAGCTCCTGCGTTCAGCTTCGTTCGAGGCTTGATTGGTAATCCATCCTTACTTGCTGTTCCACATCGTCCAGTCTTTTCTCCAGAATGTCGACCCGGTTTTCTCGTTGCTCGTTTTGAGCCCGAAATCTTCGGAACTCTTCCATCATCTCCATGAGTGGCGTTAGCTTAGCCGACACCTGATCCATAAAAGATTTAAGCATTTCTTGAATGCTATCAAGAGCTTTTTTGAGGTCTTCATATTCCTGGGTTTTCTTAGGGGGCATGGTCAGCTCTCTTTTTGGAGAAAATCAACTTTTCAAGTAATTTAAAGATAGTTGTATCCGCAGAGAGCCGCGACCACGCGTCCTGCCCGTAACCCGGAACCCGGGTAAATGACATTGCATTTCTTATTTTGTTCGATCTTATCTTTTGGGTGAACCAGTAGTTGCCTGAGCTTTTTATACGGTTTCACTGGGTTGCTGATGTCATGTTTTTTCATGGCTCTTTGGATGCGTTCTGTTATCCCTCTGATGTACGGCAATCCCCTACCCCATCCCTGGTGGGGGGTACTGGGCCCTTGGCAACGGCGGCCGTGTCCCCTGGGCCCGGCGGTGCTCTCTCTGCGCAGGGGGGGTTCATATTACACCTGAGCCGGGGGTTTCCGTATCCCTGCGGGGTGGGTTCGGGTCTTTGCCCCTGAGCGCTGGGCCCCGCCCAATCCCCAACTGTGGCCGATTCTGGTTGGGCCATGTTTACAACACCCCTTGTGGGTCCCCCCTTTCCCCGGGGTGCCCCCCTCCTGGGTGGGGTTGGCTGGCCCCTGCCTTGCTCCTTCCTGGACCAACCATGGGCTGGGTGGGTGGCTGCCTGGAGCGCGGAGCGGGTCTCCCTTGGGGGGTCCTGGCTCATACCTGGGGTTGGGGCGGGGGGATCCCCAGAACTCCTGGGTGGTGATGGGATGCTCGTCTGGGGCTGTGGGCGCCCTTCTCAGGTGGGGCCCTGCGTTGGGCCCTCCCGGCGCGGCGGGGGGGCTGCTCTCCTGGTCCATGCCTCCCTGCTCGCTGGCTCTAGGGGCCTCGCGGCGGTCCTGCTGGCCCTGGCCTGGGTGGCGGATGTGGTCGCCTGGGGGCGGTTGTTCTCTGCCTGCTGCCGTGTGGCGTTGGGGGTTCTGGCTGCCGCTGCTGCCGCGGCGGGGGTCTTGGTGTGGGGATGGCCGGGCGCTCTCCTTCCTTCTTTTCACATTCCAACATCCATTTTAGAAGAACATAAACACTCACCTGAGCAAAGGTGTTAGCTCACTTTTGCACTAATAGTTTGCATGATTGATAGAACAAAATATTTCACACCAGCTGGTGTGAAAGGCATAAGTATGCGTGTGTTAACATTATCCGTATTGTGTACATGTTGACATGTGAACATTTTTGCAGCTAATAGGTGTGTTTATAATATCTGAGTGTGTGTGTGGACAGGCTCCACCCCTTGAGATTTGTATTACATTTGAACCTTACCGTAATGATAAACATCCAGTAAATGTATTGCTTTGGGCTGCTTCATGGTTTTATCCCCTACCTCTCCTATTATCCCCCTCCTACCCCCCCCTCCTATTACCACTCTCCCACCCCCCACCCCCACCCCCCACCCCCTCTAGCATCCCTCTCTATTCTTCCCTCCTTTCCTTTTCCGTCCGGTCCAACACCAAAGATTTTCAAATATGATGGAATTTAATAAAGTTTGGCCTCGATTACAAAAGGGGTTTATTCAGACATTCCTCTGGTTTGTCAGAAGATTAATAACCCCTGTTGTTAAAGTTAAATCTGTCCAACACAAGAGGCCTTCAGCTCTCATCTGTTTGCCCAGCTGTTGGACAGGACAAGTTAAAAAAAAACTTTCCAGTGCTTCCTCTGGTAAACTCAAGCCATCCTTTCCAATAAAAAGGCATTTCTGTTTATTTATTATATTAGATCTAACAGAATAGATCTTGCCCCTGAAGTGGTCTGCAAAGTCCTCACACAATGAGGTGGAGGCTGGCATTGTGTTTTTATTCACATTAGAGTTGATCAAAGATTCAATTGTGGTGAAGAGGACTCTGGGGTTATTTTTATTTTCTGAGATAATGTTCGCAAAGTATGAATTTCTGGTCTGTTTTTACTGTTTGATTATATAGTTTTAGTTGGTTCTGGTATAGTTGATAGTTTATTTAATGTTTGTGTTTTCTCCAAAGTTTTTCAGCAGATCTACGTCTCTTCAATTGTTTAATGTCTTTAGTTCTCCAAGGGGGTTGTGGGTTTGGTTCTTATCTTTTTAGAATTTAGTGGAGCAACTGAGTCAGATGTAATACATTTTTCGACCACTTCAGGAGTAAAGTAGCGTTTCTTTACTGTTCTCACAGAGGTCTCTTGTTTTATGCAACCAGTTATGTTAAAAAGCACACAGTAATGGTCAGACACAGCCAGGTCCACAACAGTGGAAACACTGGTAGGTAAACCATGACTGATGACAAAGTCAAGAGTGTGCCCCCTGTTGTGAGTCGGCTGCATGACATGTTGTTTAAAATCAAGAGAGGAGAGTAAGTCCAAGAACTGAGTGGTGCAATAGTCTGACTTCCTGTCTATAAGCAGGTTAAAATCACCAGTTATTTAAATCATGTTAAAGGATGTGTGGACAGATGCTAAAAACTCAGAAAACTCAACAATAAAAACAGAGCTTGGTTTGGGTGGTCTGTATACTGTGATGCATAAAACTGGAGGGCTGTTAAAAACAAAGGTGTGATGTTCAAAGCTGGGGTACTCATCTAAGGAAATCTGCTTTACTGCAAAGGAGTTGGACATTATAGATGCAGTACCCCCACCCTTTTTGCCCTCCCTGGTTAAAAAAACAAAGCTAAAATTGGGTGGAGAGGCCTCTATGAGAACAGTAGATGCATCCATGCTCAGCCATGTTTCAGTTACAAAAAGACCATCAATATTATAATTCATCATTCGTTTTTTTAACCGTTTTTCCCTTTCGGGGTCACAGGGCTGCCGGAACCTATCCCGGCCCCTTGTGAGTGAAGGCAGGGGACACCCTGGACAGGTCGCTAGTCTGTCTCAGGGTAGAATGTCCACAATCACACACCCATTCACTCTCACAGTCATACCTATGGACAATTAGTTGCCAATTAACCTATGAAGCATGTTTTTGGATGGTGGGAGGAAGCCGGAGACCCCGGAGAAAACCCACACATGCACAGGGAGAACATGCAAACTCCACACAGAAAGGTCCCCCATTGATGTTGTTTTTCACATCCCCCAGCCGGGACTTGAACCGGGGGCCCTTCTTGCTGTGAGGCAAGGGCGCTAACCACTGCGCCACCGTGCAGCCCCAATATTATAATCATGGGTAAAATCATTTATGATAAATGTTTTGTTGGACAAAGATCGAACAGTAAAAAGTGCCATGTTAAAATAGGGGGGGGGGGGGGGTGATTGTGGAAGCTGCATCCTCAGGTTTTGGTGCTTCCTTTAGTGGACAAAGGCAGTTAATGTTTCTTTTCTCCCTGTATGTCCCATCATGGAAGACCTGTCTTTAATAATTGTCTTAATGGGATAAAATGGGGGCAGCAGGTCTAGGAAAGGAAGAAGTGTTGCTGGTTGAAGCAGTTTGTTGGAGAATGTGTGTGTGTGTGTGTGTGTGTGGGGGGGGGGGGTTGATAGCACATTCAGTCAGTCACTTCCACAGACCGATGTCTGCATGGATGAAGAGGAGGTTCAAGACCCCCGCCGCAGCAGCAGTGGCAGTTAGAACGCCCCAAAACCCGCACGGCAGCAGATGAAGAACAACCGCCCCCCGGGTGGCCTCATCCATCACCCAGGGCCAGAAAGCAGGGAGGCACGGGGGGACAGAGAGTGCAGCTCCGGCCCAACCAAGAGAGCAGCCCCCTTCTCCCCGCCGGCCCTAAATGTCAACGGTGCAATAAAATTGGTGGATAGGGCACTAAAAGGACATCTGCTGCTTGCTGGCAGTGATGTCCAAGCACCCCCCCTACTAAGGGCCCTACATGTCTAAGGTGCAAATGAAACTGAGTGGGCGGGGCACTATTTGGACCACACGGACCAGTTTTCTGCCAACAGCTCTACTGCGGTTTGGAAAGGCCAGCAGACCATCCCCCCACCCCTCAGACAGATTCAGACTGGTTTCAGCAGATGCAGCTGAGAGTCCAGCGGCTGATGTTTGTGAGCAGACAGTGACAGAGTCATGCTGCAGCTGGATGCTGCTCTGACAGACACATCCTCCACAAACATCCTCACCTTTTCATCCACAAACATCATCACATCATCCATCAAAGTTCCCAGCTTTTTCTGACTCTTCATTTAGAGCTGAAGTCATGGATCAGGGATCAGTGTCCAACATTTGCTGCTGAATCTTCCTCATCACTTCCTTCTTCTCTCTGCTTTGATCTGTTGGAGCTGAAAGTCTCTGCTTGAAGGGCTGCAGCAGAGAAGGCCTGGAAGATCATCTCCTGAAAACTGGGATGAAGACTTTCCAGCATCATGCTGCTGAAATTCTCCCATGATTCAGTGCTGTTTGGAGAAGAGCTGAGCAGAAAGAGGAAGTGGACTTTTTCTGCTGTTGCTACAGAAACATCAGTTGGTTTGGATGCAGCCACAGGCTGATGTTTGACTTTCACACATCTGGACTTCTTTCCTGAAGCAGCTGCATGTTGTCCTGAATGTTCCTGAATGTTCTTCTTCTCTGCTTCTGCTGGACTCTTCTGATCTGCTGCTGTTGCTTCACATCTTTGGACTTTTTCTAAATTTTCTGATCTTCTTCAGCTCTGAACTCTTTAGAAGAAGTGAAGGATGAAAAACATGAACTTTGTCTTTAAACTCAACTCTTTGTTCTGGATTCAGGTTGTTTGACTGCAGTTTGTCAAAGTCCAGCTGTGCTGCTCTGGTCTCAGCTCTGAAGTCCAACCCTTCTCACCTGACAGAACTGGACCTGAGATACAACAACCTCCAGACTTCAGATGTTCAGCAGCTGCAGGATCTGGTGGAAAGTCCAAACTCCAAACTGCAGACTCTGAGGTCAGTAGAGGGTTGGAGTCAGTCCAGCTGCTTCCAGATGTTTGGTCCTAAAGTTAGTCTGAGAGCAAAGATGCAGAGTTTCCTGTGAAGCTGCAGCTTCTCAGTGAAGCTCTGAGGAGAATGATGACAAGCTTCAGGATAACAGTCAGCCAATCAGAGCAGCAGAAGCTCCAACAGGTGAAGATGACTGGAAGCTGCTCCTCTCTCTCTCTCTCTACTTTCTCTCTGCAGGTGGAAGTGGACAGGCTGATGTCCCTCCTGGAAGAGCAGAGAGGAGCAGCAGCAGCAGCTGGTCTGCAGAGATGTTGTGACTGGACGGTGTTCCTGGGAGGTGGAGAGCAGAGTGATGGAGGAATCAGAGGAAGTGGAGATGAGTGTCAGAGCTGCAGCATGAGCTGATCTGAGATCAACTCCACTGTCTCTCTCAGCATCAAGTGGACAGTTATTGTGCTGCAGCTCCCCCAGTGAACTTATGGAGAACTGCACTTCCTCTTCTCAATCTAACTTGTGTTGATCTGAAACATGGGTTGGATTCAGATGTTCAGCAGCTCCAGGATCTGGAGAAAAACAGACCTGCAGACAAACAGATTATTTTCTAGATCATCACTTTCTTCTTTGATCTACATTTGATGGACAGATGTGAGTTTGGGATGGACCAATCAAGGATTGAGGGAATCATTGATCAGACAGAACATTTCTACATGACATAGATCTATGTGGGGGTCAGGGGAAAACACAGTCAGGCGTTGGATCCTGGTTCTGTCTCTGGAACAGGGACAGAACCAGAACTCTGGATCACAAGATTCTGGTTCCAGATGTTTCACACTTGATTTCTGTTCTCCAGAAAGTCTCATTGACAAACAAACGCAGAGTTTCATTCAGAAACCTCCAACATGGTCATGTGACCAGAATGTTCATAGTGTAGACACGGACAAACGCTGTAGTCACATGACTCACTGGTTTGGATTCAAGTCCTTTGAAGTCAGTTTTTGGAGCAGAAATCCCGTCTGATCTTGGTTAGTGAACAAAAGTCTTTCAGTTGAATCATTTTTCTATCATCATTGTTCTGTTGATGATCAAATATTGACTCATGCAGTTTGAAAGACTCAGAGTTTTGGTTTGATTGATGTTTTTCACAGTTTTCTGACTGAACTTCCTTTTTCTTTGGTGTTTTGTGGGTAAAACTCTGTTCTTTTTCATGCTGACAGCATCTATCATCTTAATCCAGTTGAATCTTCTCATTTTCTAGAATTTCTAAACTTGTAGAAACTTTCTGAGCATAAAGCCTGTTTTCTCCAGAGGACATGACTGAACAGAGTGGATCTTAGTGAGAAATGACAGCCTCTGGATGCAGAGAATCACTTTGATATTTTAAACAAGATTTCAAAAAGTCATCCATTGCCATCATCTAATGCTGCATATGAGGACTTCACAGACCATTTCATGGGTAAAATCAGTGCTATAAGATCAAACATTTTATCTATGCAATACACTGATCTTAACAGACAACCAGCATTGTTTTTACCAGAAGAAACACTGGGGAGTTTTGTCCTGGTTGACGCGGAGACACTTGGTCGAGTTGTATCCCAAGTAAACGCCACAACCTGCCTTTTAGATCCCATTCCAACTTAACTTTTTAAAACATTTTATGGATTCTTTAAGTCAGAGCTTTTAAACATAGTTAATTGCTCTCTTCAGACGGGGTTCTTCCACTCTGCCTGTAAAATAGCAGTGAGGCCCCTTCGTAAGAAGAGTCAATTAGATCCAAAAAATCTGGATAACTATAGACCCGTATCCAACTTACCATTTTTAAGTAAAATTGTAAAAAAAAGTGTCGCTACTCAACTACATGAGTTTTTAAATACCCAAAGAATTTTAGAAAAATATGAGTCTGGTTTTATAATAAACCATAGTATAGAGACGGCTCTTTTAAAGATCGTTAACACTCTTTTAAACTGTATTTTAAATATAAAGTTATGGATGGCAGTAAACTTCTTAAGCTCAACCAGGAGAAAACTGAAGTTTTAATCATTGGTTCTGAAGACAAGAGAGAGATGATTTTACCACATCTTCATAATTTTAAACCTTCTCAGTGTGTGAGAAACCTGGGCATACTTTTTGACTCTGAGCTAAATTTTATCCCACACATTAAAAATGTCATTAAGACAGGATTTTATCATCTCAAAAACATTGAAGGAGTTCGCTGGTTCCTCTCTCTTGCCAGCACAGAGGTGCTAATGCATGCTTTTAATTTCAGTCATTTATATTATTGTAATGCCCTGCTCTCTGGTTTCTGGTTTACCCCTATTTTAAATCTACAGCTATTGCAGAACTCTGCGGTACAAGTTCTAACATGGACCAGAGGGCGGGAACACATTACACCGGTTTTAAAATTGCTGGATTGGCTCCCTATGCGTTTCAGGACTGATTTTAAAATTCTTTTAATGGTTTATACATGTTTTTATGGTCTCTGGTCTCTTAGGTATTCCTAAAGTGAGGACCAAAACTTATGATGAGGATTTGTTCTGCCATTATGGTCCTCATCTGTGGAATAGCCTGCTGGAGAACCTCAGGGCTGCAGAGACTGTAGAGGTTTTTAAGAAGAGGCTGAAGACTCACCTTATTCATTTCTCTAAATGTGCTCTATTAGTTTTTAAGTATATGCTATTTTATGTATTTATTTTCCTTTTACAAGTCTCATTCTCAATTTTTTGTTTTTATATACATCTTATGTCTTAGTATAGCATGATTTCAACTCCAGTGTTTCTTGTGGGGATCTTTTCCTCCAGGGCTTGCCGGCTTGGTCGGTGGTTGTTGTTGCAGTTTTTGCCCTTACTGGGGCAGCTGGAGTTTAACTTTGCAGCTTCACGGCTGTGAAGTGGACCCCGTTGCTGTCCCAGTCTGGGTGGGCACTGTGGCGATGCTCCTATGGCCAGGCTGGCTCCTGGCATGAAGAGATTCCCAAATACTGTTTCCTCACAGCAGAGCCAAGCCTTAGATCCTTTTTTAGAAGTTATTCATTGTACGTGGGGGTCATGGGTCATATGTTTTAATGGAGGGAGTGGGAAGGATGAAGGTTGGGTTTTTACTATAATATTGTGTGTTTTCTGTTTTTAATGTTAAAGCGCTTCAAGCTGCGCAACTGCATGAGAAGCGCTATTTTATAAATAAAGTTGGATTTGATTTGGTGCAGCTGCTGCAACAACACCAACTGCATTGAAGCAGGAGGGAGAAGGGAGACACCTGCTGGCTGTTTGTAGAACTGCATCCTAGTGTCAAAAGGCTTCAAACTGAAAGCTGTCTGTAAAATTCCTGCAGCCTGTTTGGATTTAATAAATGCTCTTTTGAATCAACTGTTTGTTTTCTATTGATTTCTGTCTTCATTCTATCTTTGACTCACAAACAGACTTGAATCTTTAGCCTTCCCCCTCATCCTGTTCCAGCTGTTCTAATCGTCGTGTGTTTGGTTCCTTCTCAGTAGAAATGGGTTGGAACAGAGCTTTGGAATGTTCAGGTGGTGCTGATGTCTTTCTAGATGGGGGTGGGCAGAACAGATGAGAGCTCCTCCCTCCTGATTCAGAGGGGAACAGTGGGCAGCAGCTGAAAGGAGGGAGTGGAAATGGGAAAAGTTCTCTGCACGTTTCTCCTTTTCAAAAACAGAGGGACACGACTCCATGAACAGCAGAAGCTAAAGAGTTGGAAAACATGCCCAAAGCTGCAGCACCACCTGCAGAAAGATGCTTCCTCTTCAGGCTCCGCCCCTCCACATCAAGAGCTGCAAGGAGAAGAGAGATCAGAGTTTCTGCTGAGCTGCTATTGGAGCTTTTATGGGGTCAGATCTTTAGGAACATTTGCTGTCAATGAAACCAGGAAGAAAAGTGTTTTGAAAGATCAGATTGATGACATCATCAGTTGTGGAAACACTGGAAAATTGAAATCCAGCAGAGAAGTAAACATCAGGAACTTCCTGCAGGACAAACTGTTCTAGACTGTTGGAGACAGGAACAGCTTTGGTCTGGGAGTTGTCCGTATTCTCAGTTGAAATCTTCTCCTCCAATATCTGCTGCTTCCATCACCTGAGAGACTTGTTCTTCCATCCAACATAAGCACCTCTGAAAGAACTGCCTACATGTGTGAGCTGGAGGCAGAGCTTAAATGGGATTTAAAAACTATTGACCAATGTTCTCTTTCTGGATCAAACCGACAGCTTTGATGGACCTGATTGGGATGCAGTTCTGAGCAACCAATGGAGATCCAGTTGATTAGAGTCAATCATCTGTTTAGTTTTTTAATTTGAGGAAATCTTTGTTTCTGTTTTGTTGTCTGATGATGTCACTGATTTAGTCTGTGTGGGACTTTGGGAGCTTGTCTGTAAATATTTTGTTTATTTATGGAGATCCAGTTGACTGAGGTCAATTGTCTGATGTCTGAAACCAAATCTTCTAACAGATCATCCTACACTTGGTCTGATTTGAATGTCTAGCTCACTGACTGTCCAGTTCTTTCAAACATTGATGTTGTTTTGTCTGGACTTACTGCAGGTGTCCTTGTTTGTCCCGGTCCCTCTGTCTCCCTCTTCTGGTCATCTCTGCTATTGCTGTCCTCTGGCCTTTTCCTGCAGATGTTGGTTTTTTCTCCACAGGTGTCCAGGATGACTGGCGGGGACTCCTGCTTCACCTGCAGCCCATCTCCACCCTCTGACTGTGTTTCTGACTGCTGTTCCAGCTCATGGCCGCCAGTCTGTCAGTTAACATCTGATGGGATGGAGCTGACATCTGGTAGAAGATTTCCTGTCAGACGTCAGACGTCTACCAGCTGCTCTGCTCTCTCTGATCACTCTGTCAGGAATGGTGTCTGGTCCAGCAGACCTCTGGGCGTTAACTCTTCATGGGATCTTCCTCATGGCAGCCATTGTGAGACAGAGCAGCTGGTGGTCAGGAGGAGGGATGGTCTTCCTGGCTGTCATTTTGTTCTGAGCCTCAAACAGCCTAGAGGTCATTGGCTGCATCTAGAATGGAGGTGTGACTGTCACAGGCAGGTGATGATGTCCTGTAGTTGGAGATCACCTGGATGCTCTGTCACATGTGGCGGGAATCTCTGCTGTTCTGGAAGTGGATTCTCTGAGCATGTGGCACAAAGGTGGAAGTTTCTTCTTCTGGTGATTCAAACCTGGAAAAGAGTTTAGTTTGTCTGATCAAGAAACTGAAAATGACGACGTCAGCGGAGCAGAAAGAGAAGGAACACCGTCAACAATCATGTTGGAGCTCCAACAGGCATTTTACTGACTCAGCAAAAACATCTGTTTGTTTTCCTTTGTTCTGTCCAGCAGCTGAACAAATGGAAGAAGGTTGTAGGTTCAGTGGACCAAGAGCTGGATCATCTAAAGGAAAACGGGGTCCACACACAACATCTATGTGAGGATTATTCTGGAATTACTGGATACATTTGTCTGAATTATGGGTTACAGCTGATAAATTCACATGAATAATGAGGTCATGAGAGAAAATCTCTATTTTCTTGCTGGTTTCTTATTGAATAGAGCAGTGTTTTTCAACCAGTGTGCCGCGGCACAGTAGTGTGCCGTGGGAAATTGCCCTCATTAACTGAAACATTTATGATCTCCAGGATTTCACCTCTTTGTTCATCCAAACAAGCCCTAAAAAAACACTAAGAAATAAGGAATATGACAGATCATAAAATACTTTTTTCTTTGTGTTTATTTGATTCTATTAAAGACATTTTGATAAAAATGACTGTACCGATTTAGCTGCAGCTTAATCTCCGTTTTAGCAAAAGTCACGCCCCTTTAACTGTCTCCACCAATCATTCTTGGATTCTTAATCACGTGTCATCAGTCTGACCAATCAGAAGTGGTTAAAGTCTTCACTTCCTTGTTCTGCAGTCTGCTGATAAAGTTGCTCAGTTTCAAATAAAATACCAGCTAAAGCTCGTCTTTAGCGGTGTAGCTTTCCATAGAATCCGGTGTCAGACCGTGGAACAAGTGAACAAAACAATAAAGCTCAGAGACGCTGGTCTTTCTGCATTCGGTGGATTATTGAACTACATCTCCCATGATGCATTGGGTTAAAAGTAACAGCGTGGATCTCGGAGCACAACTCGTTTCTCCTCTTAACGTCTTGAAACCACAACGAACACAAATCAAACAGTTTTTAAATCTTTTTACTTAACTTTTATTACATCTTTTAGAGAAAAAAACAGCTGCAGCTTCCAGCTTTTTCTGCCGCAATTATAAAAAAAAAAGAATGTGAGATTGTGGAGGAACTGTTCAAAACACACTGAGTTTCTCCCGTTTTTTTTTTTTTTTTTTTTTTTTTTGAATGCTGGTGTGCCGCAGGATTTTTTGTCAAAGTTTAAGTGTGCCGCGGCTCAAAAAAGGTTGAAAAACACTGGAATAGAGTGATTACAATCAGACTAGTGAAATATTCTGAATGTTTATTAATATCCATTGATCAATGACTTCTGATCAGTTCTTATTTCTGTAACTATGATCTAAATGGACTTTAATGAAAGACCATGTGATGTTTACATTCATGGTAAAGCTGACCAATCATGTTATTGATTACAACACAAGCGCTTTCTGTGTCTAAAATCAGTCCCAGAAGAGTTCAACCGTGACTTCAATGCCTGAGCTAAGCTCCTCCCTCTTTGTGTGTCTTTGTGTGTGTGTTTCTTGTGTGTTCCCCTGACTGCAGCAGTAGCCGCGTTTACATAAAATATCTTGATCGGATCAATGGTCGGGTTAAAATTCACCCGTGCACATGGGCACAGAAAACCTTTTTCCGATTAGAACAAACGTTCCCATGGGTCACACTTTCGGTCGGAATAAATCCTTTGGGCATGCGCAGTACTGTTGAAAACCCGGAAGAAAGTGTCCCGTTGTAAACAATCCTTTGCTGTCACATACATTTATGCAGCAGCTCGATAATATACGAGACAATCTTCCAAACTTGCTTTTATTAATGTTATAAATATTATGAAGCGTCTATTCGCCCATCGTTTTATATTTAATCCGTGTGGTCGGTGCTTTTTTGTGCAGGGGGAGCTTGAAGCCAGGGTTAGGAGAGGCTATAAACACGGGCTAAGTAACAACATTAGCTTGGCTGCACGCAAATGTTTGGGAATAACATCAGCCTTTATTTTGTCGGGACACAACTGGAAACACAAATCCACGTGATTGTTTGGACAGTTTCTAAGGACTGAGCGACATTTCTGCTTTGAAGCTCACACACCGACCCAAATGTGTGAGCTGACGGGCCGTGCTCTGCTCGGTTCTCGTGAGTCCTGCAGCCGCTAACCCAGAGTGGCGGGTCGGCTCGCAGTCTGAATTCTCACACATAACAACACAACAAAATGCACACGTAACAAAGCACAACCCCCCCTCAAACACATGCTCAGAGAGGTTCACTCGGTCTACTGGCTCCCTTCGTGAGGGGTGTGAGAGAGGCAGAGAGCCAGCGGGGCGAGGGCGGGGTGAGGGCGGGGCGGCGCTTTTCAGGGGGCCGCCGCAGAACAGCTGATTGGTCCCGTATGCGCTCCAAAGCTTTCTCTCAGCGAAACACCGTCTATGAATGACGTAAACCAGAGCAGAAGTGACACACGATTGGAATGACCGTTTACATGTACCACGATCGGATAAAGGATCGGTATAACCCACCTATCTCGATCGGAAAGAAAGTTTGATCCGAACGAGTCTGACCGGGGCAGACTATTCCGAACGGCGCGTTTACATGACACATTTTCTTTCCGATCAGGCGTTCTTTCCGATTACTTTTGCCCATGTAAACGCGGCTAGTGTGTCGTCAACAAGAAGCTGATTCCTAAAGAAAAGTGACAGTTTCAGCTCTAAAGGGTCTGAAGTGCATCTGAGAAGATCACTAACTCATCAGTCCTGCTGTCCCTGAAGACCGGCTTCATGTTCAGAACCAGGTTCAGGTTCTGGGCTGGGATTGGATGTGTTGTGGTGGCAGTAAAGCAGGTTCAAACCCAGATCAAAGCAGAATGTAGAATGTGTCAAATTGTCAGTCAGACTCCCAGACAGAATGTTTCAGATCAGCATTTATTGGTTATTTCTTGATGTTCTTCATCTTTGGAGAAAAGCAGCGCCAAAATAGGATCACAGATCTCCCATCAGGCCTTGCAGCTCCTGACTTTGTGATGAGTTCCTGCAGAAACCCTTGGAAATCTCATGTTGATTCTCTCCCAGTTGACATCCATGGAGATTTTCACTGCTGTTGTTCAACTGTAGAGTTTGTCACAGACGCTCAAACTCATGAAGAGTTCAGCTGGAAGTTGAGAACGAGGCTTTGAAACCAGCAGCAGTTTGAGTCCATTCTGATGTTCAATTCAGGTTTCTGCTACAACAAGCCTTTATTTTGAAAGAGCCAGTGGGGCAGAAACAAAAGAAGAAGGAGATTACCAACCCCCCCTGGAATGTTGCCCCCTGTGCAGTGGACTAGTGGGGGCAGGGATGGCTGAACCAATCACAGAAGACTGTTGCAGCGTTCCCTCCAAAAGTCAACCAATCAGATGTTGTTGTTTGGATTCTTTGTCTTGAAGTTTCACATGTGGAAGGCAGGCTGCAGGCTGAGCAGAACTGACTCCTGCAGGATCACAGGAACTGTCAGGAAAATCTCCAACCAGGAGAAAAGTTTCTGTTTGGACCTTTTTTCTGTGATTGTGAGACTAGCAGATGATCGATCGGAGCTGCAGTGAAGAGGACGGCGGTGTTTGTGGGAGTTGGAGCTGAAGATCGGAGCAGGAACCATGTCTTCAGAACCTCAGGAAGGTTCTGTCAGAGAACAACTTTCTGCTGCTGAAGGAACCATCGTCCAGAACGAGGAGGAGCTCTGTCGTCAGCGCAGACTGCTGGATAGCAGCTGGAACCCGCAGCTGCAGCTCCACGTAGTTGGGATGTGACTAAACATTTTAAATTCTTTGGATTGATCTTTATGTCACAGGAAAGGGATTGAATAAAGATTTTCCAATAGTATAAAGACCTTTCAGAAAAAGTTATGTCATATTTAAATGATTACTAATTTTTTTCCTGAATAAAAAGCAAAACAATAAAATGTTTGTGACCAGAGTCAAAGATGAGAGCTCTCAGTGTCAGAACTTTCTCATTACTGTCCAATCCAAGAAAGGGAGGTATCATTGCAGAGATAGTCAAAAGAACTACAGTAATTAAAGTTCATATTAAATCAATTTTATTTCCTTATTATCAAACAATAATTAATTAGGAAAAAAAGAAAAAGATTCAGTTCAATTTAAAGCTTCACAGAAATGATTATTTTTTTTCAACAAATAAAACAAATATAAAGCAGTTATTTTATTAAAAATACCACATTCTAATAGTATTTAATGAAGCTTATATCTGCTCCTGTGGACATTGGCTGCAGCCAATCAACTTACTCACAATCGGTCACATGACCGCATGTCCCAGCATTCACTGCTTGGACACAGAGGCATGTAAATAAGAAAACAGTTCCTGCTGACTTTTATTTTCTCGTGAAATCTGCAGGAATAGAACAACAAAACCGAATGGTATCATAATTAGACACCAACTAACTAACCACAGAAAACTAATTGGGGTTTTGTGGACCGCAATTTTTCCTCTGGAAAAATGTCCTAACTTGTCTGAATGAAAAATTCCAAAAGCAGCGGTGTGCTCTCCTGGTTGGGTTGGGCCTTGCTTTCTGGGTCCCCTGGTGCCTCCCGGATCACTGACTTTAGGGGTCCCTGTGGTCGTCCTGCCGGCCCTGGGTGGCGGATCTTACCTTTGCACAAATTGTTTGTATGACTAAAAGAAATATTTCACGTGTTGGTTTGAATGCAGAAGTATGCGTGTGTGAACATCAGTTGTATTGTGTGCATGTTGACATGTTTGTATGTGGACATTTTTGGAGTCAACGGGTCTGTTTGTAACGTGTGAGTGGACAGACCACGCCCCCTTGCCCCTTGACATACATTTACAGACCACGCCCCCTTTGACTTACATTTACAGACCATGCCCCCTTTGACTTACATTTACGCCAGACAGTAATGTTGATCAACTTCCAGCAATTCACCCCTCTTCTATAAAGCCACGCTTTAGATTGGGGGTCTGCAAAACACGTAACAGACTGTTAACAAGAACACAATTATTACTTGGATTATTATCGTATAAGGCGTTTGAATAAAATTGCAAATGCTAATAAATATTTTATAAAGGATTAACAAATGCTAATAAATGCATTTATTAGCAGCTTAATACCACGTTACTCATGCTTGTTGATGTCTTATATATAGTTTATTATGGAATATTTTAATGCATTTATAAACAGCTTATTTAAACTCAGTTGGAAGCCATTTACAAATGCTAGTTAATGTATTTATAAGCAAGTTAATATAACATTCTAGTGCTTATTATGTAATTAGAAATGTACCTCTGAGTTGTGGTGGGACTGCTGACATGGACGAAACCCTCCACTACTATCCCATAAAATCTTTGTTTACGCTCTCTCACTAGCTTACAGACCTTCACAACCCCAAGCTAATATTACAATGCAACAAAAATAGTGACCAATATCAGAGCTATCCAGCCATACAGTTTTGATCCTGATTCCAGTTTAGATGAAGAAAACAAAGACATTCATGGATCTATTATTTTGGAAGGGGATGCATCAGAATGGAGTGGGGTATGGAGACTTTAATCCACCCATTTTACGTGCTGTGTCTCAAATTTAAATGTCAGAGGGTTTACCTTTATCCTAACTGTAATGCATGATTTATTTTCTTTTCTGTGTGCTGTGATTTTGTTGCTGTGCTTGTATAATTTTATTGTAAATATTGAGGACTATACAGAAGGAAATAAGGACTAATTGGAAACCCCCTCCCTAATGTCATGCCATTGGCTGTTTGGCGTCATGCACTCTTTTAAAAGCCAGAGGGCAGGCAAGAGCAACAGGCACGACAACTCCCCGACGAGGAAGAATTCGAGCCGGAGAAGAGGGAAGCGCACTGGGAGCCAGCTGGGCTGTGCAGAGGCGAGTTTCACCACTGGAACCGGGAGAGGACGTGGCGCGGTCGGGACAAACGCGCGGCGTGGGAGGAACTGTGTCAACGCCTTAACGCAGCTAAGTCAAGGAACGTGAACACGGTCAAACTTGAGAGAGAGTGTGGCCAACACTGCTGTGGTGCTGGGAGTAAGGATCTCTGTTTATTCCTGCAGCGGCGTAGCAGGAGCAAAGGCTTCAGAGAGAAGACGCGCTGCAGCTTCCTGGACTGCTCACTCCTCTCATCAGATCCCTTCATTGGGCAGGATGTTTTTATGAACTTGACCAGTCGGTCCACTTGTGTTTTTTTACTTTTTTTATACTGATCTTATTGATCTTTTATTTTTATTTTAAATTGTCGATTCCACTGTATTTTTAACTATTTTTATTCTGGTTGGCTTTTAACTACTTTTTAACATTTTTTTTTAGATGTGGATTGGTGGCGTGATTGTGTTTGTTCATATTTGAGTCTGCATAAAATCTTGCTAAATCCTACGTTTTCTGGCATTGTAGTTTCTGAACACTTGGTATCCCTGTGAACCTGACATAAACGTTTTAAAATGGCTCATATTTGAATAAAGGAATATACAGAAAATTTTAAATTATTTGATATATGTCCTTAATTATTGGAAAATGCTTCAAGAACATGTTAAAAACACCAAAAACACAAATTTAGAAGAAGTGGGTCTTTAAACACCAACCTTTTCATTACATTTTTCATTATTGAAGAACGTAGTTTCAAATAGAGGACTTTATGTTTACCTGTTCATAAGTTAATCATTTTTTTAGCCTTAATGCAGAAACTGACAGCTATTAGTTAATCATTCTTGTCCAGTCCGGGCCTAAAGGACACAACCACCACAACTGAGTGACTTTCTCCCCCCAGAAGAGATGTGGTAGGGAACAAAAAATCATTGGCCACCACCTTATTACTGTAAAAGATGAGGGTGTGTAGGGCACAGTACAGAACAGGGCACAGAAAGGCAGCTTTTATTGTTGTGGGAGGCAGTTTCGGGCGAGTTACATCATCTTACGACCCCTGGTAGTTGTCTGCTTGTCTTGTGTGTGTGTGTGTATGCATATGCGTATATGTTCTCAGCTCCTGTAGAAGTCCAGCTCCTGCACAGCTGCTGACTCCGCCCCTATGCAGAGCTGAATGAGGCTGCCACCAATCGCCTGGCTTGGAGGGAGGTTTAAAAGCTCCCAGGATCCTCTGCTCCAGTGGCAGCTGCATTCCTGAGTGGGAATTCGTTCTTCAGCCTGCCCCTGCTGTCTGCCTGGCCTTAGCTCGAGAAAGCCTCTGGTTTCCCCCCTTAGTTTGATTCTGGTTTTGTCCTTTTGTTACATTTACTCTTGTGGTCTGTTATTTGCATTTTGAGTCATTTTGGTGTCCTGCTATAAAGCCTGAGAATTTAAGTTATATCATTATTTTATTGCACCTTTGGTGTTGAGTTGTTTATTTCCCTTTTAGATCCCTATGATTGTTATTTGTCACCGAATAAATGGCTGTGTGGCCAACCTGAACCCCGCCCGGTTATCATAATTTTCTTTATGTTACACATTTCTCCCTCCTCTCTGAAGAGGGACGTAACACATCACAAATTGTGAATGATTGTAGAAGCTTGGGCTAACGTGTCTGCTTGCCCTGTTCTTCGAGCTTTCACAAAAGCAGGCAGATTCCCCAGAAGAGGTGAATGATGCCAGCAAGGAGCCGAACAATGATGAAAGGGAACCTAGTGTGTTTGATAGAAATTTAGCCCAGAGATTCATTTCAGATACAGAAGACGAGAACTTTGATGGATTTTTGGATGCTGATGGATGACAGCAAAATTGAAAAATAAATCACAACCAACTTGCCTTTCTGAAACACACACTAGCATGCATGTTTTACCGGTATTTTTTAACTTGCCAGGACCTTAAAAACCAGTGCCTTTTGTATGAGTTAAATACAGAAAAAGCACCCATGACTGAAACTGCTCCCTATAATCCAGTGCACCCATTGGTCGTAAAAATACAGTAGGTGTTTGACCAACTGAAGAACTGTCTTAACTGTAAAAGAGAACTGAGACGTTGTTTATTTAAAGCGCAGGGCTTCAAAAAAGGTATAAATGGTCTTCTTTTCTGTCTTGTTGTCCCTGCAGTCCTCCCTCAGCATTATGAGAGTGAAGTGGATCTGTGCAACCAACAAAGGAATATGAGAGTGGAACAAGAATAATCAGGACCTCCACAAATTAAAGAGGAACACAAAGAACCAGAACCTCCACACATTAAGGAGGAACATGGAGAACTAGAACCTCGGCACATAAAAGAGGAGCAGGAGGAATCAGGACCTCCACAAATTAAAATGGAACACGAAGAACCAGAACCTCCACACATTAAAGAGGAACATGGAGAACTAGAACCTCGACACATAAAAGAGGAGCAGGAGGAATCAGATCCTTCACACATTAAAGAGAAGCGAGAGAAACAAGAACCCACACTGATTAAAGAAGAAGAACCAGAACCTCTGTTGAAAAAACAGGAGCAAGAAAGGTTCTACATCAGTCAGGATGAAGATCAACTTGATCTGAAGCAGGAGACTGATACCTTGATGGAGATTCCTACTTATGAGGAAGATGAGAACAGTGAAGCAGATCTAAACAATCAGCAGAGCTTTAATGTAACTGATAGTCAGGATGAAGAAGGAAACCAACATGAAGAATCAACATCAACTACAGATGAAGAGACAGAATCAACATCAACTACAGATGAAGAGACAGACCCACAGAACAGAGATCAGAGGAAGAGGAGGGACAGAAGACATGTCCAAAGTGTAGACAGCTCTCACATGTCAGCAGGTCCGTGTGACTCTGATGTTCGGATAAGCTTCAAAAAGGCAATTTTGATTGAGAAACCCAAACAATCTTCTAATAAAAAGAGACTTTCTTCTATAAAGTCTGGGGAAAGGTCAAGACGTGTTAATAATGTCTTTATCTCCATGAAAAATGAGTCTGATGAAAGACTTAATGTCTGTACAGAAAGTGGTAAAAGGTTTGGTTACAAGTCTAAGTTTAGAACAGTCATGAGAACCCACTCAGGAGAAAAGCTTTTTTCTTGTAAAGAATGTGATAAAAATTTTAGTTGTGTATCTCATCTCAAAACACACATGAGAACTCATACAGGAGAAAAGTCTTTTTCTTGTGAAGAATGTAAAAAAAGTTTTAGTATTGCATATAATCTCAAAAGACACATGAGAACTCACACAGTAGAGAAGCATTTTTCTTGTAAAAAATGTGCTAAAAGTTTTTGCCGTGTACCAAATCTTAAAACACACATGAGATCCAACTCGGGAGGGAAGCCTTTTTTTTGTGAAAAATATGATAAAAGTTTTTGTAATTCATCCCATCTCAAAATGCACATGATAACTCATACAGGAGAGAAGCCTTTTTTGTGTAGAGAATGTGATAGGGGTTTTAGTTATTTATGTCATCTCAAAAGACACATGGGATCTCATACAGGACAGAAGCCTTTTTCTTGTAAAGAATGTAATAAGAGTTTTAGTATGGTATCTCATCTTAAAACACACATGAGAACTCACACAGGAGAAAAGCCTTTTTTGTGTAAAGAATGTAATATAAGTTTTAGTCGTGTATTTAGTCTTAAAAGACACATGAAAACTCATATTGGAGGGAAGTCATTTTCTTGTAAAGAATGTAGTAAACGCTATAGTAGTGTCTCTGATCTATTAGGGCACATGAGAACTCACAGGAGAGAAGCTTTTTTTGTGTAAACAATACAAAACAAGTTTTAGTGATGTATCTAATCTCAAATAACAGTTTTAGTGATGAATTTGACCTTAAAACAAGAGAACTCATCCAGAAGACAAAATAACCTGAGGTCAGCCATCAAAGCACCTTTCATTGAATATTCACAGACTGTTGGCCTACATACCACATTGATGCAGTCATTCAGCAATGAGGAGGCAGAAGTGATCAATGAATGCATAGAAGTGAACAGTTTTCTGAAATCTGACTTGAGTGCTGAACATTCTTTTTATAATCTTCTGACTTTAAATTCTAACTTTTCTAAGACATTATTTTTTTAGGCGTTTGTCATATATTAGCCACTATGATCACATATTTCATATAATGAATAGCGTTATGATTCTAAACATCCTGAGTTTATTTTTTAAGATTTTTAACTTGTTCATGAAATTCATTCTCTTAGATATAGCTCTTAATAGAAATGTGTTGTTTTGAATTATGACGGTAAGATGAGATTTTTTTAAAGAAATTTTGATGAAGTTCATTTTTTGTTGGTTGATTTAGTCTTTTGGTAGATTTGTGTACTTTTATGATATTGTTTTTGAGTTAACCATGTGGTTGATGTTTATGTATGGGACACTGGCAGACAAGTGTGTATTATTCTACGCCGCAAAAACCGGATCCGTTGCTTCTGCGAAGTTTGTCCGTTTTTCATAATGTACCCTTTGAAGGCCATTAACCTGCTTATTCCATGGTCACTTACAAGTGAAATAAATATTCAATCAGTTGTTAGTACTTTATTCTTGTTATTTTTTAGATTTAGATTGTGTTTTCAACAACAAGCGGACTATGACTAGCTGTTAACTTCTCTCAGAAGTTCATTGGAGTTTGGCTTCTAGGAGCCAGCGGGTACTTCCTGTGTGGAATACAGAGGGGTAAGGAGTTACTCAGTCCAGTTCTCTGATACAGTCAATCATGAACCATCTGATGCTGAAAAAACAATGACTTCTCCTTGATCTACTGATTCTCACTGATACTTTTTGGCATTGGGAGCAGACAGCAAAGAAAGAATTTCATTGTGCAGGGAAACCCGTTTCTTACTGTGCTTATGACAATAAACCCTTTGAATCTGGAATGTTGAATCTCGAATCTGATCTAGGTCATTGTCCAGGAGGAGAGGAGAAGTAGAGGATTCGATGAAATAAAGTTAAAAGTCTCACTAGCTGTCACTTACCTGAGGGTGAAATTTCTTTTCCACATTTGACCCCTCCCCTGGGGCAGTGGTGAGCTGCAGACACAGCTGTGTTGAGGAACCATTTGGTGGCTTGGACCCCCCCAATCCAACCCCTTTAAGTTGAGCATCCAGCACGGAGACTTGGGTCCGATTTTTCTAGTCTTTGGACTGACTTCACTATGGATCTGAACTCATGACCTTCCAGTCTCAGGGGGACACTGTACTACCAGGCCACTGAGTAAGACTTTGTTTTGTGCTACTAGCTTGATAGATGTTCACCATGTTTTGTTTCTGTTAAGACTGTGGTCATTCTATATGTATTTCTGATGTATATATTTATTTTGTTTCTATTTAGCCCAGTAGGTTTATAACCAGGAGGAATGTTGAGTTTCTATCAGTACAGGAAGTTGGGAAACAGCAGGAAATAATAGTTGGGTGATTGAAGAAGGTTGACAGGCAGAGTTTCTAACTGACATTTAGGAGAAAGTGGAGGTTAATCTGAAGTTGAGTTCAGATGAAATGTCTGTTTCAGAGAATCCATGAAGTTCATGCTGTAAACCTGAAATGTTTGGAGAAACTCTAAATAAATGACAAACATGTTGAGATCCATGAAGACCCATGGAGGGACAGATTTTATATCACAGACAGTTTTAGAAACAGGGTTTATGGATGTTCCATTTATCCAGTTGCATTTAGTGATCATCATATGATAACACTAGAATTACACCTTGGATCTTCTACAAAAGGCAGTTCTTACTGGCATTTTAATGTGAAGCTTCTACTAGATAGAGTTTTTTGTGAGAAATTTGAGTTTTTTTGGGAGCTTTGGAGATGTAGAAGATCTGATTTTGTTTCTGTTAGCCAGTGGTGGGAGGCGGGTAAAGCACAAATACGGGTTTTCTGTCAGCAGTATACAAGTCATTCTACAGTTTCAACTAAGAGAGCAATATCTGCTTTGGAAAAAGAAATCTCTAGGCTAGAAAACACTTGTTCAACTCATAGTGCTTCACAAGGTCAGTTGCTTAAGAGCAGACGGGGTGAACTAAGTTCTTTTCTCCGTGAAAGGGCTAAGGGAGCTTTAGTTCGAGCTCGGTTTACCACCATCAGAGACATGGATGCTCCTACGTCGTTTTTTTTCAACCTGGAGAAATCTGTTTCTAAGAAGAAACAGATGATCTGTCTGCGCCTTCCTGATGGGACTGTTACTACGAGTCCGGCTGCCATGAGAACTATTGCGGTGGATTTTTATAGCGGCTTATTCGGAAAAGAGGACTGCGACAGCGACTGTGTGGATCAACTACTGGAGGGACTCCCACGGCTGAGTGACGCAGACAGGGATCTTTTGGATTCTACAATCTCCATGGAGGAATTGACTGCTGCTGTGGGTCAGATGGCGCTCGGGAGGTCTCCTGGTTTGGATGGGCTGCCGGCGGATTTTTATAAACACTTCTGGAAGTGCCTGGGCCCGGATCTACTAGAGGTGTTCAAGGATTGCTCAAAGACTGGATTGTTACCTTTCTCCTGCCGTCATGCTGTTCTCTCTCTTCTTCCTAAAAAAGGGGACTTAACTCTACTGGAAAACTGGAGACCGATTGCTTTGCTCTGTACAGACTATAAGTTGCTTTCTAAGGTCCTGTCCAATCAACTTAAGAATGTTTTGGGTGTGATCATTCACAGAGATCAGTCTTATTGTGTGCCTGACCGATCTATTATGGACAATCTTTTTCTTGTACGTGATTTATTTGATATTTGCAAACACTGTGACACCTCAGTTGGACTATTATCCTTAGATCAGGAGAAGGCCTTCGATAGGGTTGATCATTCTTATTTATTTTCTGTTTTGAGGGCTTTTGGTTTTGGAGAGTTTTTTACTTCTTTGTTGGCTCTTCTGTATAAGGAGGCTTTTTGTTTAGTAAAGGTTGGTGGCGGCCTTAGCAGACCTGTTATGGTTCAGAGAGGGATTAGACAGGGATGTCCCCTTTCTGGACAACTTTACGCTATCACCATTGAACCTTTTCTCCATAGGTTACGTTCTCGGCTTACAGGGTTAATTTGACCAAAAATGTCCCACAAACCGTCTCTTGTGGTGTCTGCATATGCAGATGATGTAACGGTTTTTGTTCGACATCAAGCAGATATTGATTCTCTGTGTAATGTGCTGGATCTTTTCCAAAGGGCTTCTTCGGCTAAGGTGAACTGGGGTAAAAGCACCGCTCTTTTGTTGGGACGTTGGTCGGGCTCCACGTTGCCTCTTTTGCCTGGGAATCTTAATTGGGGAACGGAGGGGATGAAGTTTTTAGGAGTTTATTTGGGTAGTAACGTTTTTCAGAAAAAGAATTGGGAGGGTGTCATGGAGAGAGTGTGTGCCAGACTGTCTAAATGGAAATACCTGCTACTTCAGTTTTCCTTTAGGGGTAGAGTTTTTGTTGTCAATAACTTGGTTGCCTCGACACTTTGGCATAGTATTATGGTGCTGCCTCCTCCTGCAAGCCTCATCACCGCACTTCAAAAGACAGTGGTGGATTTCTTTTGGTCTGGTCATCATTGGCTAAGAGCTGCCGTTCTGTACCTGCCGGTTGAGGAAGGCGGTCAGGGACTGATTGATATTTCATTCCGTGTAGCCGCCTTTAGACTGCGGACAGCGCAGTGTCTGCTCTACAGTTTTGGACTGCCGTGGTTGAATACTGCATGTGTGCTGCTAAGGAAAGCTGGGGGTTATGGATTTGACAAACATTTGTTTCTGCCCCAGCTTCATACCTTGGACCTGACTGGACTTTCATCTTTTTACTGCTCTGTACTAAGAGCCTGGCGACTGCTGCTCTGCAGGAGGGAAATGGTTTCAACACCTGGAACGTGGTTGTTCGAGGAACCTATATTTGGAAACGACCTACTCACTTCGCAGACTCTGTTTTCAGCTACCCTGAGGTCAAAGTTGAGAGATGCGGGCTGTGTGAAGCTTGGACATCTCCTACAGACTCCTGCTCCTGAGATGTCTGCTTTAACTGGAATACGCTCTCTGAGAACACTGGAAAATCTTGTGACAGAGATTTGTCTCTCCTTGCCTGTGTCCCATCAAGCCTACGTGATGGATCCTACAACGTCTAGCCAATGGGTAGATGGTGTGGATTTCATCTTTCCTCCTCTACAGGTTTCTCCGGCCTGCGAGGGATGGCTGGAGTACGGAACCAAACTCCTGTCCTGGACTACTCCTCAAATAGGAATCTTTGAAATTATTGGGAAGAAGTCCTTATATTTTTTATGTGTTAAAGTTTTGAACTTGCGCTCCTTAATGGACGTCAGAGTGTCGAGGTGGGCTGAGTTGTTTGGCACGGGGTCTTCCCTGAGGGGCTGTTGGAGATCCCTGTACAAAGCTCCCATTGAGAAACGGGTAGGTGACCTCCAGTGGAGGGCCGTACATGGGATCCTAGCCACAAACAGATATCTGGTGCACCTTAATCCTGGCACGGGGGATGGGTGTCCGTTCTGTTCTGTTGCCGAAACTGTGGAACATCTTTTTTTGCAGTGTCAACGTTTGACTGGACATTTTTCTCTTCTTCGTGCTTTTTTTGAGGGGCTGGGAGAACAGTTTTCTTCTATGTGTTTTATTTATGGGCCAAAATATTTGGCCAGAAAGCGGAGAGTCCATGTTTTGTTAAATTTTCTTTCCAGTGAAGCCAAGTTGGCGATATGGTTGACGAGGAAGAATCGGGTACGGGGAGTTGGGTCTGACGATGTCCTGTTTCTTTTTAAGAGACTTTTGGTGGCAAGGTTAAACGTCGAGTTTGGTTTTTATAAGCTCACACACGCACTTGATGTTTTTGACGATATTTGGGCCGTACAAAATGTTTTGTGTTCTGTCAAGGATGACTCTTTGACCTCTGTCTCTGTTTGCTGGGTGTCTTTTTGCTGGATTGTTGACTTGGTCTCAGCCACAGACTGCTGACATGTTAGCTGATGTTTCAGCTGAGTCAGCTCTTCTTTCCAAGCTGATGTTTCCTGCAGAGATTCCTGCTGGAGTTCCTTCTGCTCCTTCGTTCCCAGAGTTCCTGCAACCAGACGGAGTCTTTGTGCTTTGGAGCTGCTTCTCTTGGATGAAGCGCTTGGTTAGCTCACTTTGATCTCTTTCATGTGGGACTTTGTCTTGAAGCGGATCAAACTGAAGGTGGGACTCCCAAAGCAAACGTTCTGGGATGTTTGCTTCAGCTCTGTGCTTCTGTTCTCTGGTTGCTTCTTTGCTTTGGTTGCAGAGACTTGGAGCTCTCTCTCCATGCAGATCAGCAGCTTCTTTGGAGGCAGAGGCAGCTGTGTGGGAAGTCTCTGCAGGTCCAGAATCTTCTGATGGATCAGCTGCTGCTGCAGGTTCCTCTGGGTGGAAACACATTTCTGCCTTTCAGAACATCTGTTTGTCTTTGTTTGGATGAAAACGGAGGAAAAAAACTTCTTTGGAGAGAAATCTGCTTTGTTTCTTGTTGCTATGAGGTTGTTGCACAAATGTGGACACTTTCACAGCTTCACTTCAAATGACTTCCAATAGACTGAAATTATACATTTTGGATTTCTTAAAATAGAAGTTTGTGAAACATTTTTGATGTTTTTCTGTAATTCTAGGTCTGATGTCTTCATACATGATGGCTAAAATAATAAAAACCAAACCAAATCAGTCAGGTCTTTAGTTTTTGCCTCACTATTATTTCATTGAATTTTTCTTTTTAGGTTTAATGTGTGTGGTTCCCGTCCTTTGAAATTTGAAGGGACATTCTGCAAATTGCATATGTAAGGAGGTGTTAGGACTGCGGCTGCAGCCTCATCCCCCTTCAGGGAAAACAGTCTTTGATCTTCTAGGACCATCTGGAAGACTTGGCTGTAGGTCTGACATGGATCATAAATGAATCAATGTATGGGAACCTCTGAAGGCGCCAACTCACATGTGGAGGACAAAGCATTGAGACTGACTGCCTGCGGTGAAGGATCCGGGCCATTGTGTTGGACCCCCATGGGGACTCACTTGGTGGTCGGACAGTGTCCATCTGTCAAATAACCCCCTGGACATTTCGAGCGGGAAACGGATGCTGTGATTCCAAATATGGACTGAAGAAAGTGGGCAGTCTCTTCTGCCGGCCAATCCGAGCGTCCAGAGGGGGAGTTTGGCAGCCATGTTCTTTTCCGGAGGAGGGGGCTGAATCCACAGGTTAAAACCGCTGGACGAAGAAGATCCCTTTGTCTCTCTCAACAGGCTGGCAAGTTAAGACACTGTTAAGCTGGTGCTTTGCTAGCTCTGGAAACTCTTGAGGACCCGGGCGTTCGTTATAATTTTTGTTTAACTATGTTTTAGAAATATTGTCAGGGAAATAAATTTTGTATATCTTTTATCCGATCGAATCCAGTGGTTTTCTTGTTCACAACTTTTTGAACACGCAAAGAAAATATCTACAAAGCGAACAGATATTTTTTTCCTTCACTTTTCACAGCATGTGTTTGTGGATCAACACACAAACAACAGGTGCAGGTGAGGAAGTGTTGCTGTTGTTACCTTTGCCTGGTTCCAGCCTACAGGCACAGTTTTCTGCTCCATATGAGGTGGAAAAGAAAATGAATGACACCAATTTTTAGGATCCCAACTCATGACAAAGAGAAGAAATGTGGAGTTTGTCACGTCAACAAGCTCAAGCCTTCTTTTTCCAGAGGGGAGTCCAACTGTCCTTCTAGTGATGCTCCGGTAGTTTCAGTCTCCATGTGTTCTCGTCCCTCAGAAGATCAGATCTCAGAGGATGGGCTTGGAGAGAAAAGTGGAGTTGTGCTACTGCTTGTTTGGGAAACTCTGAAATCTGAAGCCAACTAGAGAAATTCTGCTCATATCTGTCTCCACCTGCTGGTGGTGGCATCATGGTTTGATGGAGGAGAATTTGTTGCTGTTTCTGATCCTCCTGGTCAGGCTGGAAACAGCCTGGAGATGTTGTGAGTCCATCACAGGGTTTGGTCCAAAGCTCCAGTGCAGCCTCTCACCTCCTCGACCTTCCTCTTTGAGGCAGCAGAAGCTCCTCCTCTTCTTCAGCTGGATGATGCTGTCCTCCACCTGCAGCTGGACCTGGATGTTCTCTCAGACCATGTGGCCTCATGGATCAGAAGGTTGAGGGTTCAAGTCCCTTCATGGTTGAAGTCAGACAGAAGAAGAGTTTGGTTTGGATCTTTTCTTGTGTTTCTGTTCTCATTGAGTCTCTTCTAGTTCCAGGTCTGGTTCAAATAGTGGAATCATCCAAAAGGATGAAAACAGTCCTCCAAGCAGACATCAGATTGAAAAGCTCATCAAAGAACACATCCAACTAGCCAATCAGCAAAGCACTGACAAGCTGGACTTGTGCTCTCCTTCAGTGAAGAACCTCCTCCTGCTGCTCCTCCATCTTCAGCTCTGACTTTGGAAGTCTTAGCTCCTCCTCCTCACCATCACTGTGACTATTGACGTCTTCCAACTCCTCCAGAAAGCTGTTTTCTGATGAAGGTCTAACATCTCCTCCCTGTTGTTGCTTTCAGTCCAAACTCACTCTGTTCATGTC
This sequence comes from Oryzias curvinotus, assembly GCA_023969325.1. Taxonomy (NCBI): domain Eukaryota; kingdom Metazoa; phylum Chordata; class Actinopteri; order Beloniformes; family Adrianichthyidae; genus Oryzias; species Oryzias curvinotus. The sequence goes on from CM043707.1 coordinate 29,943,041, forward strand.
AATTCACTCCAGAGAAAATCCTTTTTCTGGGAAGAATTTGCTCCAAGTTTTCCTCCAACTAAGAATCTGCAAACCCAGATGAGAACTCCCAGCAGCAAAAGAATTCATCTGCAGGAAACTAGAAAAAGGCCTTTTTGTGGGAGGAAACCATTCCAGATCTTTACAAACACCAGAAATCCCAACTTTTCCTCCACTTAGCCTGAGTTTGGGTTCCAGGAAGCGGTGTGTGTTCAAGCTCCGCCCCCAGCAGCATCTCATGAAGCTCCTCCTCCAACATGAGGCCAGTGGGGAATTCTGAATGAACCTTTACATTTCAACAGAAATTTCAAGCTAAAAACAGGAAAAAAAAAACTCTCTTCATGTTTGAAAACAATCAAACATTCAAACAGGAAGAGAAAACAACGTTTGTCAGGAAATCAACAGATTTGATTGATTGTAAATCTTCTTCCTGTTGGAGTTTGAAGAATGGAAGTAGAATCTGTAGAAAGTCAGTTGATGTTTTCCATTTCAGTAAATGAAGGTTTGATCTGCAGATTTCCTGATCACTTTCTGACTGGGATCCAGACCTGATCTAGACGTGACTCATGAGGAACCAAACAGCACAGAAACTGCTCTGAATGTTCCCTCTTCTTCACTTTCTGTCTGACTTCAACCATGAAGGGACTTGAACCCTCAACCTTCTGATCCATGAGGCCACATGGTCTGAGAGAACATCCAGGTCCAGCTGCAGGTGGAGGACAGCATCATCCAGCCGTCACAGACTGGGGGCGGAGCCTGGAGATGACTGCTGAAGGTCAGAGGGCGGAGCTTCATCAGGATGAAGGTGCTGCTTGGATTCTGCTTTGATGTCCATCTGTTCTCAGTCCCTTCATGGCTGCTGCTCAGAGCTGTTTCTGGATGTTTCTGGAGAATTCATGTCTTTACTGATCCAAATGTGGGATTTCTGTTTTTCTTTGGACTTTTCTTTATTTCAGGCTTTTAGCTTTTGGAACTTTCTTTGTTTCTATGATTTAACTTCCAAACAGGTTTATCTAAGACAATCTGATTGTTTTTCATTGGACTTTCTAGGAACTTTCTGTTTCATCTTTGAGTATTTGGACTTTTGAAAGACTTTTAGCTGCAGTTTCATCCTTTGAACCAGATGGATCTGAATCTAGAGTCAGAGAATAGACTGACAACATTTGTTTGGAAGAGAGATTGACCTTTGACCCCTCCCTCATGTGTTCCACATCCAGCTGCAGACACACCACTACAGCTCACATTCCACTTCTGATCCAGCAGTTAGAACCAGAGCCTGCATTTGCAGCAGGTTCCAACCCACTGACCACTGATCCACACAGGGGGACGTCCTAAGGGGCGGAGTCAGCCACTGGAGAGACCAAAAAGGAGAAATGGGGGTCACTCTGGGCCTCTCTGTGTCTGGACCTTCAGAGGGACAGTGGTTTGGTCCAGAACACGGATGCTAAACTAGCTCTCTGGAAACTTGAACTTGTTGAATGGGAAACTTCCTGAAATCTTCTTCATCTGTTGACTTGTTCTTTCTTCATTTGAATGAGCTCAGTCCTCTCCCAAATCCAACTCCATCTATCTTCAGTGCTTTGGACTGAGTTGGACCAGAACTAGAGCTTTCTCCAGATGTCCTAGTACTTTTAGATCAGTGTCTTCCAATATTTGGAGCCCAGGTTCACTTCTTTCCCTGACAAAAATCCCAAAAGGCCTACCAGCCACCAAATAGTCAGAAACCAGAGAAACTTGGTGGTCTGCATTGATGAGAAACCAGTCCCTCCAGGATGACACATGGCTTTTTGGAATCATTTCACACACAAACAAATGTGAAGTTGTGGTTGTTTTTCTGAGAAAATGCAATCAAATGTGTGATAATGGTCAATGTCAATGTTTAGATAAAGGCTGTAGGGGATTCAGGGATTGTGGAGCGGTTGTTGTTTCCTTCTGGGTTAAAGTGCAGTTTTGTGTAACCTCCCAAAGAGGAGAAACACAAAAAAGAAAGGAAAAGCAAAGAGACAGGTGGAAGCCATCATGATATTCCTTTCAAACAGGAAGTTCTTTGTCATTTCATGCTCTAGTTTCATTTAGCTCTAGTTGTTGAACATTCTAGAAACTCCTAAAAACATTTTCTGTCCACTTTGAAACCATATGGGGCTGACTTGGCCTTGCTCGCTGGGATACGGCCAACATCCAGAAATCTACCAACAGACATTTTTAGCTCTAGTTGTTGAACATTCTATGTTTTGAAGAGGCAGGCTCTTCTAAAAGAAACTAGCAGGAGCCCCAGCGCTGGTCTTTGCTTGGATTTGTTTTAGACTTGTTCAGAGTCAAATGCATGTTTTAAGGGGAGGAGGATTATTTTGTTGTTGCTGTTTTTGTTCCTATTCTTACAATCCACTATATGTCCCGTGTTGAATTCTACTATTAAAATGTGGGAAACAAATGTTTATCAAATCCAAATCAATCCAAAAGCCTGGAGACTGGATGGCCGTGGTCCTCCCTTTGACCTGGACAGTGGTTGCCATGGCGACCTGCACCCTCACCAAGCTGGAACTTAGAAGAAGAAAAAGAGACCAAAATGATTGATAAAGCAGGTTTTCCAGGGAAATCCCACAAAGTGCTTTCCAAGCTAGAACTAAGAATATTCAGCATGCATTTGGAAAAACTCATTAGCTTCTGGTGGAAAATGATGAGTCATTTGAAAAGCATTCTATGAATGCTCAGAAAACTTCCTCTAAGGTTGTGGTTGTTTGGAGAAGTCCTCCTCTTCAAAGAAGTTCTCCTGACCATCTTCAAAGCCACTTTCTGCTTTAGTTTAGTCCAAACTTGCTTTATGCTGACAACATTTACAGCTTGAATCAATCTGAAGAATCCAAGGAAACAAACCAATCTAAGTCTGCATTCATGCCACTTCAGAACCAACAAAGCATGTTTCCAGGACGCTGACTTACCAATAGAACTTGGGATTTCCTTTGCAGAATCCTTCTCCGTGTGTTTTCCTTTGTTTTTCTCCCCAAAACCTAAACCAGAGATTTTTGCTGAGCTGCAGAACAAACGTCTGACTGCTTTAACCGCCGTTGATGGTTTGTTGTGTTTCCCTCTATAGCTGCTATTGTCTTGGTATGGTTGCTAGGTAACGCTGTCTTTGATGATGATGACGTCAGAGTGGCCTCTAGAATGGACTTTTTTCTTGTGTAACCAGGAGCTGTAACCTTTAGGGCACTAGGACCCAGAAAGAGGTCCAGGCAGTGACGGTGTTCAGTGACGGACTGCGCAGCCGCACTTCCTCCAAACGCCACCATTCATCCAGCGCGTGGAGCGCCAGAGTCCAAACGGGCTTAAGGCGCTTTGATGAAGCGCTCTGGAATCCAGCTATGGTGTGCTAAACGTCAGGTCCAGAACGGAAGATGCCATCAATGAAGTCTGTCTGTCAGCAGCAATCCAACGCTGATGGGGTTTAGCTTGTGGAGGATTTGAATGTTCATTTGCTCTCAGGTTGGTTCTGTGCTGGAAGCCCCAACCCTCAGTTCAGTCAAGTTAGAAAGATGCAAACCAGCTGTTCCCTCTGTCACCATGGAAACACGGACCGCTTTAAAGTGGGACAGGATTTTCACGGAGCGGACTTCTAGACATGGAGGATAAATACTACAAGATGAATTCATCAGACATGAATAAAACAGTCTTTTCTCCATAGAACAGAATGAAATCCACTGTGTTTTAGCAGCGTCTGTAGCATCACAGAGACGGTGTTCCACCAAAAACTGGGACCTGTCACATGTTGTTTCCTGGTGACAGAGCTGCAGCTTTAATGTCAATGATATAGAAGAAGAAGAATCCAAAACATTGGACTGTTTTCATGTGATCACATGGAAGCAGAATTAGGAAATCTCTAGGAAATCTGTCCTTGTTTTGTCAGCATGTTTGAATTGGAGTTTACAGTTAGACGACAATAAAGACGAGTTCAGACCAAGAAATTACTTTGATTATATTTTCTTTAAATAAATTAGAAAACAGTTCAAAAAGTAAAACACCTAAGGTATTTCTGTGTAAAATAGATAAAATAGAAATATTTGACTGTTGTGTTATTAATATCAACAGTTCTCTGTCGCCCTCTGGTGGTTCATCAGAGAACCCAAACTTCCACAGAAAGTGAATCAATAAACATGAGCTAATTCTTGACGCAGGTTTGAAAACACAGATGGAAAACAGCATCAATACAAATATTAGTCAATGTTTCCTTGAATGGAACAATTTCAGGATTTGTTGTCAGAAAAGTTGTGAAAAACTGTCTTGTAAAGTGTGTGGTGACAGTCCACTGTGGAAAATGACTGTTTGTGGAACATTGAGATGTGCTCAGTGATTTTGGTTTAGGACACTTTGGTTTCATTTCAAACGTTGGTTTCTCCTAAATCTACAAACTCTCTCCACAAACTGTCTCCTAACTCTCAGGGATTCCTGCTGCTGGCAAAACTCACGGCTCAAGGAACCACTTCATGAATCAGTCACGCTTTGGAATGAACTTTATTGAACAACATGTCATGGTCTGGAAGAAGCCACAGTTCCAGCTGACAGATATTAAACAGAAAAATGCTTCAGTCTCCATCTAGTCTAAAAGTTTAAACATGTATTCTCCTTAAAAGTCAAAGTTGTTTCACAGTGAATGCAGTACTTTGTATTTAAAGTTCCATGCAAATTTGGAACCAAAAGTGTAGAACATCAATTAATTTACCCTTGAACTTACCCGGGTAACATCACATACCCTGCTTTCTTGGAACAGAGTCCAGCTTTGGAACCAGCAGAGAACCAACAAACAGCAGAAACCCACACTGTGGGAAAGACTCCACACTTCTGACTGATGTTCACATCCACTTTATTCTTCACAGTAAAGATTGGAACAGAACACTGAGAACCAAAAAGAACAAAGGAACAGTTCTAATGTTTACTAGAAAACATGAATCACAAGAACACCAGACACAAACACCAGTTTGGTTCTTTATCTGCCTCTTCCTTCATACATTTTTTGGAAAATCTTTTCCTCACTAAATGGTAGGAATGCAGTTTTACTAAGACTGGATCGTTCCTTAGGTGGCGATCCGATTCAATTCATGAATCAAGCTCAATGGCTCACAAATCGAACCATTATTCTTGCTTTTTAATAGAATATGTTGTACTGTTATTATAGCTATGTAATTTTACTGGATGTATGAAAGTATAAATTATATGTATTAAATGAGCATCACTTCAAACCGAAGATCAAAATCAACAAAAGTGATACAAACACAAAGATTTATATAGAAAGAAAGACATGGGGTTTGTTACTTCAAACAAGTTTCCATCAACATTCTGGTTACGTTCAGCAGTAACATAACAAAAAAACATAAACCTTGGTGTTGTCGGGTTGCACGGTGGTGCAGTGGTTAGCGCTCTTGTCTCAAAGCAAGAAGGCCCTAAAGTTCAAGTCCTGGTTGGGGGATCTGACAACAGTAGAGTTTGCATGTTTGCCCCTGTGCATGTGTGAGTTTCCTCTGGGGACTCCAGCTTCCATCCTAAACATGCTTCATAGATCGATTGGTTGGTCTAAATTGACCCTAGATATGAATGTGAGAGTGCATGGGCCCTGTGACAGACTGGATGCAGGATGTCCCCTGCCTTCGTGACCCCAAAAGAGAACAAACAACTTAGAAGATGATTCACATAAAAATGTTCTCCACAGTTTCTCCATCCTAAAAGTTCTGCAACACTTTATGTTTTAAAACATTGAATATTCAAGCCGCTTTTCTGCGCTGCAGAATTTGCTGATTCATGGTGATTCCACATTGCTCATAATAATGTACACACTTTGACAACATAAACATTGTCTTAGCAGAAACTACAACAATGGTCAACTCAATAAGTTTTGTCTAAAATAATTAAAAACAATGGCAGGACAAAATTTAGTTAATGCCTACTTTGAACTGAATTACTACATCAATGTTCTGTGTCATTGAGGCCACCAGCTTGGGGGGGGGGTGCACATGTAATGAAAGCTCAGGCTGATTTAACATTAGACTTCAAGTCGACTTTGTCATTAGGCCTGGTGTTTCATCTTCCTCTTGTTAACAGATCATAGATTTTATTCAATTGGATTCAGCTCAGGGAACTTTACTGGTTGATCAAACAGTAACATCATAGTCTTTGAAAAAGATTTATTGCTTGTGCTATCCTATGACCCCACCCTTACATTGACGTGCTCTCCCTACAATGACAAAGGTGGATAAAGGTGGAAAGATTTCATGTAATCCATGGACACCAGTAAGAATCACAAATCATTGAAGAAAAAAGGTTTAGCGCACTATCTAGTGGGTCTAGATGACCCAACTCCCAATGTTAATGTGCCTAAGATAGCACAAGGGTTAAACATGATCACTAAATGTTTTTGACATAAACATTTGTTATAATGTTTTTTTTTTTCCTGGACAAAGAACATTGTTTTATTTAAACCTATACAATAAATTCACTAAATTAAACTAAGGCTTGAAATATTCCAACATTTCCCTTTTTAGTATGAAAAAAAAAGTTCTTTCTTCTAAAAACGAAAAAGAAAAAAAAAGACTAAATGGCCTTTTCGCAATATTTTTCCATATACTGTACAAGTTTTCTGCTCTAAGTTTTTCTGTTTTTGAAGTTGAGATTTTTCTCAAAATCCTTTATATAATTTTTTTTTGTTACAAAAGAAAAGCTTCTCAACTGTGTTTTTTAATGTATTTTACTAAATTACATTAATGAAAGCCATTTATCAGCCATAAAAACTATCTCTCACCTGTATGAGTTTTCATGTGAATTTTAGAATAGGTATTCGACTTAAACTGGCATCACATTTATTGCAAGGGAAATGATTTTCTCCTGTGTGAGTCCTCATGTGTCTTTTGAGTTTTGATTTTTCACTAAAGCTTTTTTGATTTTTCACTAAAGCTTTTATCACATTCTATAAATAATAAATAAAATAATAATAATAATAAATAAAACTCTTTGTATAATATCATTACACAAAGATTCAAATGTATTGATCCATTACTTTTTTTTTGCTTTTTATGTAGAGAAAATGAAAACCTAAAAAAAACTAATAGAAAGTAAGAGTATCATATTATTGCAATACATTTGTAGAAAACTTCATTTCTACACATTAAATACTCACTTGTGACTCCCTCTAATGAAGTTACTTCGTCAATACGGTATGGAGGCCATCAGATTTTTCCCTCCTGTAAAATAAAGTCTTTGACTGTGGTGCAGAGGTTGAGGTGTCGACCTCTTATCAGAAAAGTTTAGAATTTAGAGTTAACACTAACTCCTTTATTACATTGTTTGTAAAGAGAAAGTCTTGTGAGTTCTCATGTGTGTTTTGAGGTTAGATAAATCATTAAAACTTTTTTTACATTCTTTACAAGAAAAAGGCTTTTCTCCTGTGTGAGTTCTCATGTGTGTTTTGAGAGTAGATATTTGATTAAAACTTTTTTTACATTCTTTACAAGAAAAAGGTTTTTCTCCTGTGTGAGTCCTCATGTGTCTTTTGAGATTAGACATTTGACTAAAACTTGTATCACATTCTTTACAAGAAAAAGGCTTTTCCCCTGTGTGAGTTCTCATGTGTGTCTTGAGATGAGATGTATTACGAAAATGTTTTTTACATTCTTGACAAGAAAAAGGCTTTTCTCCTGTGTGAGTTCTCATGTGTGATTTGAGACCATCTATACAACTAAAACTTGAATCACATTCTTTACACATAAAGGGCTTTTCGCCTGTATGAGTAGTCCTGTGTTTTTTTAGATTAGATTTATAACCAAAACTTTTTTCACAGTTTTTACAAGAAAATGTTTTCTTTCCTGTATGAGTTTTCATGTGAAATTTCAACTGAGACTGCCCACTATACCTTTTACCACATTTTTTACATGCACAATATCTTTCATCATACCCATTTTGGACATGACTTCTGTCTCTTCTCTTCCTCTGATCTCTGTTCTGTGGGTCTGTCCCTTCATCTGTAGTTGATGTTGATTCTGTCTCTTCATCTGTAGTTGATGTTGATTCTGTCTCTTCATCTGTAGTTGATGTTAATTCTTCATGTTGGTTTCCTTCTTCATCCTGACTATCAGTTATATTAAAGCTCTGCTGATTGTTTAGATCTGCTTCAATGTTCTCATTGTCCTCATAAGTAGGAATCTCCATCAAGGTATCAGTCTCCTGCTTCAGATCAAGCGGATCTTCACCCTGACTGATGCAGAGTTCCTCTGGTTCCTCTTTAATCTGTTGAAGTTTTTGCTTCCCTTGTTCCTCTTTGGTTTGTGGAGGTTCTGGTTCCTCATGATCCACTCTGAAGTTCTTCTGCTGATTGTTTAGATCTCCTTCACTGTTCTCATTTTCCTCATAAGTAGGAATCTCCATCAAGGTATCAGTCTCCTGCTTCAGATCAAGCTGATCTTCATCCTGACTGATGAAGACTTTCCCTGGTTCCTCTTTAATCTGTGGAGGTTCTGGTTCCTCCCGTACCTCTTTAATCAGTGAAGGATCTGGTTCCTTCTGTTGCTCTTCACTTTGAGCAGGTTCTGGTACCTTCTGTTGCACTCTTAAGTTCCTCTGCTGGTTGCAGAGATCTTCCTCTTCAATCATCCAATGCTGGGGTAGAACTGCAGGAATACAAACACAAGAAAAAGCCCTTTTATACTTTTAAACTAGTTTGTGTATTGACAAACACCAATGTAAGTCAAAATCTGCTCAGTCAGAAACCTTGTCGTTTAAATCTTTAAATATAAAATATGAAAAACCGTTCATTCCAGGGGCGCTGGATGGGCTGCCCATCCGCACCCGGGGCTGGGGTCACTCCTTCCCTGGCTCTGGGACGGGGCAACCCTGTTGGGGCCGTGATTGCTCTGGGTGACATCCACCAGGTCTGCGGGGTCTGGGGGGGCTTTGCTGGCCCTGTCCTGAGGGGGACTTCTGGAGGAGGTAGAGGGTCGTAAGGGACCTTGGAGGTTTGACAGGTCGGTGTCTCCGCTGACGCAATTGGCAGTCGCCCCGGCTGGCTATGGCTGTCTCGGTCCTGTCGAGGCCTGACCTGAGTTCTCCCAGGGGTGTGGCGCTTTCCGGCTCCTCTTGGGGTGGGTGGTGGCGACCTGGGGGGTCAGCGCCTGGTGGGATGGGCCCCTGGGTCCTTTCCTGGGGGGGGGGGTTTCTACCAGCTGTCCCCAACTTACTCTCTTCCTTATTTAGTCTCCTATAAGGGTGATGGGGGGGGGGGGGGGGGGGTTAGCCTGCCTTGCACCTTGGGGGGAGGATCTACTTGGCAGTGGTCCCCGTACCGTGGTTGCCGTATGGAATTGTCCCCCCCCCCCCTCTCGCTTTTATTTGCACCGTAGACATGTAGGGCCCTTAGTAAGGAGGGTGCGGACGAGCCAAGTTTACAACACCCCTAGTGTTGACCCCCCTGCGTGGCGGGGGGCTGCTCTCCTGGTTGAGCTGGAACTGCACTCCATCTGCTGCCGTGCGGGCTCTGGGGGGCTCTGGCTGCCACAGGGGTCTTGGTGTAGGGATGGCAGGACACTCCCCCTTCTTCTTTTCACCTTCCATTATAGATTTTTAGAGGAACATAAACACTCACTTGAGCACAGGTGTTAGCTCACCTTTGCACTAATATTTTGTGTGTTTGAATGAAATATTTCACACTAGTTCAGGGGTGGGCAAACTACGACCCGCGATCTGGATCCACCCTGCCTCCATGTTTGGTCAGGCCCACCGAACAATATCAGAGACCCGTGGTTTTTTTTTTTATCTGCCCACATGATCAAGAAGTGACATTTTCTTCCCCCCTTCTGCAGTCTGTGCTCCAACCTGAAACCCTCTAAAACAGGGGTCGGGAACCTATGGCTCGCGAGCCACATATGGCTTTTTTGATGGTCACTTATGGCTCGCAGACAAATCTTTATTTATACCATTTTTTTTTTCATTAGACCAGTCCTCGTGCGCGATGCGATGCCAGAGGGGTGCGCAGTAGTAGCGGTGCTTGGAGAGAAAAATCTGCGCCAGCACTCAGTTTACTATTATCTATTATTTCACAGAGTTTATTCTAGCAGGAAACCTATTAATTGCCGTGCCTAAACCTGCGCGCTCCCGTCTCTGAGAAAGAGCGCGCAGATGCAGGCACGGGATGTGAGGAAGAAAGCAGAGGGTGGGGGTGCCCCCCACCCTCTGCTTTCTTCCTCACAGGCAGCAGGTGAATCGCGCAGGGATTGTAATAACGTGAAACCCGCTGCCCGTCACTCACTGCAGTGTGTGAGTGTGTGTTTGTCTCCACGTCTGCATGTGAGTCTTCCTCACATCTCCAGAACATTCAGACCTACGATCACGTTTAAAGTCTCAACGCCTGCATGAAGCTGAAACTTACCACGGATCAACCAGACTAGACCATCAGCAAAACCACCACGAGAAATACCCATCATTATTAGCAACAGCTTATTGTACTTTAAAAAAACTTATTGTACTTTAAAAATGTTGAAATTACATCAAATGCTCACATTCATTTGTATTTTTAGTTTTAAACATATTGTCGCGGACTGAGTTGGGTCCGCTGTTGGGCCGCGTTAAAAGTTCTGGAGTTCATCAAACGCATCAAGCAGAGATCTGATTGGCTCTCAGTTCTGTCGCTCAGCCTGTTGTTAGGTAGTTTGGACCAATGGGGTTCAGCTATGGGCCCAATAAGGGAAATGGGAGGACTGGAGCGGGAGGAGGGAATATAAAGTGGGAGAAGAGCTCTCGTCTCAGCGGGAGAGATTCAGGAATTGCTGTATTAATTTTACGGCGTTTGCTGCGGTCTGCAGTAACCAGAATAAATAACCTTAAAAGAGGTTAAGTCTCCGTGCCTCAGTGTGGGAAATGGACGCTACATTATTGTATGGCTCTTTCTAAATTACATTTAAAAATATGTGGCGTTTATGGCTCTCTCGGCCAAAAAGGTTCCCGACCCCTGCTCTAAAATCTCTGTCAAACAGAACAGAAGACAGTCTTCTCTTTCTACGACGCAGTTCATCTTTACCAGTTTAGCTCATTCTTTAAGATCAATTATGCTGCTTTTTTTATACAGCACCCTGCTCTGTGTCCTGGTTGGCTGGAGACCATGTCAATCAATCTCCTCAGTCCGTCCCGTGTCTCCTGTACAGAAACGCGGAGCTCTTCAGATCTACAGAAATCTTTGATCCATCAGATCCATGAAAGTTTAAGATTTCAAACAAGAGAAAAGGAAAAAAATGTTCATGTCTGTCTGAGAAAAGTGTATTTAGGCAGTGAGGAGTTTTACTGCCATAAACTTTTGGAATCAGACTCCTTGGATTTCAGCGATCATGGTTATTTTTAGAACGAAACTCCTGCAATAAACTAGGGAACTCTGTACTGGTGAAAAGGTAATGCAGATATATGATTAGCTGCAGCAGACGCGTAGAAACTTTCTTTTTATAATTACTGGATGAGGACCAGACGCGCAGGACACAGCGCAGCTGCGCAAACCGTGAGAAGTGACGCAGCAAGAAGTGACGCATAATTAAAAAAGTCTCAGCGGAATTATGACGGGAGAGGATTGACTATCAGAAAACAAGTGGAGGGAGATCGAAGATCCAAACAGTCATCGTCATAACAAAACCACTCAAAGCATTGAGAATTAGAGACCAAAAACAAGACAGAAACATCCAGAACAACAGGACCACGGAGGTCCATCAAGAAGATGCAAAACAAAGGGGAGCCCATAGAATTACACCAACCCAGCAGAGTCTGACAAATATAGTCGAAAACATGACTGATATGACAGCCAAAAGCTAAACTGATACAAAACACTTTGAGTGCCACCTTAAGCCAAAAGACGCCACTGGGAGGGATGGTGAGGCCAAACAGTGAGAACATCAGCAATATCAGCCTCCCCCAGCCATGCATGCATTGCGTCTGGTGGAATTAATCATGGAGATGGCCTGGTCAGCCAAGTGCAAAAACAAAAAACTGGAAGGATCAGGAGGAATCAGGCTGCTGATGCATAAAATGGATGAACCGCAAGGTGCCAACAGTTCTCAAATACAGTCGCCTTGACGGCAGTGATGCCAAGCTGCTGTTGGAAAAGTTTCATCAACCGGGAGGTAAAGTTGGTTCCCAGGTCTGTCAGAATTTCATTTGGTATTCCTAACCAGGAGAAAAACTGAATTAACGCTCTCATGACTACAGGAGCTGTAATGGTGTGCAGGGGAAAAGCTTCTAGGAACCGTGTAGCAGAATCACAGCAGGATTTACTCGTGACTAGGGATGGGTATCGTTAAGGTTTTAACGGTACTACTACTCTTATTGATAGGGGTGTAACGATACGCTAAAATCTCATTTCGGTTCGATTCAGAGTTTCTTAGGGCTCGGTTCGATACGTTTCGGTTCGGTACGGCTGTTTAACAAATCTGCCTGATATGAACTTCTATTTTATAAAGTATTATCTTATTGTTATTTATTGTGTGTGTTTTGCTGTCGGACACCTGAATTTCTCCCTTGGGAGATTAATAAAGCTTTAATCCATATATTTAGGTATTTTTTCTGTACAAAAAGCCACAAAATAATTTCTTGCAAAATGCATTTATTGGTTTTATATAACAATAAATAAAATTGACCTCTCTAGGGGATCTGCTTAATAAAATAAGAAAAACTATTAGCTGCCAGGAACTAAAAACTTTGAATAATTAACACTGGTATGAAAAATTAACTTGCACATTATTTTCTTGTAGACCCGACTAAAACAGTCGGGTCATGCCGTTTTAGGAGCATTCACAGATCTATTCTGTGGCATACACTATCTTTGAGTAACGATGTCAACACAACAGAACATTCCCCACAGGAGAGCGTAAGCTAAGCATTAGCCATGCTGATCCTGTGGACATGCGCACTGTCACCTCCGTCACCTGATAGCTGTTGAAACAGAAGTGCAATGACGTTTCTGACCGTGGAAGACGGATCTTCCTTCGGGGTTCACTTACCCGTTTGGACTTATTGCCGTTCTCCATAACTGAGCTACACAAACTAAACGCGCGGTCACAGACACTGTTGTGCTGTGCGCGACACGCTCTGCCCCCCCCCCCCCTCCCCCCTTCCTACAAGCACGCGAGTGCAGAAACCAGTGAGAGTCTCGGCGGAATACCGCGAGTAACATTAGTTCCGCCTCAACGCAAATTTAATACATTTGCGGGGAAAAAATAAACAAACCGAAACGGTACGAACGTGAACCGAACCGAAAGTGCCGTACCGAAACGGTTCGGTCCAACTACGTGTACCGTTACACCCCTACTTATTGATAATGCTTATCGATCCGGCATATTAACGGTACTCTTATCGATACTTTTTGAGGATGAAAAATAAACAAATTAAGAACAAATGGTTTTATTTCCTCATTATGCAACAGCATTGTTTTTTCACAAAACATTTTACTTTATACATGACAATGTTCCAATAAAAACCTGGAACGCACGTTGATGTGCTAGACCAGGGTTGGCAACCTGAACCTCTCCAGGAGCCATTTGGATCAGTTTCCCACTGAGATGAAAGCACAGGAAGCCGCTACACTAGGGGTGTTAGAAAGTTAGAAAAAGGTTTTTGCTGATATATAGTGATAGTTAATTTGGCAATACTTGTATTGATTAAAAATGCTGTCAGGATATTTATTTAATTATTTGTATTCTTTGTGAGAGTGATGTTTCCTTTTTCTTTTAGTCCATTTTCCATAACATTGAATAGACTTTTCTGTCTGTCAAACACACAGAGTTAAGATGAGTGAGATGATGGAAACAAATTCACTTTCATGCAGACTCCTTTGCCTTTATTGTCTTTAAATCCAGTAAACCCAATACATTATATTAATTTTATGGACGACAACTATGTTTTAATAGGAAGCAGCTGTTAGTATATTGCGGGTCTGAAATCATAAGCGGATGAGTCTAAGCCCCGCCCCCGCCTGTCTCCCGCATCATATGGTCATTGTAGCAGCAAGGTGACAGGATAGTGGGGGGTGCCCTGACGCAAATTTAACTCATTTTACGCGGAAATGGGTGGTCTTAGTCTAGGGGGATAAGAGGATTTTCTATTTTTTTGGGCACCCACGTGTCCCCTGCGAGATCACCACCGACTCTGCCGGCGTTCACAGATGCAGACACGCCCCCTCCGTGTGCTGCTCGGTACTACCTGATGGTGTTAAAGGAGAACATGGTAGTTATTTTACAAAAACACAGAGAGCCGCCGTAGCTCTTTCTTCCATCCTATAACTTTGGTAGCGTTCCTTTGCGCGCGTCCCACGTACTGTCTGAACAAGCCCCGTTCCCCGTGCACACAAATAGTCAGACAGACCTCTCTTCTTCAGAGAGAATAGCAAGATTAATATAATCATTAATTAAAGGAAAATTGACTGACTTGTAGAGTTAATTATGGCAGATAACGTTTATATCTTGTGGGACACAAAAAAAGCGTCTTCTCCAGTACCGATAGCAGAACCGTTGAGGTTAGATCTTAACGATACTGCAGTCTTGAAGAATGTTGCCCCGGGGCTCACTCAATACTGGGGCATGGTACCCATCCCTACTCGTGACCACTGCTGTTCTCAGATAAAGGTCCAACAATGTCCATGGCTATTCTCCTGAACAGTGTGAAAATGATAAGAAGTGGGTGCAGTAATGCTCTGTCTTACTTATGTGTGATGGCAGTTTTCTGGCAAGTTGGACATGTTGCATAGTACGTCTGAATATCAGTGTAATATCAGGTGTGTCACGATTTTTACTTTAAATCGAAATTGATCGAAATTAAGTCACAGTCTCGAACTTCGAATTAAAAAATGGAATCGTCGATGCTGCCACGCCCCCATGTTACGTCCGGTTACTTGCCAAGTGTAAAAAAACACTTGTGTTGACGTGCTGCGAGTCAACCTCCTCTAACAGCCGCTCAAAAGATAGCATGGCAACTGCAGATGCAGGAGACCCATCAACAGAACTTTAATCCCCTCCCCTTTCACCGAAGACGCTGGTGTGGAAGTATTTTGGATTTCCAGTGAGTTATGTTGACAACGTTCGCGTTGTCGAAAAAAAACCCAAAAACAACTGTTTGCAAGCTGTGCTATGTGCGTGTACTATATTCTCTCACTGGCAGCACGACTAACATGACAGGTCATCTCCGCAGGCACCACAGAAACATAGATTTATCTGTTAAACCAGTGCTTCTCAAATAGTGGGGGGCGCCCAGATGCGATGCCGGGGGGGCGCGCACTGTAGCAGCTGTCTTAGGCAAAGGGTGCGTAAATTTAACGGGGGTCTGCGGTGACAGCGGCTCAGTGCTTGGAAAACAATCTGGTCCACTGTTGTTTTCTTATTATCTGTTAATCACATTGTTTAACATTGTTTTTTTACAAAACATTTCACTTTATACATGAGAATGTTCCAGACAGGATATTTATTTATTTTTTTTTATTCTTTATGAGCGTGATGTTTCCTTTGATCTTTTGTCCATTTTCCTCAACCTTGAATAGACTTTTCTGTCTGTCAAACACCCAGAGTTAAGTTAAGTGAGATGATGGAAATAAATTCAGTTTAGTGCAGACTCATTTCAATTTATTTATTTTTCTTTAAATCCAGTGAATCAAATTAATTATATCAATTTTATGGATGACAAATATTGTTAGGTAATAATTATTATTAAGTTTTAGGAAGCAGCTGTTGGCTTGTTGCGGATCTGGAACCATAAGCGGTGAGTCTAAGGCCCGCCTTTCTACCTGTTCATTGTTGTTCATTGCGAGCACCCCCCCACCACCACCACCACCACCACAGACAGCGCAACATACGGTCATCGTAGCAGCAAGGTGACAGGATGGTAGGGGCTCCTTGACGCAAACTTCATTAATTTTACACAGAAATGGGTGTTCTTATAGGGGGATAAAAGGATTTTTTTGGGGAGGCGCTCACGTGTCCCCTACAAGATTACCACTGACTGTGTGTGCGCTGCCTTGTCTTGTGTGTGTGTGCGCGGCGCGTACTGTCTGAACAACAGCCCAGCCCCCCCGCACGCAAATAGCCAGACAGACCTCTCCAGCGAGAATAGCGAAATTAATGTCATCATTAATTAACGGACAATTGACTGACTTGATGAGTTAACAATGGCAGATAATGTTTATATTTTGTGGGACCAAAAAAAATGCGTCTTCTCCAATACCGATAGTAGAACCGTTGAGGTCAGATCTTAACGATACTGCGGTCTTGAAGAATGTGGCCCCGGGGCTTGTTCAATACCGGGGCTCTGTACCCATCCCTAATTACAACGTACTATTCTTTATTAACAAATACCAGTAACAACTAACTACTACCTATCTAACTAATGAACTAACTATGTAGGTGTTGTAGATTGACTGTGTGCGTGAGCGCAGAGCGTCTTGTGTAGGACTAGGAGGAAGGAGCGCACACGTGTGTTGGGGGTGCGTGTTGATTCTTCTGCAGCAGACCGCTCTCCGGCTGCACGTGAGCCTTCACCTGTGCTCTCTGGTACAGACATCTTCTCAGAATATTATATATTGCCCAGTAATAAACAGACTGCAGACACTTTGTCAGTAGCCTGACACCCATGAAGAACGCGGAGCAGGAGGCTCCACCTTTTTCTACAGAGACGTAACGTTGCGCTGCACAAAATAGTTCCCAAACAAAACATGTAGTGATATTCATGGAAATCTAACAGTGCGTGTTCATGATTGGTGTTACAGAGTGAAGGAAAACAGTAATAACCCCCCCCCCCCCCCCAACACAAAATCATTCGGCGGGCGGCCGTGCCACGCACTCAAGAACACATGCAGCTTATAATGGAAATCAATACAATGAAAATCAATAAATAGAACGCAGTAAATTTGTTGTATTTCCTCGTGGAACGGAAACTTCTGTTTTAGAATGAGGATGTGTGCTTCTGAAAGCGGGCGTCTGTGTGTGTGTGTGAGTAAAGGGAGCCACGTGCAGCAGATGCATTAGAGGGCGAGCTGACGAGAGACAGTGAAAGGCGTGGTGGGAGAGAAGGAGAGAACAGTCTGAAAGAAAGAAGGAAAGTCTGAAAACAGGACTAGCAGAAAAAGTAAATTATCAGCAAAGATGAATGTGTTTAATGTGTTTATTATTAGGAGCGTCACGTTTCTCCAAATCCTTGATTCGATTGCATTTTCGATTCTAAGGTCACAGTTTGATTCGTTTGATTCAATTTTTACATTTATTCTTTTATATATTTACATATTGTCATTTTTTTAACTAGACTTTAATGCAATATAATATCTGACCTTTGTTTGCAATGTACCACACTATATGGTCAAATTTAAAACTTTTATTAACAACATAATGTTACAATAACTTATATCTTTAGTCAATTGAAAACTTAAAATAAACTGCCATCCAGTTTCTCTTTTTTAAGTGCAGTCTTCTTCACAAAAGATGACATTCAAGTTCACAACAAAACAAACAAAAACAATAAAACAGACATGTCCATAGTCTCTGAACAATTAAGTATTTTAATCTATTTCTGAACAGGTGAACATATAACACACTGATGTATTGAATTTTTTTGTAATGTATTTTTTTCACATTTTTTTCAAGGTCTGCTCAGACCTTCAATAACTTTCTCTTTGACATCATTGCACATGGAGGGAATCACCGTAGCTGTGAGATGCGTTCTACTTGGGTATTCGTAACGTGGCTCTAGCACGCTAATTAAATGCCTAAAACCAGAGTTTTCCACCACCGAATAAGGTTGCATGTCCACTGCTATGAATACTCCTACCGCATGCTTAATTGCATTTGCACGGGTTGAGATGCTTGGAAGTTTAATTTGAAACAAAGACAAAAAAGTAGTTTGTGTAGTTGTTTACAGATAAATCTATGTTTTTGTGGTGCCTGTGGAGATTCCCTGCATGTTAGTCGTGCTGCCCGTGAGAGAATACGGCACACACACATAGCACAGCTTGAAAACCGTTGTTTTTTTTGTCGACAACGCAAACGTTGTCAACATAACTCACTGGAAATCCAAAATACTTCCACACCAGTGACTTCCGTGAAAGGGGAGGGGATTAAAGTTCTGTCGATGGGTCTCCTGCATCTGTAGTTGCCATTTTTATCTTTTGAGTGGCTGTTAGAGGAGGATGACAGGCAGCACTTGTTTTTTTTAAAAACTTTATTAACAAATAGACTCGCAGCACTTTTTCCGCTTGGCAAGTAACCAGACGCAACATGGGGGCGTGGCAGCATCGCCGATTCAATTTTTTTATTCGAAGTTTGAGACTGTGACTTAATTTCGACCGATTTCGATTTAAAGTCGAAATCGTGACACCCCTATTTATTATAGTTCCAATCATGCATCATAGGCAGAAAAAAAACGTTTAAAAAAACGCCCTGATCCTTCCTGTCCTGGACGTGGCAGGAAGAGGAAAATTGATGACAAATTGAGGAAACGGATAGTTTGAACTGTATCCAAAGAGCCCAGAACAACCTCCAAAGACATTAAAGGTGAACTCCAAGATCAAGGTACATCAGTGTCAGATCACACCATTCGTCATTGTTTGAGCCAGAGTGGACTTCATGGAAGACGAACAAGGAGGACACCACTGTTGAAAGGAAATCATCAAAAACCCAGACTGGAGCTTGCAAAAATGCATGTTGACAAGCCACAAAGCTTCTGGGAAAATGTCCTTTGGACAGATGAGACAAAACTGGAGCTTTTTGGTAAGGCACATCAGCTCTATATTCATAGACTCAAAAATGAAGCATATAACCAAAAGAACACTGTCCCTCCTGTGAAACATGGAGGAGGCTCAGTTCTGGTTTAGGGCTGCTTTGCTGCATCTGACACAGGGTGTCTTGAAGTTGTGCAAGGTCAAATGAAATCTCCAGATTATCAAGGCATTCTGGGTAGAAATGTGCCGCCTAGAGTCAGAAAGCTTGGTCTCTGTCACAGGTCATAGGTCTTCCAACAGGACAACCATCCAAAACACACAGCCAAAAACCCCCAAGAATGGCTCAGAGAAAAGCGTTGGACTATTCTGAAGTGGATTCTATGAGCCCAGATCTGAATCCCATTGAACATCAGTGGAAGGAGCTGAAACATGCCATTTGGAGAAGACACCATCAAACCTGAGCCAACTGGAGCAGTTTGTTCATGAGGGGGGGCCAGAATACCTGTGGACAGGTGCAGAAGGCTCACTGACAAATACAGAAACCGTTTCATTGCAGTGGTTGCCTCAAAAGGTTGAGCAACAAGATATGAAGTTATGGGTCCCATCATTTTTGTCCAGCCCTATTTCATTAGTTTTTTTTTTAAATAATTCTGTTAATCAACAACTGAAAATGAGTGGCTGATTGTGGTTATTTAATTTTCAATCAATTTTAATTTATTGTTACTTTTGAACATTTCAAGTTATTTCAGTGAACATTGAGGACTTTTTTTCCTGAGGGGTACCAACAGTTTTGTCCACCACTGCTTACTTCCAGGCCTGAGCTTTACAGGCTTCCACAAACAGCGCGGCTTGTCAGGGCTGATTGCAGTGGCACTGGGGCAGATAAGTCAGTCTTACTGTTATAATTAATAATAATTATAACAATAATTTGTGGACGACTGAAGCCCAAATGGCAGATAACACACGTCATCGTAAGAAAGACGCCGACGGTGAGCACGCCTTAATGAATGAACTGAGAGCACTCAATGACAAAATGGATAAAATGCAGACAAAAATGGACAATATGCAAAGCAATATTGAAACACAGATGGATATAAAAATAAACACCCTCCGGGGAAGCTTGGAAAAAATCATTTTTGACGGACAAGCTGCATTTAAAAGTGAGCTGGAGAAGGCGGTGAAGGAAGTGCGCAATAATCTGGATCTGGAAGTTTCAATTATGAGTTCCAGAATGGACAATATTGAAACTAAAATGAGGAACAGAGAAGTGCGGGGAAAATCTTTTGACCCAGACGTGTCACTGATTATTGTCGGGCTGCCTCAAGCGGATGGTGAAAATCTCGAGGCTAAAGTGAAGGAGTTGCTGCAGGATGGATTGCACTGTGACCCGGTGCCAACGCTGGTAGCCACGGAGCGCGTAAGGCAGAGAGGACGGCAACCAGGCCTGGTGAAAGTGGAGCTCGCATCGGTGGAGGATAAAGTGGCTGTTCTCCGTTTGAAGTCAAAGCTAAAAGATCATGGAAACTACAGGAGAGTTTATGTGTCATCTGCAAAGCCTCACGCGGAGAGACTCATGGAGACAAACTTGCGCACCCTTTTGCGCGAGATCCCAATGGCTAAAGACTACTATGTGGCTGGAAATGGGCGATTGATTAAACGGGCCCAAACGGCAAACAGTCCAGAGCAGCGTGGGGCAGGAGTGTGACGAGACAGTGCTCAGCCTGTAAGTACTGAATTTGTTTTAGTTCACTGGAATGTGAACGGCTGGACGCTGAATAACTGTGAACTAAGAGCGCATATTCTCATGTCGCTAGAGCCTGATATTATTTCTTTAAATGAGACTAATCTATCCAATTTGATACCGGAGCTCGATGGCTTTACTTGGATTGGACACAATCGGATTGTGCACAGAAAAGCTGTTAAAGCATCTGGGGGTGTGGGAATATTTGTGAAAAATACTCTCTTGGATAGTTTTTCTTTGAGGATTGATAAAACCTATGATGGGATTCTGTCTTTACGTTTTGAGCATGGTTTGTCACAATTTTCGTTTATAGTAATCTCATGCTACTTGTCCCCTGAAAACTCTACTTGGGGGCGCAATGCTGATCTTTTATTTGCCCATTTACTTTCACTAATTTATGCATCTGATGCTGATTCTGTTTATATATGTGGAGACTTGAACAGTCGTATAGGATGCTTAAAATATTTTGTGGATGAGGATGATATTCCCTCAAGAGTTGTGTTAGACACGGTATTAAACAATCATGGACACGCTTTTTGTTGAATTTCTTAAAGACTCTAAATGTTGTGTTTTGAATGGGAGGGTAAATCCAGAGAATGATTGCTTCACCTCTGTGTCTTTTAAGGGTAAAGCTGTGGTGGATTACATTGTCACCCCGCACACTGGTTTAAACGAGTGTGTTGAATTTAAAGTTGTCACCCATCTGGAGCCGATAAAAAGCAACGAGTCTGATCTGATGAAATGCAAAGATATGGTTCTGAAAAGAGAGCTTCTTTTTGTGTTTAAAACTGTCAGAGTCATTTTGACAAGAAGTTAAAATTATTTAAAAGACGTTTCAGGAGGGGTAAAGCTCTTCAACTAGAACTGCATTTGCAAAATAATAATTCACAGTTATTTTGGAGGGAAATAAATAAACTAGGACCTAAAAGTAGAAGGCCAATTCCGCATGAGATTTTAACAGACTCTGGAGAATCTGTTTTTCTAACAGAGCAAGTGTTAAACAAGTGGGAGTCAGATTATAAGAACTTGTTTACCTGTAATAGTAGTTCTCACTTGTTTGATGACCAGTTTTTTCTGAATATGTGCAAATCCAAAAAACTGCTTGAAGACAATAGTTTTAAAATTTCTCTGAACTACTCTGACAAAATAAATCAAGATATTACAATTGAGGAAGTTCTAAAAGTCATTGAGAAAACTAAACTTCATAAAGCTGCTGGTGTGGATGAACTATCAAACGAGGTTCTTAAGTGTCCCAAATTGTTAACTACTCTACATTGTCTCTTTAGATTCTGTTTTAAGAATGGCTTTATACCATCTATTTGGTATAAATCGATCATCAAGCCGATTCCAAAATCCTCTCAAGCAGACCCAAGAGTCCCTCTGAATTATAGAGGCATTAGCCTTCTGAGTACTGTGTATAAAGTGTTTTCTAGTATTCTAAATAATCGGTTATCTGAATACCTAGAATTAAACGAAGTCCTTTTAGAGGAGCAGAATGGATTCAGGAGAAATAGAGCATGTATTGACAATATTTATGTTCTGTCCTCTGTGGTGAGAGCTAGACTGCAAGAAAGTAAAAGTACCTTTGTTTGTGTTACGACCCCTGGCAGTTGTCTGCTTGTCTTGTGTGTGCTTGTATGGAAGCATTTTTGTAGCATAATTAAAAAGAAAAGGCAAAACCAGAAATGCTTTTTCATTTTCAAAATGAAAAAGCATTTTTTGACTCAAAATTAAAATGAAAAAGCATTCCACCAAAATGCTTTTTCATTTCCTTCCTCAACACAGCTTATTCTGTCACTTAATTAAAATAATAATGAAAATGGTATTTGACATTTCATTTTCAAATTGTTCTCTGGTAAATGTGTAGCATAATTCATTTAGAAATGTCTAATTTGACATTTAAAATGGATTAACAGAAATGTTTTTTCATTTTCAAAATGAAGCTGCATTTTTTTGACTCAAAATTAAAAAGAAAAAGCAATATTTCAGAATGCTTTTTCATTTTATACTTCAACACAGCTTTTTCTGTCACTTAATTAATATGATAATGAAAATGGTATTTGACATTTAATTTTCAAAAAGTCATCTGGTAAATGTGTAGCAAAATTCATTTAGAAATGTCTAATCTGACAATTAAAATGGATTAACAGAAATGCTTTTTAATTTTCAAAATGAAGCTGCATCAAATGACTCAAAATTAAAATGAAAAAGCAATATTTCAAAATGCTTTTTCATTTTATACTTAAAACCGCTTATTCTGTGTCATAATTAAAACGAAAATGCAAAAAGGGGATTGCATTTGCATTTTCACATCCACCCTGGGAGTTTTGTTGCAAAATTCTTTCTCGCTGAGCATTAGCAGAGGGGAGGCGGGGCGATGACGTCACTGCTTTCGTCGTGTGTGTCCGGCCGTTGAGAGACACACACACACGCACCACGAGCAAACTGTTAGCAGCAGAGAAGACGGCTTTGAGTTGGTTGTGAACTTCTGATGAGTTTCCACAGCTTCTCAGGACTACATAGCAGCATGTCCGCCTTCTGCGGTCCTCCTCCTGACGCACCACGGACAAGCTTTTGTTCTGCAGACCGCCAGCTGCCTCCGCATAGCGGACCACAAAGCTCCGATGATGATCGCTGAAGGCGGAAATGCTGCTACGATCTGAGAAACCATCATATGAATTTGTGTTTAAAAGTGGTGTCCAGAACAAAAATAAAGACAGATGTCAGTACCACATATTTACACATTTATTTGCAGTTTCGCGCTGAATTTGCTGTTTGATGACAGCTGGAGCCCCATCACAGATAGCAGATTTCTTCATTTCTTCATTCATTTCTTCATTCTTTTCTTCAACTTCAATTCAGATTTCTCCATGCTAAACGTTTGCTGCTTGGACCAAAAAACACTCACTCAGCGTGAAGCTGCAGGAGACTGTCTTCATAATGTGCTTTTATTACAGTTATGATTATATTTAAGGGCCTGCTCTGCTCGATCATATGTTTTTAAATTGGTGCGGTCAGACGACGCTGAAGTTGGTTTGCGATTCACAGCTTCTGATTCGTGAGGGCTGGACCTGGACTGGACCAGGTCCAACGGTTTGTGAACAGGACCCGGTTTTAGGTGATCTTAATGCGAAAAATGCAGCAGAATGTTCCTTTACTACCCTGGTTCTGGTCCCTGCAGTTCCTCTTTAATCTGTGGAGGTTCTGGTTCCTGCAGTTCCTCTTTAATCTGTGGAGGTTCTCGTTCCTCTTTAATCTGTGGAGGTTCTGGTCCCTCCAGTTTCTCTTGAATCTGTGGAGGTTGTGGTTCCTCCTGTTCCCCTCTGAAGTCGCAGAGATCTTCCTCTTCAATCATCCAATGCTGCGGGAGAACTGCAGGGACACAAACACAACAAGGAGCCTTTTATACAGTTCCAGGATTTTTGGGATGCAAAAATTTATCCATCTGGCCAACCAAAGTGTTCAGTCACAGGAGTCGATAAATCATAAAACATCTCTGACCTCAAAGGAAGTTTAGCTGTTATTTTTTCCATCAAATAAACTTTCTTCAAAGCCTCCAGCCACTGTTCAAGAGTCGGGGGTGAGGTTTTGAGCCAAGATCTGGTAATCATCTTTTTTGCCACCAGTAGAAGAATTTGTATAAGTTTAACTTTTTTCTTCTCAATGCCTTCTTCAGGAAGGATGCCTATTATATAGTATAGTGGATTTAATGGCAAGTTGACCTGTGTTATAACTTTAATAATGTTTTGAATTCCTTGCCAATATGGTATCAGAACAGGGCAGTCCCAAAAAATATGTGTGTGGTCTCCAATTTTATTGCATTTCCTCCAACATAAATCAGATTTATTTTTGTCATATTTAGATATGGTATTAGGCGTCTTGAAAAATCTCATCAAAATCTTCCAATTGAACTCATTCCATGTAGGACTGCTTGAAATTTTATGAACCCCCTCACAGATTGCTTCCCACTTTTCATCCTCAATGACAATGTTTGCCTCCAATTCCCATTTTCCTTTCAGATCTAATGAATTATCTGACAAGTGTGCCTGCAGACATTGGTACATATTTGATACTAACTTCTTCCTTCATTTATCAACAATGCTTTTGATCATTAACTGTTCTATTTGAGTGGTGGTTGTCTCAAAGCCTCCCATTCCCCACACGTCCTTAAGTAGTCCCTTATTTGCAAGTATCTGTAAAAATCCTTGGAATCTATACCGTATTTATCCTGTAATTGTTTGAAAGATTTTAAGATGTCCCCGTCAAATAATTGATGTATTGTTAATAAACCTTTTTTGCCCCAGTCCGAGAAACCAGGATCTATCTTGTTTGGCAAAAAGTCCGCTATTTTGGAAATTTTGAGAACTCTTGAAGTTGTCATGGGGGCGCCAATGTTTTTCCTCACAGCTGACCATACTCTCTGTGTACACAATATCAAATTGTTTTTTATTTTGAGGTCTCTCCATTTTTTCTGTCCCAAGAATGGTGCTGCTTCAAGTGAAACTGAGGGGGAAGCATAGTTTTCTAGTTTTATCCAATTTGTGTCCTCATCTTGGCTCACAGCCAGCCCTCTTATTTGAGCCGCCCAATAATAAAACTTTAGATTTGGTAATCCTAAACCACCATCCCTCTTAGAACTACATAATATTTTTTTTACGAATTCTAGGCTTTTTATTTTGCCACACAAATGTAGAGATCATCTTATTTAATATTTTAAAAGTGGAGGATGGGATCCATATGGGAAGACCTTGAAAAAGATATAACAGGCGAGGGAGAACATTCATTTTGACCGTTTCTATTCGACCTACTAGGGACAAAGGTAAAATTTCCCAACGTATTAAATCAGATTTTAAATTAACGTCCACCTACTTTTAACGCTCTTTTTGGTGTAAAATATGATTGATACAAAACAAATCAATGATGCCAGAAGCCATTTCACAACAGGAGAAACTCTGGCACAGAAATTCTGGAACAACAACATGGTCCAATATTGAAATGATTATTTTGGCTCAGGTGTAGCCACGCCCCTGTGTCTCCAGCATTGATCCGATTGGTCCGTCCTCTGCGTGTCACCAGACTAGCTTTACTTTAAACGTGTTTATGCAAATGTCTGTCAACACGTTAAAACATCAATGCTGATGCTTTCACAACTGAAAAACTATCTGCTTCAAAAAAAATGTTTTGCCTTCTTTTAAATTTTCTTTCAAAAACTTTTTTTTAAACTTTTTTTTGGCATTCAAATTTCTTTTTTTTGGCTTTCAAAAATTTTTTTTACATGTGTTGCGTGTCATCTTCTCCCTTCCCCCCATCTTCTCCCTTCGTTTTAGGCGAGCGGCGTCTTGACACTAAAAAGCCTGTGGTTCTCTAGAAAAACATGAGCATTTAAACATACACAAAATAACAGAAGTAAATAACAGTAACCATATAATAACAAGTAACAAGTTTATTTCAACTCAAATCAACATTTACCTGAAAAAATATATATAAGTCAATACATGACTTGAAAAATAGGATTTGAAATGGGAATGGAAGAAGTGAATGTTCATAAAAATCTAAACCCCCACTCAACAACACTCATAACGACAAAACAACAAAATTAAACATTTGACATAATAATGCTAACATACGACCTGACGACGACAGATAGACACGCCCAAAAACTCAGTCCAAACACCAAACCCCCTATAAAAAAGAAAGAGGAAACAAGATGCCTGAAAAAGAAACAAGAACAAAACGACAACTTTGGTAATGATCCTTCCATAGTCCGAGAGAATACACATATTCCTCAGTGATTCATTGCATCTTGTTACACATTCATTATATATCTTTTAAAACATACCTTTAAAACGAACAAGATTTTTACAAGTTTTCACATCGTCCAATAAATTGTTCCAGAGTGTGACACCCTTCACTGAAATTCACATAGATTTTAAGGTTGTCCTTAAAATGAATAAAAATAAAATAAAAATCTTTCTGAAACAAAGATTGAATGTTAGTTGGCAGAGAATTTATTGATGCTTTATACAAACACTCCGGTTGCTGGTCTTCTGCCGGGAACTTGACGTGCCGCGGGGCAGAGAGCAACTTTCTGATGACAGAAGTTTGCACTCAGTGTTTTTAAACACGCATGTGCAGTGATGTATGTTTCAGAGCAGGGGTGCTTATTACGTCAATCGCGATCGACCGGTCGATCTTTAAGGACATGAGGGTAGATTGCAGGCCAGAGAAGATTAAAAAAAAAAAAAAAGAACTTCTTGAAAATCCACCAGCCAATCAAAATCCTCACCGAAAAGTACAAGACTTAATTGATTGTCAGGAACTTCCTGATGACAGAGAATTTGCGCTTCGTGTTTTTAAACACGCATGTGCAGTGATGTATGTTTCTTCAAGGACATGAGGGTAGGTTGCGGGACAGAGAAGATTTAAAAAAAAAAGTACTTCTCAAAAATCCACCAGCCAATCAAAATCCTCACCGAAAAGTACGGGACTTGATTGACATGCAGAACGGCCAATCGGACATCCTCTGACACATACTTCACTGCAGACGTGAGTTTAAATTCACTCAACGCAAACTCTCTGTCATCAGAACGTCCTTTTCTGCACATCATGTCCCCGGTAGAAGACCAGCAACCGGAGTGTTTATTGAAGCCACCCTGCGTGTCTCCTCCTGCTATCAGCTCTGCAGTTCTCCTCAGATAAATACCAGCTCATAAGGAAGCTGCGAGGCACGCGCTGCGTACGGAGCGAGCAGCGCCAAATGCCTCGTAATATGCCATGGTCCCCGCGTTGGACCGTTTACAGCAGAGCATGAATACGATGGTTGCTGCTTTCTGTCTTTGAAAGAAAAGGCTTCATCTGTTAATACAAAAGTATCTTTGTGTAATCTTACTGTGTAGTTTTTAATCATCAGTACATAAACAATAATGTTAAAATAAACATGTAACTAATAAACATGACTATTTAAAGAAAGAAGTTTTTTTTTTTAATCTTTTCTGACCCGCGATCTACACTCATGTCCTCAAAGATCGACCAGTCGATCGCGATCGATGTAATGAGAACCCTTGATATAATATATACATGCATTATATATAATGATGTCAAAACGGGTTGTGGCTCCGGGTGCTTTCTTTTCATTAGGGGCGGTCCCAAATGGCTCTTTGAGTAAAAAAGGTTGCCGACCCCTGTACTAGACTTATTCATTTTTATCCTGTTTACAGCAATTTTGCACTAAATAATGGTTCTGTTCATGTTAACTATTGTTTGAACCAAATTTTACAGATATTTCCAAATGAAAATAATCATTGTTTGTCAAAGACAGAGCATTACTGATTTCAGCAATGTTACACAAAAGTCTGTTATTCATTACACCAAATAGGACACAAGTTGTTTATTATCATGTTGTTTAAAAAATTAAATGGGGAAATATTTTCCAAAAAACAGTTTTTCCTAGAGCTCAGCCGTTTTTCTGCTGCAGACATTTTAAACACGTTGGTCACTACACAGACATGAATTAAAACAAAACTGTTTGGTTTTAGCTGCTCTGCTGCTCCTTTTAGGGTTTTATTCTGAGAGAAATGGGCCGGAATGGTTGGAAACGGCAGAATCCCATTCGAACAGAACCGACAAAGTCCATGTCTGCCTCCAAGCACCGTCACTATGAGACAGAGACACCTGATTGGTTAGAATCTGGACCAATCAGCAGCAGTTGGATGGCAGCTTTGACACACTCAACTGAAATGTATGTGAGCAACATAGATAGGAGAAAAGGAAGATGACAGACCCCCCATGCAAAAACCCTTTTTAAGCAAGCACAACAATATTTTAAAAAGCAAAAAATAAATATATAAATAAATTAAACTTAGAAAGTTTTGTGCAACGTGATGGCATAAAATATCACTCCCTGGAAAACTACTCCAAACTAAAACAGAAACTAAAACAGAAGCACCATTGGAGCTATAATCCAGCCGCACAGTTTGGATCCAGATAGCAGCTAAGACAAAAAAACAAAGACGTTCATGGATCTATGAGTCTGCAGGCGGATGCAGCAGTGAACGTACCAACTATGTGGAGCTGAAGCTGCGGGTTCCAGCTGCTATCCAGCAGTCTGCACTGACGACAGAGCTCCTCCTCGTTCTGGATGATGGTTCCTTCAGAACGTTGTTCTCTGACAGAACCTTCCTGAGGTTCTGAAGACATGGTTCCTGCTCCGATCTTCAGCTCCAACTCCCACAAACACCGCCGTCCTCTTCACTGCAGCTCCGATCGATCATCTGCTAGTCTCACAATCACAGAAAAAAGGTCCAAACAGAAACTTTTCTCCTGGTTGGAGATTTTCCTGAAAGTTCCTGTGATCCTGCAGGAGTCAGTTCTGCTCAGCCTGCAGACCAAACAGAAAAGACTCTGGAAGCTTCCACATGTGAAACTTCAAGACAAAGAATCCAAACAACAACATCTGATTGGTTGACTTTTGGAGGGAAAGCTGCAACAGTCTTCTGTGATTGGTTCAGCCGTCCCTGCCCCCACTAGTCCACTGCACAGGGGGTAACATTCCAGGGGGGGTTGGTAATCTCCTCCTTGTATTGTTTCTGCCCCACTGGCTCTTTCAAAATAAAGGCTTGTTGTAGCAGAAACCTGAATGGAACATCAGAATGGACTCAAACTGCTGCTGGTTTCAAAGCCTCGTTCTCAACTTCCAGCTGAACTCTTCAGGAGTTTGAGCGTCTGAGACAAACTCTACAGTTGAACAACAGCAGTGAAAATCTCCATGGATGTCAACTGGGAGAGAATCAACATGAGATTTCCAAGAGTTTCTGCAGGAAGTCAGGAGCTGCAAGGCCTGATGGGAGATCTGTGATCCTATTTTGGCTCTGGTTTTCTCCAAAGATGAAGAACATCAAGAAATAACCAAGAAATGCTGATCTGGAACATTCTGTCTGGGAGTCTGACTGTCACTTTGACACGTTCTACATTCTGCTTTGATCCGGTTTGAACCTGCTTTACTGCCACCACAACACATCCAATCCCAGCCCAGAACCCAGAACCTGGTTCTGAACATGAAGCCGGTCTTCAGGGACAGAAGGACTGATGAGTTAGTGATCTTCTCAGATGGACTTCAGACCCCTTGAGGCCCTTACACACCGGGACGAATATTCGCCAGCCGTTTTTCGTTACGTTTTTTGTGATCACACCTAGGCGATTTTCGCTGACGATGAGCCGAGCCAACATGCAATTTCATTCCCTGACATTAGATGGGGCTTAATGTAAAACAGAAATACTCCTGTACACAAGGTGGCGCTGCGCAACTTTACGCTTCTTGGCTCTCTTCTTCACTCAGAAGAAGAGAGCCAGTATTTACGCGCTTGTCAGAATCATACAAAGAAAACATGACTATTTCAAGCACCAGTAGCTCCAGCTCCAGTTCCAGCGATGAAGAAATCAATGTTCTGTTGAATGATGAAAGACACCGATTTTGGGTATATCCCATAGTTACGAGAAGAGAAGAACATGGTAAGTTTTATCGACTGGTACAAGAGCTGAAAATGTATCATGAGCGTTTTCGGGGATATTTTAGAATGTCCGTCATTATTTCTTTGCAGCAGTGTAGACACTACTTGGCGTCTATCTTCTTTGCTGGTATGTGTGCTCAGAAAGGCAGTTTTGTGTTTGAGCGCCCCCAAGTTGTGTTTTACTGTAACTTCAGAAGCTCCAGACACGTGTGCAAAAGCGCCATTCTCATTGGTCGTTTAGCTTTTGACGCGGTGCGTCAAGCCAAAAAAACAAACCCGAGGCATTTTTTAAAAAGTGACGCTTTGACGCCTGGCGTTTTTCGCGTCGGTGTGGACACTCACATTGGTGCCCTTTGTTTAGTCACGAGGCGTTAAACGTCTGCGAATATTGCGCATGAAATTCGTCCCGGTGTGTACGGGCTTTTAGAGCTGAAACTCACTTTTCTCTAGGAATCAGCTTCTTGTTGACGACACACTGCTGCAGTCAGGGGAACACACAAGAAACACACACACAAAGACACACAAAGAGGGAGGAGCTTAGCTCAGGCATTGAAGTCATGGTTGAACTCTTCTGGCACCGATTTTAGACACAGAAAGCGCTCGTGTTGTAATCAATAACATGATAGGTCAGCTTTACCATCAATGGAAACATCACATGGTCTTTCATTAAAGTCTATTTAGATCATAGTTACAGAAATAAGAACTGATCAGAAGTCATGAATCAATGGATATTCAGAAACATTCAGAATATTTCACTAGTCTGATTGGAATCACTCTATTCAAGAAGAAACCAGCAAGAAAATAGAGATTTTCTCTTATGACCTCATTATTCATGTGAATTTATAAACTGTAACCCATAATTCAGACAAATGTACCCAGTAATTCCAGAATAATCCTCACATAGATGTTGTGTGTGGACCCCGTATTCCTTTAGATGATCCAGCTCTTGGTCCACTGAACCTACAACCTTCTTCCATTTGTTCAGCTGCTGGACAGAACAAAGAAAAACAAACAGATGTTTTTGCTGAGTCAGTAAAATGCCTGTTGGAGCTCCAACATGATTGTTGACGGTGTTCCTCCTCTTTCTGCTCCGCTGACGTCCTCATTTTCAGTTTCCTGATCAGACAAACTAAACTCTTTTCCAGGTTTGAACACACAGAAGAAGAAGAAACTTCCACCTTTGTGCCACATGCTCAAAGAATCCACTTCCAGAACAGCAGAGATTCCCGCCACATGTGACAGAGCATCCAGGTGATCTCCAACTACAGGACATCATCACCTGCCTGTGACAGTCACACCTACATTTTAGATGCAGCCAATGACCTCTAGGCTATTTGAAGCTCAGAACAACATGACAGCCAGGAAGACCATCCCTCCTCCTGACCACCAGCTGCTCTGTCTCCCAATGGCTGCCATGAGGAAGACTCCATGAAGAGTTAACGCCTGCTGGACCAGACACCATTCCTGACAGAGTGATCAGAGTGCAGAGCAGCTGGTAGACGTCTGATGTCTGACAGGAAATCTTCTCCCAGATGCGAGCTCCATCCCATCAGACGTTAGCTGACAGACTGGCGGCCATGAGCTGGAACAGCAGTCAGAAACACAGTCAGAGGGTGGAGATGGGCTGCAGGTGAAGCAGGAGTCCCCACCAGTCATTCCGGACACTTGTGGAGAAAAAACCAACACCTGCAGGAATAGGCCAGAGGACAGCAATGTCAGAGATGACCAGAAGAGGGAGACAGAGGGACAGGGACAAACCAGGACACCTGCAGTAAGTCCAGACAAAAAGACATCAATGTTTGAAAGAACTGGACAGTCAGAGAGATAGACATTCAAATCATACCAAGTGTAGAAGATCTGTTAGAAGATTTAGTGTCAGACGTCAGACAAATGACCTCAGTCAACTAGATCTCCATAAAAATACCAAATATTTACAGACAAGCTCCCAAAGACCCACACAGACTAAAGCTGTGACATCATCAGGCAACAACAAAACAGCAACAAAGATTTCCTTAAATTCAAAACTAAACACATGATTGACTCTAATCAACTGGATCTCCATCTGGTTGATCAGAACCGGATCCCAATCAGGTCCATCGAAGCTGTTGGTTTGATCCAGAAAGAGAACATTGGTCCATAGTTTTTAAATCCCATTTAAGCTCCGCCTCCAGCTCACGCATGTCAGTGGTTCTTTCAGAGGGGCTGATGTTGGATGGAAGAACAAGTCTCTCAGGTGATGGAAGCAGCAGATATTGGAGGAGAAGATTTCATCTGAGAAGACGGACAACTCCCAGACCAAAGCTGTTCCTGTCTCCAACAGTCTAGAACAGTTTGTCCTGCAGGAAGTTCATGATGTTTACTTCTCTGCTGGATTTCCTTTTTCCAGTGTTTCCATAACTGATGATGTCATCTTTACAAACACTTTACTTCCTGGTTTCATTGACAGCAAATGTTCCTAAAGATCAGACCCCCTAAAAGCTCCAATAGCAGCTCAGCAGAAACTCTGATCTTTCTTCTCCTTGCAGCTCTTGATGTGGAGGGGCGGAGCCTGAAGAGGAAGCATCTTTCTGCAGGTGGTGCTGCAGCTTTGGGCATGTTTTCCAACTCTTTAGCTCCTGCTGATCATGGAGTCGTGTCCCTCTGTTCTTGGAAAGGAGAAACGTGCAGAAAACTTTTCCTATTTCCACTCCCTCCTTTCAGCTGCTGCCCTCTGTTCCCCTCTGAATCAGGAGGGAGGAGCTCTCATCTGTTCTGCCCACCCCCATCTAGAAAGACATCAGCACCACCTGAACATTCCAAAGCTCTTTTCCAACCATTTCTACTGAGAAGGAACCAAACACATGATGATTAGAACAGCTGGAACAGGATGAGGGGGAAGGCTAAAGATTCAAGTCTGTTTGTGAGTCAAAGATAGAATGAAGACAGAAATCAATAGAAAACACAGAGTTGATTCAAAAGAGCATTTATTAGATCCAAACAGGCTGCAGAAATTTTACAGACAGCTTTCAGTTTGAAGCCTTTTGACACTAAGATGCAGTTCTGCAAACAGCCAGCAGGTGTCTTCATTCTCCCTCCTGCTTCAATACAGTTGGGTTAATATGCGCCACAGAAAACCATAAAAGGAAGAAATAACACACTCTTATGGAACTAAATTCTTGATAAAGAAAAAGTGGGGTCATAAAAACTGAATCTCAAAGTTGAATTTGAACAAAAAAAGTTTCCACAGCAGAGTAAGTCCTGGGATCCACATGTGGATGTTTCTAGTGTTTTTTTTCAGTTTTTTTTTCTCTATTTACTCTTCATTATTTTCCAAGAAAATTTAATTCATTAACTGCTTGTTTAGTGTAGCAGAAACAATCTTTAAACTATTGTCTCGACAAAGCGGAAATTATGAAATAACATTGTAAAATGTGATCACAGAGGCAGAATCCTGCATAAACTCTTACAGAGGAAAGACTTTTACACACCAAACAAAAAAGAATAATCAAACTTTTAAAAAAGCAGGAGAAAAAGTCACAATAATGTACACAAACAGCTTCATAAACAGAGAAGCAGACGTCAGCTAACAGGAAGAATAACATCACTTACTATGGCAACACACGAGAAAAGAGAAGCTGAAGATTTCCCAACACTCCAAGTTAGAATGAGAAGAGGAAGTGCAGTCCACCGGGGGAGCTGCATCTGATTCCTCCATCACTCTGCTCTCCACCTCCCAGGAACACCGTCCAGTCACAACATCTCTTCAGACCAGCTGCTGCTGATCCTCTCTGCTCCTCCAGGGGGAACATCAGTCATTCCACTTCCACCTGCAGAGAGAAAGTAGAGAGACAGAGATGAAGGAGTGTCTCCTGGTCCTGGTCTGTCAGTCAGTGATGCAGCACAGCAGCAGAAAGAGTAGCAGGAGCTTCAGTCCTGTTCAGAGCAGCAGCTTCCTGTCATCTTCACCTGTTGGAGCTTCTGCTGCTCTGATTGGCTGACTGTTGTCCTGAAGCCTGTCATCATTGTCCTCAGAGCTTCACTGAGAAGCTGCAGCTTCACAGGAAACTGCATCTTTGCTCTCAGACTAACTTTAGGACCAAACATCTGGAAGCAGCTGGACTGACTCCAACCCTCTACTGACCTCAGAGTCTGCAGTTTGGACTTTGGACTCTCCACCAGATCCTGGAGCTGCTCAACATCTGAAGACTTAAGCTTGTTTCTCCTCAGGTCCAGTTCTGTCAGGTGGGACGGGTTGAACTTCAGAGCTGAGGCCAGAGCAGCACAGCTGGTCTTTAACAAACTGCAGCACTCCAACCTGAATCCACAACAAAGAGTTGAGTTTAAAGACAAGGTTCCTGTTTTTCATCCTTCACTTCTTCTAAAGAGTTCCGACTGAAGAAGATCAGAAAGTTTAGAAAAAGTCCAAAGATGTGAAGCAACAGCAGTAGATCAGAAGAGTCCAGCAGAAGCAGAGAAGAAGAACATTCAGGAACATTCAGGACAACATGCAGCTGCTTCAGGAAAGAAGTCCAGATGTGTGAAAGTCAAACATCAGCCTGTGGCTGCATCCAAACCAACTGATGTTTCTGCAGCAACAGCAGAAAGAGGCCACTTCCTCTTTCTGCTCAGCTCTTCTCCAAACAGCACTGAATCATGGGAGAATTTCAGCAGCATGATGCTGGAAAGTCTTCATCCCAGATTTCAGGAGATGATCTTCCAGTCCTTCTCTGCTGCAGCCCTTCAAGCAGAGACTTTCAGCTCCATCAGATCAAAGCAGAGAGAAGAAGGAAGTGATGAGGAAGAGTCAGCAGCAAATGTTTGACATTGATCCCTGATCCATGACTTCAGCTCTGAATGAAGGGTCAGAAGCTGCTGGGAGCTTTGATGGATGATGTGATGATGTTTGTGGATCAAAAGGTGAGGATGTTTGTGGAGGATGTGTCTGTCAGAGCAGCATCCAGCTGCAGCATGACTCTGTCACTGTCTGCTCACAAACATCAGCCACTGGACTCTCAGCTGCATCTGCTGAAACACAGCAGCAGGACTCAGAGTGCATGTGAGCGTGCACGGCTGCTTCTTCTGCACGCGCTTTAAAGGAGTCCATTGGAGCAAAGACACAAAGAAGAGCTGATGGCTGCAAGCAGAACTTTGTGGAGCACAAATGTCAGCAGACAGCTTTGAAACAAGCAGCTACAGGAAGAAAAGAAGAATTTCTTCTGTAGATCTTTGAAGAGAACAAGCAGCTGCAGGAAGATGCTGCTGCAGATCAGAATCTGGACATTTCTGCTCACTGTGGGTCAACACAACTTTGTCATCATATTGATCTGAACACAACTGAAACATGGAGTCTGACCTCAGAGTCTGCAGTCTGCACTCTGGACTCTCCAGAAAACCACACAGATGAAGAACTCCTGAATCCTGCAGGTTCTGGTTCCAGCTCAGGTCCAGTTCTGTCAGATTAGATGGGTTTTTCTTCAGAGCTGAGACCAGAACTTCACAGTTGATCTCTGACAAACTGCATTCCTCCAACCTGCATTCAGACAGAAAAGTGTGTTCAGGAGCAGTGATCCAGCTCGAGTTCCAGGAACTTGGTCCATTCAGTCAGGTGGGACCTGCTCTGATGACAGACTGACAGATGACATTTAGTTTCAGGTGTTGGTCTAAGGTTTTCAGGTGGATCTGCTGTTGGTCTAACGGTTTCAGCTGGTTCTGCTGGTAGTCTTAAGGGTTTCAACTGGTTCTGGTGTTGGTCTTAGGATTTTAGCTGGTTCTGCTGGTAGTCTTAAGGATCTCAGCTGTTGGTCTAAGGGTTTCAGCTGATCTGTGGAGCACAAATGTCAGCAGACAGCTTTGGAACAAGCAGCTGCAGAAAGAAAAGAAGTTCTTCTGCAGATCTTTGAAGAGAACAAGCAGCTGCAGGAAGACGCTGCTGCAGATCAGAATCTGGACATTTCTGCTCACTGTGGGTCAACACAACTTTGTCATCATATTGATCTGAACACAACTGAAACATGGAGTCTGACCTCAGAGTCTGCAGTCTGCAGTCTGGACTCTCCAGAAAACCACACAGATGAAGAACTCCTGAATCCTGCAGGTTCTGGTTCAGGCTCAGGTCCAGTTCTGTCAGATTAGATGGGTTTTTCTTCAGAGCTGAGACCAGAGCTTCACAGTTGATCTCTGACAAACTGCATCTCTCCAACCTGCAATCAGACAGAAAAGTGTGTTCAGGAGCAGTGATGCAGCTGGAGGTCCAGGAACTTGGTCCATTCAGTCAGGTGGGACCCGCCCTGATGACAGACTGAAAGATGACATTTTCACTGTTTGCTCATTTCATTTGGATTTGGACCCAAAAACATAATCATCAATGAAAATGCAATAGATTAGAAATGACTTGAAATAAAGTTAATACAGACGAGG
Organism: Oryzias curvinotus; assembly: GCA_023969325.1. Taxonomy (NCBI): domain Eukaryota; kingdom Metazoa; phylum Chordata; class Actinopteri; order Beloniformes; family Adrianichthyidae; genus Oryzias; species Oryzias curvinotus. The sequence continues at coordinate 29,979,405 of CM043707.1, forward strand.
AATTGAAATGTCAATGATCATCATGAATTATTCAGGACTAAATATTTACAATCCAATAGATTCATTCATTTTTGAAGTTACAGTTTTTCATTTCTAAATGAATCTGCAGTCATTTCTGGTTTTCAGTAACTGAATGATGCACTGACCAAAGAACCCATTGTGTGTTTTTGTTGTACTAGTGACATTCAAAGGAAGTGTCTGTTCTAGATTCAATATTTAAAGATCTTTTCAACCTATTTTCTTCAAATAAATTTTATGTAGAATTCTTTGAATGTTTTTCTGAAACTGGAATTTGAAACTAATTTGGAGCCAACTTGAACTTTCTACAAGCCGATCTGTGAACATTTTTCTGACATAAAAATGGATCAGTGTTCTAAAATAGGTTGGAGATCTTGATTTACAAGATCCTGATTGAAACAGATCAGTTTCTATCAATCATCAGAACAATTAATTCAACTGAGTAAGAAAATCTGAACCAATCATCAGTTTGTTTCAAACACGGCTGTAGACAAAAAATCTTCCAGTGAAACATCAGGAAGTTCTTCACCTGATCCGTTCTTCTCATCTTTCAGGGAGTTCAGCTTATTTACTGACCTCAGAGTCTGCAGTCTGCAGTCTGGACTCTCCAGAAAACCACACAGATGAAGAACTCCTGAATCCTGCAGGTTCCAGTTCTCACTCAGGTCCAGTTCTGTCAGATTAGATGGGTTTTTCTTCAGAGCTGAGACCAGAACTTCACAGCTGATCTTGGTCAATCTGCAGTCCCACAACCTGCAATCAGAAAAGTGTGTTCAGGAGCAGTGATGCAGCTGGAGGTCCAGGAACTTGGTCCATTCTGTCAGGTGGGACCCGCCCTGATGACAGACTGACAGATGACATTTTCACTGTTTGCTCATTTCTTTTGGATTTGGACCCAAAAACATGATCAGGAATGAAAATGCAATAGATTAGAAATGACTTGAAATGAAGTTCAAACAGACGAGGAATTGAAATGTCATTGATCGTCATGAATTATTCATGAATACATATTTAAAACCAATAGATTTTGTTTTGATTTAAAGCTTTCATTTAAAAAATGTCAGATTGAATCCTAAATTGTAAAATTCACTTTCAAATGATCACATTGCAGAAAAACGGCTGAAAAAGTCTTTAGTTCTCCTCTGAAGGCATTTCCTGACATCTCTAAACTGTACAGGGGCCTTGACAAACTTGAGGATCCATGGGGCCCGTGGCATCCTGTGGGGGGTGCTCTGGGAGTATGGGGTCCAGGGAGCCTTACTGAGGGCTATCCGGTCTCTGTATGACCAGAGTAGGAGCTTGGTTCACATAGCCGGCAGTGAGTCAGACCTGTTCCCGGTCCACGTTGGACTCCGGCAGGGCTGCTCTTTATCACTGGTTCTGTTCATAGTTTTTATGAAATTTACAGGATTTCTAGGCGCAGCCAGGGGCCGGAGGGGGTCTGGTTTGGGGACCACAGGATTTCCTCCCTGCTCTTTGCAGATGATGTTGTCCTGTTGGCTTCATCAAGCCAGGACCTCCAGCATGCATTGGGGCGGTTTGCGGCTGAGTGTGAAGCGGCTGGGATGAGGGTCAGCACCGCTAAATCTAAGGCCATGGTTCTTGACCGGAGAAAGGTAGTTTGCCATCTCTCGGTGGGTGGAGTGTCCCTGCCCCAGGTGGAGGAGTTTAAATACCTTGGGGTCTTGTTCACGAGTGAAGGAAGACCGGAGCGTGAGATTGACAGGCGGATCGGACCGGTGTCCGTAGTTATGCGGTCGTTATATCGGTTCGTTGTGGTGAAGAGAGAGCTGAGCCAAAAAGCAAAGCTCTCAATTTACCGGTCGATCTACGTTCCAAAACTCACCTATGGTCATGAGCCATGGGTCATGACCGAAAGAACGAGGTCCCGAACACAAGCGGCTGAAATGAGCTTCCTCCGCAGGGTGGCTGGGTGCTCCCTTAGAGATAGGGTGAGAAGCTCGGTCACCCGCGGAGAGCTCGGAGTAGAACCGCTTCTCCTCCACATCGAAAGGAGCCAGTTGAGGTGGCTCGGGCATCTAGTCCGGATGCCTCCTGGACGCCTCCCTGGAAAGGTGTTCCGGGCATCTCCCACTGGGCAGAGGCCCCGAGGAAGACCCAAGACACGCTGGAGAGACTATGTCTCTCGGCTGGCCTGGGAATGCCTCGGGGTCCCCCCAGAGGAGCTAGAGGAAGTGTCTGGGGTGAGGGAAGTCTGGGCATCCTTGTTTAGACTGTTGCCCCCGCGAACCGGTCCCGGATAAGTGGAGGAAGATGGATGGATGGATTTTGCACTAGACTAGAAAATGCAATTAACTTTTTTTTTTTACAGAGGAGAACTAAGCGCACCATTGTGGAAACGACTGGAGACAGAATGGCTTTAAAAGACAACGACAAGAACCATCTTTTTCCTAGGAACCAGTTTTAACTGTCCTTCACTCTTTCTCACTTCTTTTTCTCTTCAAGCCGCTCATAATTGGTCATAATTGTGCTGAGCGGGGGAGGGGCAGTGAAAGCAGAATGGAATAGAGCAGGGGTGGCAAAGTTTGACACCAAGAGCCGAATTTTTTCACTGTGAGATTCAAAGAGCCACACCACACATTGACCTGCCAAAACGTACACACAAACATGCAATTAAAGCCGTATTACTTTCCATAACACACTTCTCTCCCTACAACAGAACAACACGTATTGTACTTGTGTTTATTTCAAGGAAAGTGTCCACCCTCAATACACACACCAATGCAGCTAAGCCAGAGTTAACACAGAGACTACCCTGGAGGTCAGATACCCCCTCCCCACACACAGGGACCTCTCTCTCATCTCATACACACACACACTCTCTATTTCACTCTTTTGTCTGCCTCTCTCTGACACACAACTACTCAGTGACGGGCAGTGAGGTTGATGCTGGAGAAGCACTGACTTCTCTGAAGTCAGATTTACGATGATAAAATTGAATATTTTCACCATTTATCCAACAGTATTTAACTGGTGATTCTTTGTAACTCAACATTCCTCTTTCAATGACCCTTACACCAACAAATACACAAACATCTGGACAGAGCATCCTTCTGGTGTCTGTGTGATTCATATTCACAATAAAAACATTAAATACATTATATTTCAGTTGTGTCAACTTAATGTAATTTTGACCTTTATCAGAATTTCTTGCTTTTATTTGTTTTTTTTATTTAAAATTGAATGACTGACATTTGAATCAAAAGCAAATAATTTATTTATACATTGCAATGAGTCAGTTCATACTTAAGAGTAGTAATCCAACAAGTACTGAATTTTAATTTAACTTCCAGCGTTATCTACGCTCCCTCCTTCCTGCTCATATTAGAAACCTGGTAACTTCAATACACACTCATTCAGCCAAACGGCATGCATGTCAATTCTGCTAACAGCTACCCGGCTCATGGTTTTACACAGAAAATTCCCCACTTTCCATGACTCTTAGGGGCTGAAGGCGGGGCTAACCCCCAGGCCAGTTTTTTTTTTTTTTTTTAACTCTATTGTATAAAACGGAAATACAATATAAAACATATTTTTACAAAATAAATTTCAGATATGCCAGGGGAGCATACATATATACATTTTACATAAAAACATTAAGGTCTCTGGAACTTTCATACAGATATACAGCTTTCTACCCCCATGCCAGTTGTAGCCTCTCTGATCAGCTCCCTTACGTCGTGTCGGTCAGAACGGACCGATGTCTGTTCTCCAAATTATAACAGGGCCTTCCTTAAAAGAGATTTCTGCTCATTTATCTCCGGTTCTCTTGCTGCCTCATCAGTGACCAGCGGAGATCTCATCAGTCAGTCTCTGCATTAAAGGATCCACGAGAAAAGTGATCTGCAGTCGTTTCTGTCCAGTTGCGCGAGCAGCGTCACATTCTGCGCTTCGTTCATTTGTATTGCAGCTTTCTGCTTTGAGCTCCGCAAAGAAGGAATGTGGGATGATCGCTGTTTTTAATGTGCACTTTGACAAGCTTCAACTTGTTAATAAAGGAGACAATTTGTGTCAGAGGATCAAGAAGTTTTTAATTTTCCCCGGGATACATTTTGTTCTTTTCTGCCATGGACTATTTTGCTGCTTCCAAAAGCTCATAATAATAAGCATCGTGACTTTCCATTCTGTTCAGTAAAAAGTAAGAATCTTCCCATTTTTCCGAGTATGCCCTGGCTGCAGCCTGCAGAATTGCTCAACATAGTGGAATGCCGGAACGCTAAGGAATGTGAACACGCTGTGGAATGTTAACCCCGCCCACATTGAGCCCGTCTGCTGTGAAATGTTAACCCCGCCCACATTGAGCCCGTCTGCTGTGGAATGTTAACCCCGCCCACATTGAGCCCGTGCATTTGATTCACCTTCGTCAGTGCAGTTGTGATTGCAGGAAAGTGGAAGAATCAGTGGAGCACATTTTGTGTCATTGGTAATTGTATGAGGAAGAAAGAGAACAGAGGGGAGGAAAATTGGAATGGTGCAATGTTTTTTTATGTCACTCAAAAAAATGATTCAAGCCCCTCTTTCATGTAACACAATAAAATTCAGTTTGTTTTATTTAAAAATATTTATTTTAAAATAATGTATCTACGTTTAATTGACCTAACACAAAATGTATTAATGTTTCCCCTATAAGTCCAGTAATCCAAAATAATTGAGTTCAAGTAAGGGGCATGCTGTTGAATGCCGTTTTCCTGTTTCTCTTTATTTATTATTTTTGCCGTCTTACGGCCACAATTTTCACCTATTTTAACCATTCAACTCTGAAAATGCTCAACTCCTTCGTCTAATGCCTAGTATGACTTTTCGTCCTTCAAATCCTTCGACTTTTCAAAAGTGAAGACTTTTGTTGGTTTTTTCCACTTAAAAAATGAACTGTGGCATGAAATCGTTTCAACTCGGCTTCTCCCAATAAGACGATACACAACGAGCCTCATTTATGTAGATAATGAATCTATTTCTTTATACCGGCGGCATTGTATTGTTGCTAAAGTGTTAGCTCAGTGGATTAGTTACTGGATTTAATATGCATAGATTCTGAGTTTGAGGTTGGCCTCAGACTGCTGTTGTGTGTTTTTTTTCCCTTGCCTTTCTTGATAAAATTGACTTCGACTAACTCAGTTATATTTCGTTACATGGAAGAATTTTGTTTGAGGTGGGGTTACTCATATTTATTGGATGGATTTATTTGATTTTTTTTTTTTTTTTATTTTGCGCAAATTCGAACTACAGACGTCTCAATGGGCTTCATACCGGTAATTGTAAGGTAAAAGTACAATGAAAAAGGGATCATGAATACAAAGAATGCATTAGGATAAAACTAAACTTTAACAAAACAGACTAAACTAAACTGATATTCCTGCCCTTAGACCCCCCCTTCAGGGTAAGGAAAAACTCCTTAAAAACCGGTAGGTGGCAATATTGCACATGAAAACTTGTAAAACCAAAGAATAAGACGGGCTCAGCATGGGCGGTGTTAACATTCCTCAGCGTTTCAGCATTCCACTATGTTGTGCAATTCTGCAGGCTGCAGCCAGGGGTAGTTGGTTTTTCCAGAAACGTCCTGTGTTTATCTTATACTCTGAATTTCACTATTTTGACCATGAGGGTAACAATTTGCACGCACATCAAATCTGTATCTATGTGTTCCAACATTGGGCGTAACCCGCGCAAATGATTGGCAATCACGTCGGGAGCAGCATCAAACACACACACACACACCCACACATACACACTGCCAAATTACTTTTATTATTAATTATTATTTATTTTTAATAACCTCTGATGGTTTGAGTGTGGTTTAAGAGGGAAAAAATATGAAATGAGGCAAAGTACATAGAAAATGTGACGAGACGCAAAGAGCCGCACTCTCATTGTCCAAGAGCCGCCCCTGTATTAGAGCATCAAGTGCAACAAAAGACTAGAAGAGACAACATCAACACAAACACCTACAGAAATGAGAGACACTGGAAAAAGAAGCTAAATCCAGAACCACTTCACTTTAACTGATAATGTGAAAAGTGAATTTAGAGTCTGCAAGAAAACAATTCCATATAGAACCGGATAAGAACCAACCTGGACCTGAGAACTGAGAGAATCTTCTGCTAAACAGAGCACATCATTACTGACTGAAGAAACCAGATCAGCTTCTAAAAGATGAGACACTTAATGTTTCTGGATGTCGACCTTTACTGTGACCATAAATCACAGACAGTGGGCGGGACTTAACCATGTAGAGGCACGCCTCGGTCTGCAGACTGCAGTAAAAGGGTTGTGGGATTGCCGCTGTCTACATTCATGACGATTTTCAGAAAAATCTGGCTGCAGCAGTGGCAGTTTTCTCGGTGACCGTAGCTTGAATGTTTCCTGACAGAAAAGCTGCTGTGAAAGTGAGTTTATTGTGGCTGAGATCAACACTTCAGCCAGACCATACCCCCCCCCCCCCCCTTCATGGGAGGGTGGACAGAGTCATTGAAGAGCCACATATTTGCACCAATGACAGGATTTCTTGTTGTGTTGTTTATATTTTCACATTGGTTTGTGTTGCTTTTGTTTACTTTTCCACTAGTGACTTTGTTATTTGATTACTGCCTTTATGTTTTCAAATTTCAGCGTTTGTGGTGCTGTTGTTCTAACATTTCTGTTACATGTTTGCTTTTGTACTATAGCTACTGTTTTCTTTTTATTGCATTATGCCATTATTAATATACTAGTTCTATATTTGATGTATGTTTAATTTAGATTTTTGTAACTACTTTATAAACATGTTTATTTACTGAAAGTCTCTGTCCTGTGTTTTATTATATACTTAATAAAATAAAATATCAAATATAAAAGTTTTTCACAAAAAAAGTATCAGTATCAATATCTGCGATATTAGCCCTTTAAATATTTAGTACCAGATCGCTACTCAAATTCCCAGAACCAGTGACAATGACAAATGAATATCATCCGTTTCTCTAAATGTAAATGTCAAATCTAAATGTAAACTATAAATGTTTAATTTCAACATTAAAGTCCAGTTTGTGACTCCCAGACTCTGGTTTCCATGGAAACTGATCCACACAGAGGAACACCCTCAGAAGGAGTCTAGTTAACCTTTGGAGAGAACAGAAGACTGAGAGATTCTGACACTCTGGACCACTGATCTCTGAGAGAAGTGTTGCTGTGGTGCAGCGTGGTGACGCTAAACCAATTCTCTTTATAACTTGAATTTAATCCTTTATCAAATATTGTTAGTCTTATAACTTCAACTTGAACCTGGTAGACTCTGGTCCTTGAAAATATTGTCTGACATTAAACTGATATGCAGCTACAGATCTGCCTCTGCAGGTTTACTCAATTCTTTCATTTCTGCAAAACTCTCCTTTCTGTGATTTTACTCTCTAGTCTGACTCACACTTGTATGTGTGTGCACTCGTACATGCTCACATGCTCTGCTGTCAGATTTGAACTTTGAACTCGTCCAGCTTTCAGGCAGGTTTGATCAGGATGACTAGTCTGTCATTAGTTTGAGTTATTGTTTGTTTTCTGACTCTTGAAACTAAGAAATCTGTCAAATGTTTCAACAGCTTAACCTTTTGTTGCCATGGAAACATCTTTGTTCTAAAGAAAATCTAAGCAGCTGTTTTCTTCCACTGCAGACTCTTCAAAGAATCAAAGATGTTCAATTTGTGTAAAATCCAGAAAATCTTTGAATCCAAACCTTTCAGCTTCGGTGAAGAACTACAAATGTAGAAATGAACCAACCAGCAGCTTCAATGTTCTGACCTCAGAGTCTGCAGTCTGCAGTTTGGACTCTCCAGTCCAGAACACAGAACCTCCATGGATGAACCCTCCAGTCTGTTGTTGCTCAGGTCCAGTTCTGTCAGGTGGGACGGGTTGGACTTCAGAGCTGAAGCCAAAATTTCCCAGTGAGTCTCTGAGAGTGCACATTGTGCTGGAAGTCTGTGAAGAGAAAGAAAGACAGAAACAGGTGATCTATGATTAATTCAGGCTGTGATAAAGTTCCATTTGGACATTTCTCTCTTCATCAGAGCTTCATCTTCATCATGAACCAGTCCTCCTCATCAGTCTCTCTCAGATCTTTCTTTCATCTGCAGCTGGAGGAGAGAAGGTGGAGCTCCATGGAGCTTCATGCTGCCCTCAGTCTGTCAGTGATCTGAGGTCTGAACCCCAAAGTTCACAATAGAACATCTGGATCACAGAGACTGACAGCTGTCACTCTGACCATGAGGATGATTGAATGTTGACAGTTTTTAAATGTTGGTTCTGATCCAGTTTTCTGAGAGTTTTTGTTTTCATTTCCAAAATGCTATTTTAATGTTTTCAGCTCTGAAGCTGTAAACAACAACAGTTCATCTTCCTGTTCTGTTACAGAACTTTCAATCCAGTTTCCTCCTCAGGTCCGCGTCTCCCGTCATGAACAGAACCACAGCAGCACCAACCTTCAGGCAGAACTTTCCAGAAGCTCTTCTTGATAGAAAGAGGCTAAAGTGAGAATAGAAACCTATTCTCAAAGAGCTTTTCTAAATCTGGGGGGTATTCTAGGAAACTCCCCTGAACTCTGGCTGAAATTAAATCAAATCAAACTTTATTTATAAAATAACGCTTCTCATGCATTTTGTGAAGCTCGAAGCGCTTTAACATTAAAAACAGAAAACACCCGACATTACAGTAAAAACCCAACCCACCCTTCATCCTTCCCACTCCCCTCCGTTAAAACACATGACCCATGACCCCCACATACAAAGAATGACTATGTAACCTTAGATAAATAAATAATAGAAGCAAACAAACACGTATGGCTTGGCTCTACTATGAGGAAACAGTATTTGGGAATCCTTTCATTCCAGGAGCCAGCCCGGCCATGGGAGCATCGCCCACCCAAACCAGGACAACACTGAGGTCCACTTCACAGCCGTGAAGCTGCAAAACTAGACCCCGGCTGCCCCAGCAAGGGCAAGAACTGCAGCAACAACCGCTGACCACGCTGGCACGCCCTGGAGGAAAAGATCCCAACAAGAAACACTGGGAATAAAATCATGACAAGATACTAAAATTTAAAACATAAGATGCATATAAAAACATAAAACTGAGAATAAGATGGATAAAATGAAAATAAATACATAAAATAGCCTATACTAAAAGTAACAGAATAAATTACCAGTTAAAATCAAGTAAAAGTAAAATTAAAAAGGTGGGTCTTGAGCCTCTTCTTAAAAACCTCTACAGTCTCTGCAGCCCTGAGGTCCTCCGGCAGGCTGTTCCACAGGCGAGGACCGTGATGGCAGAACGAAGCCTCACCAGAATTTTTGGTCCTCACCTTAGGAACAACTAAGCAAGGGCTCATACTTTAAAAGAATATCATTTAAATAAGCAGGCCCAAGACCGTAAAAACATTTATAAACCATTAAAAGAATTTTAAAATCAATCCTGAAACGCACAGGGAGCCAATGCAGTGATTTTAAAATAGGTGTAATGTGTTCCCGCCCTCTGGTCCTCGTCAGAACTCTTGCCGCTGAGTTCTGCAATAATTGTAGATTTAAAATAGACTTTTTGGGTAAACCAGAGAGCAGGGCATTACAATAATCTAACCTCTGTGCTGGCGAGAGAGAGGAAGGGGCGGACTCTGGCAATGTTTTTGAGATGGTAAAATCCTGTCTTACTGACATTTTTAATGTGTGGGATAAAATTTAGCTCAGAGTCAAAAAGTACGCCCAGGTTTCTCACACAATGAGAAGGTTTAAAATTATGAAGATGTGGTAAACTCATCTCTCTCTTGTCTTCAGAACTGATGATTAAAACTTCAGTTTTGTCCTGGTTGAGCTGCAGGAAGTTTTCTGTCATCCATGACTTTATATCTAAAATACAGTTTAAAAGAGTGTTAACAGGTTCAAGGTCATCAGGGCGATGTAAAGCTGTGTATCATCAGCAAAGCTGTGAAAGTCAACGCCATGTCTCCTGATGACCTCCCCAAGAGGCAACATATATAAATTAAACAGCATTGGCCCTAAAATCGATTCTTGGGGAACCCCACAGCTTATTTTATGGATTCCTGAAGAGCATGTATCCATACTTACATAAAAGTGTTGATCTGTAAGGTAAGAGTAAAACCAATTAAGAACATTTCCAGAGAGGCCCACCAGACTCCTAAGTCTGTCTAATAAAATCTGGTGATTTACTGTATCAAAAGCGACACTAAGATCCAGTAGCACCAGAACAGAAAGTTTCTGTGAGTCGTGGTTTATTCTAAGATCATTAACGATCTTTAAAAGACCCGTCTCTGCACCTATGGTTTTTCCTAAAACCAGACTGATAAATTTCTATTTTTTTCTATAATTTTACTTAAAAATGGTAAGTTGGATACAGGTCTATAGTTATCCAGATTTTTTGGATCTAATTGACTCTTCTTCAGAAGGGGCCTTACCACTGCCGTCTTACAGGCAGAGGGGAAGACCCCCGTCTGAAGAGAGCAGTTAATTATGTTTAAAAGCTCTGACTCCATAAATCCATAGAATCCATAAAATGTTTTAAAAAGTGAAGTGGGAATGGGATCTAAAAGGCAGGTTGTAATGTTTACTTGGGATACAACTCGCCCAGGCATCTCCGCATCAAACAGGACAAAACTCCCCAGTGTTTCTTCTGGTAAAAACAATGATGTTGGTCTGTTAAGATCAGTGTATTGCATGGATAGAATGTTTGATGTAGCATTGATTTTACCCATGAAGTGGTCTGCGAAGTCCTCACATTGCCCACCACCTTGCCTCTGGTGGGAGGTTGGCGCCAGTGTTCGGCAGCGGTGTGTGAATGTGTGTGTGACTGGGTGAATAGGACTGTGACTGTAAAGCTCTTTGGGCTTTCGAAAGAGGGTAGAAAGCGCTATATATACGTATACGCCATTTACCATTTACATGCAGCATTAGATGATGGCATGGAGGACTTGTTGAAATCTTTGTTTATTAAAATATCAATGGTTTTAAAAATAAATTTGGGGTTGTTTTTATTTTCTGAAATGATTTTTGAAAAATAAGAGGTTCTGGCCCGTTTAACTGAGTTATTGTAGATTTTGAGTTATTCTTTTAAAATATCTTTATGAATTATTAATTTCGTCTTCCTGTATCTTCTCTCTGCTCTCCTGCAGTTCTGCTTCAGACCCTTAATGTCATCAGTCTTCCATGGGATTTTAGGAGTGGCTCTTAATGTTTTTGTTTTGAATGGAGCCACTGCATCTATGGAAGACTGGAGTCTGTTATTAAAATGAAAATCTGAGCAGGAGTTTGCTTAAAAATATCAATAAAACTTGCAGCCACTTCAGGAGTTAAATACCGTTTCCTCACAGTTCTCACTGAGGCTTCCTGCTGGATTTCACAGGTGATGTTAAAAAACACACAATAATGGTCTGATATGGCCAAGTCAACAACCATTACCTATGGTGGACAGACCATAGGCAATGACAAGGTCCAGGGTGTGTCCTCTGTTGTGAGTTGGCTGTGTGACATGCTGCTGAAAATCCATGCTGTTTAGAAGATTTAAAAACTCACAGGCATAGATATCATCATAATTGTCAACATGCAAATTAAAATCACCAGCAATTAAAATCCTATCTCTACGTCCCTGTGTCGACTACCGCGAACTTAACCAAATCACCATCAAGGACAAATACTCTCTTCCGTTAATCTCTTCTGTGTTTGACTCCATACAGGAGGCCCGTGTTTTTTCAAAGCTCGACTTGCGTAATGCTTATCATCTCATCAGAGTAAAAGAAGGTGATGAATGGAAAACTGCCTTTAACACCTCCTTAGGTCACTACGAGTATCTCGTCATGCCCTTTGGGCTTACTAACGCCCCTGCGGTTTTCCAGCATTTAGTAAACGATGTTTTCCGGGATTTCATTAATTGCTTTGTGTTTGTTTACCTCAACGACATCCTGATCTACTCTAAAGATCCGGTCCAACACCAGGAGCAGGTGCATCAGGTACTTCAGAGGCTTTTCGAAACTCAGCTTTTCGTCAAGGCTGAGAAGTGCCAGTTTCACACCTCCGTCATCCCCTTTCTCTGGTATATTTTTGAGGCTGGCTGCATCCGTCCCGATCCCGCTAAGATTAAGGCAGTGTCGTCTTGGGAACCGCCACCCACACGTAAAAGACTCCAGCAGTTTTTAGGGTTCGCTAATTTTTATCAAAGATTCATCAGGAACTACAGTGCCATTGCCGCCCCACTCACCCAACTCACTTCCACCCTCAAGCCTTACATCTGGAATGACGCTGCTCAGGATGCCTTCGACTCTCTCAAAAGACTCTTTATCTCGGCTCCCATTCTCATACAACCTGACCCCACTAGACAATTCGTGGTCGAAGTAGACGCGTCGGACTCTGGCGTAGGGGCCGTCCTCTCGCAACATGAAGCGAAGTCTAATAAATTAAAACCCTGCGCATTCTTCTCCAAGAAGCTCAACCTAGCCGAGCGCAACTACGATGTCGGGAACCGGGAGCTTCTAGCAATCAAACTTGCTATGGAGGAATGGCGTCATTGGCTGGAGGGAGCGGTCCATCCTTTTGTCGTTTGGACAGACCACAAAAACCTTGCTTACCTACGCACTGCCAAAAGATTGAATTCTCGCCAGGCTTGCTGGTGTCTGTTCTTCGACCGGTTCAACTTCGTCATCACCTACCGACCCGGGAGTCGCAATGTCAAGCCGGACGCTCTCTCTAGGATGTACTCCACCTCTGACGACAATGACACCACTGACTCCAATATCATCCCTGATGCCTGCATCATCAGAAACCTAACATGGGACATTGAGACCAAGGTCATACAGGCCCAGGGTGAGGAACCCAACCATCCCGATCCTCCCGTCGGTACCCTGTATGTCCCCGTATCCCTTAGGTCCGATGCCATAACCTGGGCTCACGCATCCCGTATTGCCTGCCACGGGGGTGTTGCTAGGACCCTCAAACTCCTCCGTCGGCGGTTCTTCTGGCCCTCTATGGCAAAAGACGTCAAGGAGTACGTAGCTGCCTGCACCACCTGCACTCGCTCCAAGTCGTCCAGTTCTCCGCCCTCATGTCTGCTCCATCCTCTCCCCACTCCTAGTCGCCCCCTGGTCGCACATCGCCGTCGACTTCGTCACTGGACTCCCCATGTCTCAGGGTAATTCGGTTATACTCACGGTCGTTGATCATTTCACCAAGTTTGTTCACTTCATTCCCCTGTCCAAGCTCCCATCTGCCTCAGAAACTGCGGAGGTCCTGGTCCAGTATGTCTTCCGCCATCACGGGATCCCGTCCAACATCGTTTCCGACCGAGGCCCCCAGTTCGTGTCCCAAGTCTGGAAGTCCTTCTGTTCCGCCCTGGGGGCCTCGGTCAGTCTCACCTCCGGTTACCACCCGCAGTCCAACGGGCAAGCGGAAAGGACCAATCAGGAGCTGGAATCCTCCCTTCGCTGCCTAGCAGATCGCAATTCCTATGACTTGTCCAAGTTTCTGGTCTGGGTTGAGTATGCGCACAACACTCATCTCTCGTCTGCCACAGGTCTGTCTCCGTTTGAGGCCGCCCTCTGGTACCCACCACCCTTGTTCCCTTCTCAGGAGCTGGATCTGGCTGTGCCCTCCGTGCAGGAACACCTCTGAAGGTGCCAGGACATTTGGGGGCAGACCAAGGCGGCGCTCCTTTGAACCAAGAAGAGGAACTCCCGATCCGCAAATCATCGCAGGCTGGCGGGTCCCAACTACCAACCAGGTCAGAGGGTTTGGCTTTCCTCACAGAATATTCCGATTCAGGCCGCCTCACGTAAACTCGCACCCCGTTATATTGGACCATATGTCATTGACAAGGTCATTAATCCCACCTGCGTCCGTCTCCGGCTCCCGGCGGCCTTTAAGGTCCATCCCACCTTCCACACTTCCCAGATCAAGCCTGTCATGGACAGCGTGCTTTGTCCGCCTTCTGCTTCCCCGCCACCCGCCCGGCTCATCGACGGCGCCCCCGCCTTCACGGCCAGTCGTGTCTTGGACATTCGTCGCCGGGGCCGTGGCCATCAGTATTTGGGGGACTGGGAGGGTTACGGTCCTGAGGAGCACTCTTGGGTCTTCCACTCCCTGATTTTGGACCGTTCCCTCCTGGATGACTTTTTTCGGGCCCACCCGGACCGGCGTCCTGGACCACCTCGAGGCGGTCGTTGAGGGGGGGGGTACTGTCATGGTGCCCGGATCAGTTCCCCTCCCCTCCTCCAGCTGCTCCTTCCCTACCACCACCAGCTGTCTTCAATCAACCTCATCAAACCCTGCCTTTAAGAGGAGACCTCATCCACCAGTTCATCGCCAGATCATTACCCCTTATGGTGACTAAGCCTGGGCTCAAGTCAGTATGTCAAGCTCTCTGTCTTGTTTCTCGCCCTTGACTTATCTTGCTCTCCTGCCTCAGGAAATCTCTGCCACAAGTGACGCCAGTGGAACACGGGACCCGCTTCACGGAGCACTGCCGGGAATCCTCAACCTACGCCGACCGGGTTCGAACCTCCAGCCACGCCACTGGCCACAGCCGCCTCAGGATCTCCCTCGGACCACCGGACCCCCTTGGAGAAAATAAATTACTTCTCACTTACCTGTCTCGTTCTCTGGGTTCCAGCATCTGGGTCCTCCACGCTAAGCTGATCATGACACTCTGTACTGTGACAGTTAAAACAGGTGGGTCACCAAAGAGAAAAGCATGATGCTCAAATGAACAATATTTACTAAGTAAAATATTTTCAGATGATATTGTTTTGTGAGCAATCAATGCTGTACCCTTCACCCCCCCCCCCCCTCTGATTGAAATAAAAAGTTAAAATTAGGTGCAGAAGCCTCAGTGAGAATAGCTGGTGCATCAGTGTCAAACCAGGTTTCAGTTAAAAACAAACAGGTTAAATCATGGTCTAAAATCAGATCATTCATGATAAAAGACTTATTTAAGAGTGATCTGACATTTAAAAGAGCCATCTTCATGGTTGTGGGTACAATCTGATATGTGCATGTCATGGGTTTTGTGACTGATGTGTGAATTGGTTGGAGACATCCAACATGCGAGGCACGTGGATATGAATGGAAATAATTTAAATGTCTATTGGTGATGCGAACTGGTATGTGATGCTGTATGGCAGAAAATGATGAGTCAAGGGTGTGGGTGTCCTGGTTCAACCATCAGCTGGGAATAGTTTTGAAAGAACGGAGGGTGAAATCAATGTTCATGCTGAGAAGACGGGAACCACTATTGTTAGGGTGTAAACTGATTGAGTTTAACGCTGTATTCCAGGAAGCATGTATGAAACTAGCCTGACTTAAACCCTGAACTGGCTGAAATCCGCCTGAACTTGCTTACTCTGGGTTTGTCGGTTCCAAAAGACCGGATATGAATTGGCGTAATTATGCTTGACTTGGTAACCCTGGGTTAACCCACGTGCATTAAAAAAAGAGAGCACTTTACTTCAGTGATGTTTTTAAGCTGACTTAAGAAAAAAATTATTAACTTAACTAAAGCAAGTAATGAAGTTAGATCAATGTAAAAAGTTTACATTTCCAACATCCATATGTGGTCTTATCACCCTCTCTCGGTGGAAAATGTATTATCTAAATTTCACTCAGATGTCCACTTTAAATGGACACGCCATGCTGCTTCACCTCTCTGAAAACAAACTAACCTTTAACTAAACCTATGAGAAACGTGTTTTCATGACAACTTCAGGACCAGCTGGAGCATGACTGAACATGAGTGCAGTCACTGACTAACATGCAGCTCTCTGTGCTGACAGATCCATGAACAACTGCCTGCATCCACACCTGCTCCTCTTCCTGTCTCTGCAGCTGCATGCGGTGGAAGTATGATGGTCTGCCTCTGGTGGACCTTCAGAAACAGCCACAGCTTCAGTCTGTGTGTCTGACCTCCAGTCCTTAGGTCCACCATCTTGAAGGTTTTTTCTGCTTCTTTGCATAAACACACCTCCCTCCAGTGACTCGTCAACCGGCCTCTGTAGAACTCCATGATGAGCTCAGTCAGGTGTGTTTCAGCAGGTAAGATGGAAACCATGTAGGTTGGTGGTTCTGGGGACTGGAGTTCAGAGAGTCTGTTCTAAAGTAGAGCTGCAGGAGCTTCAGAATTTCAGAGTGGATGAAAGAACCTCCTTCAGGTTCCTCGCTGTCATTTCTGTCTCACAGCTTCTTGGACTCCTTCATTTCCTTTAGAACATGCGGCTCAACATTCAGGCTTTGGTCATGTGATCAGAGGGAGAGCTCTGTTTGTTTAAGTTCACAGACTGTCTGGAAAGAGGAAACAGCAGAGAAAGAGGCCAGGGGGTGGAGCTTCAACAGGAAACAGAGAAGGGTCTCACTACAATAAAAGCAGGTGGATTCTTCAGTGTCTCATTCAAAGCCAAGAATCTTCTCCACAGGAGCTTCAGGAGACCATGCTGACATCACTCCGATAGGCAAACCTCAGATCCAGGAACAACAGTGTGGTTTCTGTCCTCGTCGTAGAACAGTGGACCAGCTCTAGAACCTATCTAGGGTGCTGGAGGGATTGTGGGAGTTACCCAGTCCATGTGTGTTTTGTGGATTTGGAGAAGGCTGCATCCCCCACTGTATCCTGTGTAGGGTGCTCTGGGAGTATGGGGTCCAGGGAGCCTTACTGAGGGCTATCCGGTCTCTGTATGACCAGAGTAGGAGCTTGGTTCACATAGCCGGCAGTGAGTCAGACCTGTTCCCGGTCCACGTTGGACTCCGGCAGGGCTGCTCTTTATCACTGGTTCTGTTCATAGTTTTTATGAAATTTACAGGATTTCTAGGCGCAGCCAGGGGCCGGAGGGGGTCTGGTTTGGGGACCACAGGATTTCCTCCCTGCTCTTTGCAGATGATGTTGTCCTGTTGGCTTCATCAAGCCAGGACCTCCAGCATGCATTGGGGCGGTTTGCGGCTGAGTGTGAAGCGGCTGAGATGAGGGTCAGCACAGCCAAATCTAAGGCCATGGTTCTTGACCGGAGAAAGGCAGTTTGCCATCTCTCGGTGGGTGGAGTGTCTCTGCTCCAGGTGGAGGAGTTTAAATATCTTGGGGTCATGTTCACGAGTGAGGGAAGACCAGAGCGTGAGATTGACAGGCGGATCGGAGCGACGTCTGTAGTTATGCGGTCGCTGTATCGGTCCGTTGTGGTGAAGAGAGCTGAGCCAAAAAGAAAAGCTCTCAATTGACCGGTCGATCTTCGTTCCAATACTCACCTATGGTCATGAGCCATGGGTCAGGTCCTGAATACAAGTGGCTGAAATGAGCTTCCTCAGCAGAGCGGCTGGGCGCTCCCTCAGAGATAGGGTGAGAAGCTCAGAGGAGCTGGAGGAAGTGGCCGGGGCGAGGGAAGTCTGGGCATCTCTGCTTAAACTGCTGCCCCTGATGGATGGATGGATTCTTCTCTGTCTCATTCAAGGCCAGGAATCTTCTCCACAGGAGACCATGTTGACATCACTCTGACCTTTGACCCATCATGCTCCTCACAGTTCACACACACATCAAACAATGATAATGTTGATGTTCCATGAACAGAAGAATTCAGACTGCTGATGCTAGCTAGCTTTGATCCGGAACATTATGGTTCTCATGGTTCCAGAGACACACTATGACCAAACAGCAGAGTGGTTTCAAAGGCATCTGGTGAATCAATGCAGGTGAATCAAAGCACATCTGGACTTTCTTCACTGGATTCCAGATCCTCGGAATGGAGGAACAAGAACCTGTTCAGGTTTACAAGTTAACTGTGATGCTGGACTTCATTCTGTAGTCCAAAGTGCTATTGTGGTCTGATCAATAAGGACGTTCACAGTAAAACTTTATTTAAAACAGAAACTGCATTTTCAGATTCCAAAAGTCTGGATTGATCCAGAAGATTTTCTGGTGAACTTGTATTCACACTCTGGGATTTTTCTAGAAGCATCAGAGAAATAAGAATCAAGAAAAATAGAAGGAAGACATCTAAAACAAGAATCCTTCCAATGGAACTGGATAAAAAAATCAATACAACCTCATGACAAAGCAGATTTCAGACAGATTTCCCTGATTTTCTGTCTGCACTGCTGTGTGTTGGACTCAGAGCTTCAACAGAGACTGTATGTATGCAGATGATGGTTGACTGAACTAAAGAAACCAAAAGGTTCAGAAGAATCAGTTTGTTTCATTTTCGTCTTTTAGTCATCAAACTGCTTCATTCACAGATCAATGATTTATCTAGAAAGAAGATGATTAACAGAAGAAAGAGCATTGTAGAAATGTGCTTCTAGAATGACTGACATTGTGGAAATGAAGACATCCTTTCATTCTGGACCATCTGCTTTGGGTTCAAACCTTTCAGAAGGTTCTGGATTGGATTTCATTTGGACAAATATGATCCTTCTTTGCTCTTTAGCTAAAATATCATATGAGTGTTAAAAACAAACTGATTTTCTTCTTTCGTGTTTTTCTAATCATTTTCAAACCTTTCATTCTTTGTAAATCAATCTGAACACTGATCTGATTTATCATTACAATCACTTCTGGACTCACCTGAACTTTCTGAAGTTCCTCACAGCTGGGATCAGTCTCCGTTTACCCTCATCTGATGAAATCTTGTACTGGTTCAGGTCCAGCTGATCCAGAACCTCCTCTGACATCTGCAGAGTGTAGGCCAGAGCTGAGCAGTGGATCTCTAAGAGTTTCTTCTCTGATTTGTTCTCTGACTTCAAGATCTCTTGGATCTCCTGATGAACTGAGAGGTCCTTCATCTCCATCAGACAGTGATAGATGTTGATGCTTCGGTCAGGAGAGGCTCCTCCACTTTTGATCTGCCTCAGGTTGTTGATGGCTCTCCTGATGGTTTCTGGATTTTTCTCTGTCTGATCCAGCAGGCCTCCTAAGAGTCTCTGGTTGGACTCCACAGAGAGACCATGAAGGAAGCGAACCAGCAGGTCCAGGTGTCCAGTTTGACTCTGCAGGGATTTCTCTATGACTCTACTCAGAAACTTATCCAGGGATGTGTTCTCCATGTTGTTCTTCAGGAAGTCCTCAATGACCTTTACCTTCCTGTTGGAGTAACAGTGGAACATGTAGACTGCAGCCAGAAACTCCTGAACGCTCAGATGAACAAAGCTGTAGACCGCTTTCTGGAAGATCTCACACTCTCTTCTGAAGATCTCAGTACAAACTCCAGAGTACACTGAGGCCTCTGTGACATCCAGACCACACTGCTGCAGGTCTTCTTGGTAGAACATGATGTTTCCTTTCTCCAGATGTTCAAATGCCAGCCTCCCCAGCTTCAGGAGAACTTCCCTGTCCGTCTCTGTCGGCTCTTGTGGACTTGTCTGATGTTCCTGCTGGTACTTGTTCTTCTTCCTCTTTGTCTGGACCATCAGGAAGTGGGAGTACATGTCAGTCAGGGTGGTGGGCAGCTCTCCTCTCTGCTCTGTGGTCAGCAGGTTCTCCAGAACCACAGCAGTGATCCAGCAGAAGACTGGAACTTCACACATGATGTAGAGGGACATGGAGCCCTTGATGTGGGAGATGATTCTGCTGGACAGCTCTTCATCTGGGAACCTCCTCCTGAAGTACTCCTCCTTCTGAGCATCATTGAAGCCTCTGACTTCTGTCAGTCTGTCCACACATGAAGGAGGGATCTGATTGGCTGCTGCAGGTCTGGAAGTGATCCAGACCAGAGCTGAGGGCAGCAGACGTCCCTGGATGAGGTTAGTGAGCAGCACGTTGACTGAGGACTTGTGTGTGACATCAGACACCAGCGGACTGTTGTTGAAGTCCAGAGAAAGTCTGCTTTCATCCAGACCATCAAAGATGAACAGAAGTTTGCAGACAGACAGCTGTTCTGCTGGGATCTTCTGGAGTGTTGGATGGAACAGCTGGATCAGAGAGAGAAGACTGTGCTGCTCATCTCTGATCAAGTTCATCTCCCTGAAGGACAGAGGAACCACAGCACTGATGTCTTGGTTCTCCAAGCCCTCGGCCCAGTCCAGAGTGAACTTCTGCACTGAGAAGCTTTTTCCAGCTCCAGCAACTCCGCTGGTCAGAACCACTCTGATGGATCTGTGTTGGTCAGGGAGGACTTTGAAGATGTCTGGGTTCTTGATTGCAGTGCCATGGAGCTTGTTGGTCTTGATGGTTGTCTCCAGCTGCATCACCTCATGTTGGTTGTGACCCTCTGGTCTCAGTCCCTCTGTGATGTAGAGCTCAGTGTAGACCCTGTTGAGGAGCGTTTCTCTTCCTGCTTCTTCAGTTCCTTCAGCCACATGTTCACTTCTGCTCCTCAGACTGATCTGATGTTCTCCAAACATCTCCTGCAGACCAACATCTGCTGAAAGAGCAGAGAAGAAAACTCCTTCATGAGTGTTCCACATGTTTCCAGAAGAATCCATCAGCAGATGATCAAGCTCTGACTCACCAGCTCTGGGTCTTTCTGCAGACTGGGGTCCGCTCCTCTTCTTCTCTCTGTGGACACTAAGGAGAAACGTTAGTGAACAACAATCAAAGCAGTCAGTGGGAAGTTCCAGACTAACTCTGATCATGGAGCAGATCCTCTCTGATCTTCAGACTCAGATATTGTGATCCAGACTGTGCTGAATGTGAGCAAATGTGTTTGCAGGTTAAACCAGAGCAGATCTAGTCCATCTGAAGGTCTAAAGCAGGGGTCGGCAACCTTTTTTACTCAAAGAGCCATTTGGGACCGCCCCTAATGAAAAGAAAACACCCGGAGCCACAACCAGTTTTGACTTTATTATATATTATGCATGTATATATTATATCAAGGGTGCTCATTACGTCGATCACAATTGACCATTCGATCTTCACGGACATGAGTGTAGATCGCGGGCCAGAAAAGATAAAAAAAATATATATATATATTTTCTGGACTATAAGACGCCCTTTTTTCATAGTTTGGCAAGGGGTGCGACTTATACTCCGCAGTGACTTATATTAGAAAACAATTGAAATATATAAATACATTAACCCTCCTATTATGTTCATTTGTGAGGAACAGAGATGATGTTCCTGGGTCAATTTGATGTATGAGGTATGTTAAGTTTTAAGAGTATGTTAAGTGACTCAGAGAATCAGCACATTTTTTTTAAACAGTAAGATCTTGAAGGCTAACAACATAATATTCTATTTTCCAATGATTTCATAGATTCAGAAATGCAATAAAAAAGACAACTGTTTCTACAAATACAGGATGAAAACAGTGTATTAGTTGGCCAATGATTCTTCATGAAAAGAATAAAAAAATAAGTTTGAAAAAGAATTACTGTGAAATTATGAGATAAACAGTCTGCTATGATTGTGTCATATGAGGTTGTGAAAGTTATTAGTTCTTGGTCTCAGATTTCGTCAACTAAATTTACCGTCAAAATGCGACTTATACTCCGGTGCGACTTATAGTCCGGAAAATACGGTACGTCTTAAAAATCCACCAGCCAATCAAAATCCTCACTGAGAAGTACAGGACTTGATTGACATGTAGATTGGCCAATCGGACATCCTCTGAAACATACATCGCTGCACATGCATGTTTAAAAACACTGAGCTCAAACTCTCTGTCATCTGGAGCTTTGTGTTCTCCAGAGTTGTCCAACTCTTTTCTTTCCTCTCAGACCTAAAGCGCTCACAGCAGATGGTTGACCTTCCTGGATGGATCAGCTGATGTTCTTGATGAGAACATTGTTGTTCCTGCTGAGAGCTGAACTCTGCTTTGTTCACTAGAAACTGTTTCTTACTGTGAGTCTGAAGGTCCTGGTTCAGTTCTGAAGTCTGGAGGATAACCTTTGGACTTGTCACTCTTCATGGATCCACAGCTGGAGGCTGCAGACTGGACTCTCTGTGTGACCTGTTGACCTCTGCAAACACCAAACCACCAGAGTGTTGGAAGATCTGCTTCTTCATGAACAGCTGATGGACTTTGACATGAACACAGACTGAGCTGTTTAGTCTGGAATAACATGACATGTTTGGATCAACAGTTTACAGTTGGAGGGAAAATGTTTCAGCATTTTCTGTCAGTCAATCCAGACTATTTTCTAGAAAAGCTGATTCCAATTCTCCATGTAGAAATGTAGAAATTCTGAGAGCAGAAAGTCAAACTAGAACAATGTGATGTTTGGAAAGCATGAAAATCTGAATCCTAGGAGTCTGCAGTGATTCTTCTCATTAGACTGGAGCTGCTGTCACTCAGAGTCAGTCAACATGTTTTCTTCTCCAACATCTCTGATGTCTCTCAGAGACTCTCAGAAGACTCAACTGAAAAGATCTCATCACACACATGATGCTCCAAGTGAGTCTGATCAGAGAGATCCAGAACTGAACCAGACCTCAAGTCCTTCATCTGGAAACTGTTGATCATCTGAACTAGAATCCAGCCTCCAAAAACTCTGACAAACACTCACTGTTCCACTCCTGAATGGATGACTTTGAAGAGAAAGGGTAAATTATTTAACATGTCACTCCTGTTGGACTCCCAGCTGGATCCAGGTCCAGGTCCAGGCTGGTTCCTGTAAAGAACGACGGTTGCTGGTGTGAGTCCTGAGCTCTGACATGGAGAAGATCATGGACAGTTGGAGATGTTCATCTCACCTCTGAGCTTTGCTCTGGTTGTCATGGTTACCATCTTTGCTTCTTTTAGAGGGAGGGGATCCCTCCTGTGGCTCCTCCCACTGATCCATGCTGCTGGATTCACTGGATCCACATCAGCTCACACACACCTTCCACCTTCACCTGCAGAGGAAACCCTCCTCATCATCAGCTCTGATCCTCCTTCACCAACAGATCAGCTGCTTCTCCACTGATTGGCTCTTCTCTTGTGTTTCCTCTCAGGTTCAGGTGAATGCAGTCAGACAGCAGTGGGAGGCAGAGGAAGCTGCCATCAGCTGCTGCACTTCTGCTCTCCCTCCACCAGGTGGAGACATGGAGCTGCAGCAGCAACATTTCCATTCAGTCACTTTGACAAAGAAACAACAAACTTCCTGTTTCTACACTTCAGGAAACATGAAGCATCAAGAAAATCAGACAGAAATCAAAGAATGAGGAGAAAAGAAAGAAAGACACACACACACACACACAGACATAAATGCACAAAATAAAATGTCGCATCCACTCCTAAAGTTATCTAAACACCCAAACAACACCTTTATTGTTTCAATGTATAAATCTAATTACTTCTTATCCGATCATGGATTTGACCCAGCAGAACATTTTGTGATCCATGTTTAACCATTATTGCCTCAATGATTCCCCAAATTTGTGTGGTGAAGTCCATTCAGAAGAATCTTCTGTAATGCCTTGCCCCAGCCATCTCCTCTGTAACTCTCTGTTCTCCTCCCATTTGAATGTCATTTAAATTTCATTTGATTACATTTAAATCTGAGCTGAGAGGAAGGGTGAAGCAGAGTCACCAACTGTTTGGAAGAACAAGGATCCAGCAAAACTCAAAGTTTGTCCTTCAGGGCAGCTCTGACAGATGCATTGTGGTCTCTTTGTGTTTGTGTTGTTTCTGTCAGAAAGGTGACCTGCAGTGACCTTTAGCTGCTACTTTTTGGAAGAACTATTTTCTTTTTGAACAGAAGAACAAGTTCAAGACAAACTTCAGTCTGAGCTCTTCCTCTGCTACTCCTCTTCCTCACAGAGGAGAACACACAGACACGTCACAGCCTTCATCATGAGTGGAGAAGACAACAGAAACACAAAGACTCACCGTGAAGAAGAAGAAGAGAGTCCTGCTCTGTCTGCTCTGACACGGAGGAAAACTCTCAACTTCCTCATTTCCTGATTTAGGAACACCTGAGCAGAGTTCCGCCCCTTATGTGTGTGTTTGTGTTAGGCTCCTCCCAGAAACCTGAGAGAGTCTCTGATTTACTTAACAGGAGATGACACAATCTTTTACAATAAATGGTTTGTGTGTTTTTGTTTGTGTGTGTGTTCTTCTATCTGGACAATTATTGTCCAACAACCTCCACTGGTCAGGTCAAAGGTCACTAACTGTTATTAAGTGGACTGTGCATAACATGAACACTGCTTCAAGTTCACAAGTCCTTCATAAAGACCAATGTGGATCCACAGTTTCTCAAAGTCCAAACATTAAAGAATCTCTATGAATGCAGACAGTTTGGTGAAGCTGCTGCTCTGAATTTATGGACCAGACTGGAAAACTTTACTAAACATGTTCTAAACATGTTAGCATCCATAAAAACTTTACATACTGAAGTGAGGCCAAACATGAAATAAAAAGAGACTTTCTCTACGGCTAATGTCTCCCAGGACAACATGGACTTCATCCTTTATTATAAAACAATGATGTCAACATTTCTGAATTTGGATCTTTCTGAAAGACCTTGTTGGTTCAGCTGAAGGAAAACTACAGCAGGTCTGAAAAATAAAAACAAAGAAGAAAATGTTCATGGACTGAAATGTTCTAGTTCACTGAGTGAAAGTGGGCAAAAGAAGTTCAGAATCACAAAAAGACTTGAGTTTTTGTTGGTAACTCTGTAAAAATCGAGTTTAAAAGGAGTCCAAAACATTGTTCTTCCTCCTCCGTGTTTAACATTTGGTATCAGTTCTTGTGTTATTTTATGATGCTTGTCTTTCTAAACATGAAACTGATCCTGAAAGTTCTGCTTTTGCCATGAAACTTGTTTGTCAGTTTTTATGTAAATGTACCTGAGCTGCTCATTTGTTTTTAGAACAGCCTCAGCGAACAACAAACTTCTATGGTTGAACTATTTTTAGCAAGAGGAAGCTGAAATGAAGAATAAAGAGCCGTCAAACGGTTCTGGACAGTCTAAATATCAGCTGTGTTTCTGCATTTTCTTCATACATTACTGACAATTGAAAATGAGTTAGAAAAATCCTGCTGTTTGGTTGAGTTCTTCAACATTGAAACCTTCCTCTTAGTTTCTAGAGTAGAAAACTGCTCTGTCTGACCATTGACCTCCACAAACATCCACTTTAGAGAAAGAGGTGAAACTGTCCAAAAGAATCACCAACTCTGACTTTGTTGCTGTTAAATGTTAAACACATAAAGGCAAATGCAGAAGGTCAGAAGCAGCCTTTGATTAAGCTCCTCCCACTCTCTAACAAACCACCAATCAGGGAGATTTGTTCTCAGAAGAACAGATTTACTTAATGAAAACTAGAAATTCAGATCCAATCCAAAGACAATTTGATGAAATGTTCAATAGTTTTTGTGTCAGAGGACATTTTCCTGAGATCACACCGCTGTTGCTGCCTGATGGAGGAGGTCTGTGTGAGTTTGGACTCAGTCCCACTCAGACCAGATATTCTCTGGATCTGATGATGGAGGAACAGTTCCACTCAGACTTGGAGAGTTCTGCTCCAAGGACCACTGTGGATGAGACCCATTGATCCACTTTGTTCCACTGCAGCATCAGGATCTGGAAACTCCAATGTCAGTCACTTCAACAGGAAACGGACGAGCTCAGAGTCAGAAGATGAGAGAGGAGCATGACAGCATCTGTGTTCAAAGCTGATGATGAAGCAGAGTCCAGTCTCTTCCTCATTCTGGATCAAGAACAGCTTCAGGAAACACAGCAGCTCTTCTAAAGGAAGGAAGGAGCAGTTTTCTGGAGAGGTTGGTGCCATGAAACCAAAGAGAACTTGGAGACAGAAAGACTTGAACCGGATCAGGACCAACTCTGGACAGTCCTTTTAGTGGTGGAGCACAGACAGAAGCAGCATCATGTTTGTCACAGAGACGTGAGCTTTGAGGAGCCGCTCTGCAGCTGGACCCTCTCAGATGTGAGCAGCTGTTTGTGTCCTCAGATCCAGTCATACATCTTCACTTTGATGATGCTGGAGGACAGGGAGGAGAGCAGGAGGATGCAGGAGCTCCCAGAGGAGGAGAGGCAGGAGGAGCAGAGGGAGCAGCTGCAGACGCACTTTTTGCTCTTGGCTTCAAACTTTGATCAGGAGGAAGAGGAGGAGCTAAAGAGGAGCAGGAATGCTGGGAGTGGGACTTGAATTCAGACTGAATCCAACATTTATGGACAAAAATGGCGTCTTCCAGAAATAAATACATGTTTTAGAAACTGGAACATTCTTGAAAGTCTACCCGGCAACAACTGGGGTTTGGATGAGAAGAAGAAGAAATGTTCCCAGTTAGAGAGAAACCAGTTTCTACTCCATCCAGACTCTCAGCTCCATTTAGCTCCTGGATCCACTTTGAAAATGGCTTTTCACAATAAAAGCACACATTTTAGGATTAAAGGTAAAAACTAACAACTAACTTTGAATTTGTTCTTTTCTTATTGAAATAAAACAGAAAACTGTTCTCTCAAACTCCTTCGATGTCCTTTTTTGATCATTTCTAAACATTATTCTGAGTATTAGAACCATAGAATCACTTAGAATCATCATTTTGGTCATTTTTTGATTCATAAACTCATTTTTGTCCAAATAGAACATTTGAAAAGAATCAAATTATCAAATTCAAACAAGAATCAAACATCAAATTCAGAGACATAAAGGGCTCATATCTTCACCAATTCTCCCAGAAACATGGAGGATATGACGGAACTTTTCCTACCACTGCTTCAACTTGGAACAGGAGCTGAACATTGTCGCCCCCTGCTGGTGGAAACAGCTCATTACAAGCGTGGAGACGCAGAAAAGCTCTGATTGGTTCTTCTTGATCAATGATGTCAAATGTTCTGGATTACAAAAATCCCATTCAGTTGATGTAAAAACCCTCATCTGACATGAAAACAACCGCTATTCCTGCTTTTTCTGACCGTTTTCATGGTCTGCAGGTCTGACAACAACAATCTCAAATGTTGGACTGAACCATTTCATTTAGTCCTAGAGAAAAGACCACTGAACATTTCATATTTGTCTCTCATTCTTCCATCATAATTGACTAAAAACTAGATCTGAAACCAGAAACTGTCATTTCCACCAACAACACCACCAAGAGCTTGTTCAGCTGGACCACAACAACACATGACAACAACACACATGTCTACATGGAAGTGACAGTGTGGCGGCGCTGCTCACATCACGTCTGACCTTTGACCTCCCACTGAAAGTGGCCTCTGGCCTCTGCCGCCACGGCGACTGAGTGTAGCGGCTCCACGGCTGCTGGTGGTGTTCCAGGTGATGGAGGATGTTTTCCAGGTGTCTGCTCCTGCAGAGGTCTGAATGGATCTGAGCTGATCTGAATGTGCTGACAGCCTCTGAGGAGAAGAGGCTGACAGAGGAACCAGGAGCTGAAGGAGGCTAAAGGCCCAGGATCCAGAAGCAGCTGCAGAGAGACCACCAGCATCAGGATCAGGATTCCAGAGGCTCAAAGTGGGAAAAGACTTTTTGCTCCTTGAAAGCAGACGACCAGAGATGAAGTCACCTGGAGACAACGACTCCTTTCTGATCCCTGGAGCTGAAAGTCATCCAATTGTCATCTGGATGTCAGCAAACTCTAGTCAACATGAGTTTGTTCACTTGATCCCAGACTTGGAAGAATCAAACACTGGAGGCTCTTGATGTCGATGTGCACAATGTGCTGCAGGCAGAATCAACAGGAATCCAGTTGAATCCAGATGTTGGAAACACAGACGTCCTACAGCAGGGCTGATCCTTTGTGTTCCTGGAGATCTACCACCTGCCTGTTCTCCAGGGGCCTCATTTATAAACGTTGCGTACGCACAAAAGAAGGCGTACGCCACTCTCTACGCAATAGTTGAGATTTATAAAAAGCAAACTTGACGGGAAAATGTGCGGTCCTTCACACAAGCTCTGACCCAGGCGTACGCACAAAAACGGGTGAAATGAGAAACGGCGACACCGTCGGCAGATGGAAGAAACACGTGAAAGTGAAAATGACAATACTGCCTCTCATGAATAACATGAAGACTTCACAAAGCAAGTCTCACAATAACAGCTACACGAACACCTGTTTGATCGATCAGCAGTGAAACAAACAAAAAAAAAATCAAACGACAATTACAACAGAAATTCAAATGAACACTTACTTGCAAAAAGAAAAGTGAAATACGTTCTGCAATATTGGCATGTTGTGCAATTCATCCTCATAAATAATATAGTTAACAGAACGAAATAATGTACAAAACTGATATTCTCGTCAATGTGTCCGTCTTGAGGAGCAGATTTAGTCAAAGTCAAAGTCAAAGCCAGCTTTATTGTCAAATATGCTGCATCCGTAAGACATTCAGCACAGATGAAATTGCTTTCCTCTCACCCCACAGTGCAAGCAGCATATAAAATAATAAATAAACTACTTAAAAATACATTCTTTTAAAAACAATAAAGCCGATAGAGCCGCTGCGTGTGCACGCGCCGCCAGATGCGTTTGAATCAGACAGACAGACAGACAGACAGACAGACAGACAGACAGACAGACAGACGTATTAATTGTCCACTGGGGATTAAAGCAAAATATGTCCAACACAAGAGGCCTTCAGCTCTCATCTGTTTGCCCAGCTGTTGGACAGGACAAGTTAAAAAAAAAAAAAAAAAAAAAAAATTGTCCACTGGGGAAAGTTGTTTTCATAGTAAAACATTTCTCCATAAGCTACGGAATTATGGTATTCATGCATATGCCTTTAGTTTGTTTTATTTTTGATAAAACAATGTATGGCGTATGTCTCAACCATTCAGAAAGCAACAAGAAATTACATTTGCGCTGAACAATTTCCCATTTCCACGTGGATTATTACCGACATCTGTAGCTTGTCAGATGCAATTAAATGGATGGAAATAAAATGCCCCATCACAATGCGTAATGACGCACAATGGCTGATCTTGGATCTTAGAAGATGTGGCAAATGGAAGAATTGGGAGTAAACGCATCAGGACGAGTGGCTTATGAGCCGGTTCCGACTTCTTCGAGCCGTCCTGTTGGAGCTTTTGGGGGTGTGTCACCCAGTGCATCAGGTGCGTCGGTGTCCCCCCCGACACCCCCCACCCCCCGCCTCAGTCACCACTCCACGTAAAAGGGATTCCCCAATAATTGCCGCCACTCTCTCATCAAGAGGGGTCGGCTCCGGTGTCCCCTGTTCCCCACCCGTGGCATACACACTCTAGCGATGCAGCGCCAGACGTTTTTTGCCCCGACTTTGATGTCCGTCTGTCACTGTTTGCCACTCATGTGCTTTTTCGGCATTAGTAATGCCCACACTGTGCCCTCCAAACCACATTTTTCTCCTCTTTTCCACCTCGCCAACGATAACTTCTACTTCACATTGAGTGAAGTTACGTTTTTTTTATTTTCTCTGTGTTTGCCATGGTTTCACTATCAATGAATATTCATTTGTGGGCGTTTCACTGACTATTTATGGGCAACTATGGGCGTGTCATGAAGCCGCAAAAGCTGCGCTGCATTTAGAATTGATTGTGATTTATTAAGGGAAAGATGCGTAGGATGTGCGTGCGCACGGTTTTATAAATCCGAATATTTCTGTGCGTACGCACGTCCTATGTTTCATCCGTACGCCACTTCTGACGCAAATCCTACGCAAGGTTTTATAAAGGAGGCCCCAGCTCTCCCTGCACTCCTTCCTGCTGGTCACCTGGACCAGGTGTGTTCATCCAGTCACAATCTGGAGACATCTGATTGAGCCAATCAGCAGCTAGCAGGGCTTGGAGATCTGGAAAACTGGCAGGTTGGTGGATCTCTAGGACCAGGATTGAGCAGCCCTGTCTTCCAGCTTTCATTCCCAGAATGCAACAGTTTGACTGAGAATGAATGTTCTCCTGCTGTTGCTGTGAGGATTCTGCAGGTCCGTTCTTCAGTGGTTCTGGTGGTGTTCTGTCTGTCAGTCCCTCCAGGTTCCTGTCAATCATCCACATGTCTTCATTTCTGTTGTCTTCAGTCAGTAGAAGTCTCTGTTTTCAGGTCTACATTGTCAGATCATCAGTTTTTGGTTTCTCCATGGATTTTCTCCTGTTTCTGTTTATTGATCAAATCTTGACGTTTCTGCCTCTGAGCCCAGTTTCTACATTTTGGCTCCTCCCCTTCCTGACAGCTGGATCCAGTGTGACTCCGGTTCTATGTGGGATTCTCTTCTGCATCTGATCCTCTAAACACAGGAAGTTGTTGTGACTGGAAGGATTTGGATCCAGAAAGATGGAGAACCTGAAGGATCCAGAGTTGAAAGAAGGCTAAACCAATCAGAAAACATTCTGTTCAACAGAAACATTTAGTGTCAGACCTGGAATGAGGAAGCTGTGACCTCACCACAAATACTGTTCCTTTATTTTGAAAATCCCCTGTGTTCGTTCCATGGAGACCATCAGAAAAAGGTCCCTGATTTGATTCTGGTTTGTAGTTTTCCTCATGGGACAGCAAGCCTTCAAAGTCGGTCAGAGAGACGGAAAGACGGCGGAAGCGTCCGTCTTTCAGACTCATCAGGAGAGAAGATCACTGAACGGAGAGAATCTGAAGGATCCAGACATGGAGACGTGATTCCCCATGATTCTGGAGAACTCTTCATCATCCAGAAACCTGACCTCTCAGCATCATCCGTGTCTTCATGCAGTGGAAATGACAGAAACACAGACACCGCTTCATGTCGCCATCAGGCTGAAAACATTAGCTGGAAGCTCCGCCCACAGGCGCCGTCAAGCTCAGGAACACATTTGTGGACAGACGGCGAGCAGAGAATTGTCCACACGGTGAAAGAGAGGCGGTCAGTGTGGACGCAGCTGAACAGAAATGTATTCATGTTCATTAAAAGCAAAGAGGACACTTTTGAATAGGAGGCAGAAAGGGCAGGTGTTCAAACCCCCCTAGGGTCCTGTGTGTGCACGTCTGACCAGCATCAACCTGTTATTTCTGTTGGTTCTGATCCAGAAAGGTTTTAATTACCATTTATTTGTCATTAGTGTTCAGAGTTCATATAGTTTTGCATTTTTCAAGAGGTTTTCTGAACTTTTCTATCTTTTCCAGTCTGGTTCTACTGGTTTTCTTGGAGTTTCTACTGTTTTTATTGTTACTCCACGTGACCCAAAGGTCTCTGCTAGTCCCTGCTGTGCAGCTCTGTCCTTCCCCTCTGTCATGTGTTCATCCGTCCACATGAGGGCGCCGTCTAGGTCATGCCTGGTGAGCTGGAAGCCAAGAAAAGGAGTGAAAAATGGAGCGTTTGGAGAAAATGAAAGACCTGAGGAAAGCTGCAGTTCAGCCTTCAGGAAGAAAAGTTTAGACCAATAATTACAGAAAAAATGTTTTTATGAATCTGAAAGTCAGCAAAGTGTTTAACAAACTTGTTTATAAATTGAAAAGGTCAAATGTTTGTGTGTTGGAAGTCCCAACCTGACAAATGAGCAGAATAAAGGCCTGTACACACCGGGACGAATTTCGCCGCCGCCGGCGAAATTCGCCTCGTGACTAAACAAAGGGCACCAATGTGAGTGTGCACACCGACGCGAAAAAACGCCACGCGTCAAAGCGTCAAAAAAAAAAAACGCCTCGGGTTCGTTTTTTTTTTTTGACGCCTCGCGTCGAAATCTATTCGACCAATGAGAATGGCGCTTTTGCTCACGTGTCTGGAGCTTCTGAAGTTACAGTAAAACACAACTT
Organism: Oryzias curvinotus; assembly: GCA_023969325.1. NCBI lineage: Eukaryota > Metazoa > Chordata > Actinopteri > Beloniformes > Adrianichthyidae > Oryzias > Oryzias curvinotus. Next base: position 30,011,026 of record CM043707.1, read on the forward strand.
GGGGGCGCTCAAACACAAAACTGCCTTTCTGAGCACACATACCAGCAAAGAAGATAGACGCCAAGTAGCGTCTACACTGCCGCAAAGAAATAATGACGGACATTCTAAAATATCCCAGAAAACGCTCATGACACATTTTCAGGTCTTGTACCAGTCGATAAAACTCACCATGTTCTTCTCTTCTTGTAACTATGGGATGTACCGAAAATCGGCGTCTTTTCCGGCGTCTTTCATCATTCAACAGAACAATAATTTCTTCATCATTGGAACTGGAGCTGGAGCTACTGGTGCTTGAAATATTCATGTTTTCTTTGTATGATTCTGACAAGCGCGTAAATACTGGCTCTCTTCTTCTGAGTGAAAACCACCTTGTGTACAGGAGTATTTCTGTTTGACATTAAGCGCCATCTAATGTCAGGGAATGAAATTGCATGCTGGCTCGGCTCATCGTCAGCGAAAATCGCCTGGGTGTGAACACAAAAGACGTGGCGAAAAATGCTGGCGAATAACGCCCGGCGAATATTCGTCCCGGTGTGTACCGGCCTTAATAAGGCAGGCAAAGCCGTAACACTGCCCCCTGGTGGACAGGAACTCAGCAGTGCAGCTTCAGGATGGAGTCGCTTCCAACAGATCAGATCAACGTTCTGCTCTCTGCTAAAGAGGCAGAATGTCTCCTTCTAAGAAGAATCCAGAGTTCCTGATCACAAACATCAACTGAAGCCCAAATCAGAGCTGATCAGACTGCATGGAGCCCAAGCTCCAGAAAAGAGGAGAGAAGAAGAAGTCGTCCACATGAAGCTTCACCTTAGAGGAAAAGAGGAGCTGCTGAACTAAAGTACTCCAGTACTGAGGAACGCTTTCAACCTCTGATGGATTCTGTAGAACATTTGGAACTAGAATGTAGAAAGTGCTTCAGTTCCATCAGCTGTCAGTCTGCAGCAGCTTCATCTGCTGCCTCCATCCTCTCTCTGTGAGTCTCTGCAGAGTTTTTCTGCAGCTGCTGGTTTTCCTGCAGCAGCATCAGAGCCAGAGAGCCAAAGAAAGTGGAAAGTCTGAGAAGGAAGCAGCTCTGAAGCTCTGCAGCTGACGGTGCAGCTTCAGGACTCATGAGGAGGACCACATGCACGGCTCTGATGCTGCTGAACGTCTGACTGAGATGATCCACATTCAGAAGAGAGTTTCAGAGTGAAAGACGTGTGGAAGAAGAGAATCCTGAAGGTTTCTGTGCAGACATGAACTCAGTCAGAGAGCGTCTGAATGTTGGAGGATCCAGAAGAAACCAGGAGCTCATGAAGGTGGTTCTGTTGGAGCAGAGAGCAGAACTCTGATCCCAGTTTCAGGAACAATGCAGGCTCATGTTCTGGACTGAAGAGTTCTCCTGAAATGTTCTGTTCAGACTTCTTCAGGATCACATCTGTGTGTGAATGTGGAGGTTTGTCTGAACCAAGCTGCAGCTAGTTCACTTTGAAGCTCCTTCAGGCTCACACAGCAACAATGACAAAGACTGAAGCTGCTGTGCTGCCCTCTAGTGGCAAACATGGGATCTGCAGCACACATTTCTGCATTTCTCCACATTTTTGAAGCTCATCCAGAGAATGCCAAAAGTGTGCAAAGCAGTAATCAAAGCAAAAGGTGGCTACTATGAAGAACCTACAATATGACATATTCTCAGTTGTTTCACACTTTTTTGTTATGTATAGAATTCCACATGTGTTCATTCATAGTTTTGATGCCTTCAGTGTGAATCTACAATTTTCATAGTCATGAAAATAAAGAAAACTCTTTGAATGAGAAGGTGTGTCCAAACTTTTGGTCTGTACTGTAAATAAAAATGTTAAGTTTTTCTTTTTGTCTAAACCTGAAAAAAATCTGGGGATTTATTTTCTTTTCCAGTTTTTATTGAAAAAAATCTTTGAAGAAGACACAGAAACAAGAAACAGCATTAAAATCTTTGCAGATTGTCAGTGAAAAATGTTTGCATCCCAAAGATCTTTAATTTTTTCACTTTTCTTTTATTATGTTTCATCTCAGTTAAATACTTCATAAATTTGTTAATCTCACTTTAATTAAATTAAGTACATTTCTTTATTGTCTTTTCACTGTAATAAGAATTTCAAAATTATTGCTTGTCTTTGTTATTAACTATACAGTTTAATGTTTATTTATAGTCGTAATTATTCTCTTTAGAAACAGTTTTTTAGGATCATTTTGCCTGAATTTTTTTTATTTTTGTTTCTTTGTTACCTTCATACGTTTCTTTATTAATTTCTGTAGTTTAGAAAGACGATAAACGAATGTGATCAGGTTTCGTTAGTTTTATGGTTTTGTACGTTTTGTAGTCAAATTTGAACAATGGAATGAGACACAGTGTGATGACGTCACAACAGCTCTCAAAAAGTTTCCTCGATACATTTTTTTTCTATTTTTCTTTCTTTTTCTTTATTATCTCCAGAATTAAAACTGTTTAAAAATATTAAAAGCTTTTTGAATCATATTGAGGTTCAGTTCAGCAAGTTTATACGTTTCTTTTAAAACAAAGCCTGTGCACGTGACCCGGAAGTAAACAGCACGAGGCGCTAGCAGCGTTAGCTTGTGTTGAGAGGTCGGTGGTGTTTAGTTGGGACGTTTGTGAGGTTTTTGGACAGAAAGGACGATACGTGGTTCGTGTTTGAACTCTCAGCATTTTCCAAAGTGTCGTAAATGAGTGAAGAAGTGTTGAACGGAAAGACAACGTGGATTGCTGTGATTGTGAGACTAGCAGATGATCGATCGGAGCTGCAGTGAAGAGGACGGCGGTGTTTGTGGGAGTTGGAGCTGAAGATCGGAGCAGGAACCATGTCTTCCCTTCAGTCTCTGAGAGAGTTGATCAGCGAGCGACTAGCTGCTGCTGCTGAAGAAATCTGCAGACTCTGTGAAGGAACCATCGTCCAGTACGAGCAGGAGCTCTGTCGTCAGCGCAGACTGCTGGATGTCATCTGGAAACCACAGCTGCAGCTCCACCACATAGGTATGTGACCTTCATCAGAGAGACAGAGAAGCCCTTTGAGCTTCATGCTTTTCTTTTTGGGGACCCGTCTGTCACTCAGTGGTGGTTCTACACTAACTTACTCCCGGGCCGATAACCAATCAGTTTCTTGTTTTACTTTGTGTACGAATTTTGTGTTGGCCTCCCGTCCGGCCTTCGCAGATTCAGATGGTTCAGGACGTCTAAATGAAATGTGCAGAAATGAAAAGACACACAAGAGTCTGCATGAATTTTCAAACCTTTTCCAAAGGGGAGAGGTGGAGAAACACGACCTGTTAGGCTCTGTGGCTGTCCTCTCTCTGTCCTCAAGGCTAAAAGGCTTTTTTATTATTCAGTGAGGGAAGATGTAAACATACTAGATACGTCATTAGAATGGTGTGTTTTTGTCTAGTCTGCATTACGGGGGGGTATTCCAGGAAGCAGGTTATGCTATCTCCCACGGTAAGTTTGAGGCCAAGGAAGTTGATAACCTCAGCTTTCGGTTCCAGAAATGGAGGTATGTTTCAGGGTAGGTCAAGTTACCATGGCAACTCATGCTCTGAACATAACCTGGTCTGGAGCAGGTTTAGTTGAAGGTTTGTTTACAGAGAGGTGAAGCAGCATGGCGTGTCCATTTGAAGATGATTTAGTGGATGAAGAAGCTCAGATAATACTTTTTCCACAGTGAGAGGGTGATAAGACCACATATGGATGTTGGAAAGAGAAACTGTTTTACATTGTTGATCTAACTTAATTGTTTGCTTCAGTGAAGATAAATCATTCTTTGTTACGGTCACCTTAAAAAATAACCCGTAGTTTTAAGACAATTATTTTCCTTTGGTGCTGCTGTTAGATCGGCACCACAAGGGATTCTGGGATATCATTCCCTTTGCCTGTCTGAACAGTTTTGTGTTTAAGTGTAGGTTTTTGACAATGTGTTTAGTTGTTTAGCTGTTTTACTGTGTTTTGCCGAGTTATTTTGTCTTACTATGCTTAAGTCTCTGCACCATGAGTGAGAGTGAAGGAGAGGATGATGAGTTTATATAGAACCCCTACTGCTGATCAGAGTAATGACAGTGGTGGAAAGTTCTTCAATGCATATATGCTTCATGTGCATATTATGACGTTCTTTTTATTGTTATAAAAATGAGTATATCTGCCAGCTCAAACTTAGACATATGAGAGTTCAAGAAATGGAAAAAAGATTAATGGAGTAATGTGACATTTAGTGAGATAAATACGTAAATTTCAGTTGTATAAACAATTATTGAGTTTGAATAAATTTAACTAAATTATTTGTTACCAAAAGAAGTAATTCATTTAAGTTTACAAGGGAAATGGAAACAAGATCAGAAACTAATACGTTTACTTTGTTATTTTTCTCAAAGCAGAAACTGTTTTTTTTTTGATGATGCAGCCGTGTTACTTTTCTGATGGACGTATAATCTTCATACGCTGTCATTAAAATCTCAGACTCCGTCTCACTTCAGTCTCAAGTGTCGCGTTTTCTTTCTTTTTTTTTTTCCCCCACATGTTTCCATGGTGACTCCAGAAATCGGCGATCCATTGAGAATGTCTTTATGTGCACGACGTGCACGCCCATTAACCCAGGGTTACCAAGTGGAGCGTAATTACGCCAACTCATATCCGGTCTTTTGGAACCGACATACCCAGAGTAACAAGTTCAGGCTGATTTCAGCCAGAGCTCAGGCTTAAAGTCAGGCTAGTTTAAACATTCTTCCTGGAATACCCCCCTGGTGTTGTGGCTCCATAAACACTCCAGTACGGAAAGAAAACAGACACCAAAAGTCAAAAACAGGCCTACTGCTGACCTTGGTACCTATTATCTGTTACTGAGGGCAGGAATCAAGCAGATTTCTGCAATACAATACACATGCATATATAGAATCCATTAAATGCATAGTAAAAATAACATAGAAATAGGGCTGGGCGATATGGCCTAAAAATAAAATCTCCGATTTTATTTTTTTTAATTCGATTTCCGATTTTTTCCCGATTTTTTTTCCCCCCACCCTACTTAAGGAAAGCAATAAGTTCAAACGGTAGACAACTTAAAGCAAATGTTGCTTTTATTTAATCAAACACAAGACTAATGTATCCCCCATTTCTGGGATGAATAATAAATAAATAAACACTCTCTTGGAATCAAAGTTAAGTATAAGATTTTTTTTCTTCTCACTCCCTTTTGGACTTGTGTTTATATAATTTTGTCTTGTTTTATATAATTTTTTCCTGTTTTGTATAATTTTTGTCTTATTTTGTCATTCTCCACTTGTCTTCACTTGTCCAAAATAAAAAGGTTACTTACTCCAAGTCCCAGCTGTGTTTTCAGTCCCACTTTGTAGTCTAGACTAAAAGGAGACAAACATTCACCTTGAGAGTAGCAGCATTTTCTAAAAAGTTATCAATACAGCTCATATCTGGGTCTAAAGTTTTAAATAAATTAATAAATCCCATCTTGATGATGAAGCAGGAGTCGCGGTTACATCTGTCACACTTAACGCACGTCAAAGTCGCGACACCAAACATCAGGTGATAAACCCCACTAAAATTAAACCCAAACAACCAAAATGAGCAAAAAACAAAGTTCTTTAGAAAGTTGCTTTGACAAGGGGAAAATTATAATCATTATTGTTATTATCATTACTAAAGAGAAAATACCATCCCCGGTCCAAAATTAAATTAAATTACATTAAATCTGTCTGTCCCCGCGGTAAACGTGCCTTGCGTTGTACCGGTCCACGGTGACAAGAAGGTTGGGGACCACTGGGGTAAATGACTCTTAGGGGCGGGACAATGACAGGACTTTAAAGCAGGACACCTGACAGCCCCCAGGTGTTCCTTACTTTCCTTTTTAGAACGTATCTATTCGCTCGTAATTTTCTAAATACATGCAGTCCGTGCTGAACTTTTCTCTGGGTCACACAGAACCGGAGGAAGGTTAAGTTGGAGTTGTCCTTAACATTCAATTTAGTTTTAATATTCCTCTCCCCCTTAGTGTGATCTGTGTTATTATATATTTTATTATTATTTTAATGTTTTGTACTGTATGTAGCCTTTTTTTAATCAATAGGTATTTTGAATTATTTTAATTAATCACTCAACTACAAAAACCATCAGGACACATGTCCCATAATGCATTGTTTTGTAGTCTGTAGGGCAGCTTTCAGTCAGTTCAGTTTCCAGCTGTGTTCGGGTAGGTTTGCCCCTTGATCCCGCCCCTTTCTCGCGATATTTTTGTGATGATTGACAGGTGATGTTGGAGCAAAAACAAAAATATGTCTCACACCAGGTGATCTGCGCAGCGTTGCGTCGACCTGGGTGATCTCAAACACGCTTATTGTGCATCTTGGTTGCACTTATTTGGTGTCACCAACATACATTTCCATCCGTTTTCTTTACTATTTGTATTGTCATGACAGTGATGGTTCTGTCAGTTTAGCTGTTGTTGCATCTTCAAAAGTGCAGAATAAAATGTGACTCTGAATTTGAAACAGCACATTGTAATTTCTGCATCTATTATTAAAGTATTTATTAGTAATACAGTGGAAATTAGTAGATTTGGTTAGCATGTTGGTTTACGGTATGCGCCCCTAAATTTTCTGGTTGTGCCCCTAAAATTTTCAGTTAGGGGCCACAGTGCTCCTGGTGAAAAATGTTAGTCTGGAGCCCTGCTCCCACCAGTACAATTCACCAAAACTTTACTAAAGTAAATGTAACGCGTTTAATAACTACCTCTGCATATATATTTATTTCCATTAGTCTCTTCTGGTCCTCCAGACTCCTCAGACATTTTCTCCAATGATCACAGAGTTTATTGATGCTTGAAAAAACACAAAAGTCCTGGAAACGTATAAAAGGATCCTTGTTGTGTTTGTGTCCCTGCAGTTCTCCCCCAACATTGGATGACTGAAGAGGAAGATCTCTGCAACCAGCAGAGGAACTTCAGAGTGGAACAGGAGGAACCAGAACCTCCACAGGTTAAAGAGGAACAGGAGGAACCAGAACCTCCACAGATTAAAGAGGAACCAGGGGAACTCTGCATCAATCAGGATGAAGAACATCTTGATCTGAAGCAGGAGACTGATACCTTGATGGAGATTCCTACTTATGAGGAAGATGAGAACAGTGAAGCAGATCTAAACAATCAGCAGAGCTTTAATGTAACTGATAGTCAGGATGAAGAAGGAAACCAACATGAAGAATCAACATCAACTACAGATGAAGAGACAGACCCACAGAACAGAGATCAGAGGAAGAGGAGGGACAGAAGTCATGTCCAAAGTGTGGACAGCTCTCACATGTCAGCAGGTCAGTGTGACTCTGATCTTCATCTCCACACTATCGGTATGTTCACTTCAACAACGGTTCTATCTTGAGCTTCAAGCTCTCCAAACATGCAGTCCATCAACAGCGTGTCCTGGAAGAGTCTCTTCTGTCCCTTCCAGTTGAAAAGACAGAAGACATTGTTGGTCAGTGCAGCCCACAACATTCTTCAAATCAGATGATCTTAGTTAGTCCCTCCAGCTAACGACAAACAGGAAACCTTAACAGATCAAAGAGAAAATTGTTAGCAGATAAAAAAGTCCAATCTGTTGTGTCGTCTGTGGTTCTAAGTTTGTAGTTCAGTTCTTTTCAGCAGATTTCTCTGTCAAACCCAAAATCCATCTAAACCTCTTTGATGTCTCCATGTCTCCAGTTCCAGACATTCAGACAGATTCTATTTCCAAAACTCCATTTCAAGCTCAAACCCAAAGACAGGGTCCTGCTCATGGATCTGCAGACAGAAAAGATTCAAACCTGAACACATCAGTGAAAAACTGCTTAGTGTCAGAATTGTTCTCCATCTTTTCTGGACTGATTCTTCCTCCAGTGCAGCTTCATCTTCATCAAATATCTCCTCATTGGTGGGTGGAAACACAACAGGGAGGTTTTTTTTTTTTAATTTTTTTTTTTGTACACTGTATTTATCCCACGAGGGGCAATTCTTTCTCCGCATTTGACCTGGTTTTTGGGGAGCGGTGAGCTGCAGCCGAAACCGCGCTCGGGAGGCGGTAGCGTTAAGGGTCTTGCCTAAGGACCCTCACTGGGTGATGTTAATTGCTCACCATTGATATGGTAATTGCCCCCAGTACCATTGCTCATTCCCCTCCGGGAATCGAACCCTGGTTTCCTGCGTGGTAGCTTCCCACCTTACCAACCGAGCTACCCAGCCGCCAGGTTTTTCTGTGTCCAGTTCAGCTCCATGAATGTTCAGGCTGTTTAATGTCAGTTTAGAAAAACTGCATCTCTGCTGAGATTTGCTTCACTTCCAGAAGAACCTCAGCAGCATCAGGATCATTTTGTTGATGGTTTGTCTGTGGAATGACATTTCATACTCATAGCTTCAGTGGAGATCAAGAGTCTGGAACCTTTAACACTAAAAGAACCATTTGATCCAGTTTCTTCCAGACCAAAACCCAACAAGAGCCACAAAGTTCCACTTCACTGCTTAACAAAATACTTTATATTTCTGTTTTTCTGTTAAGACAATTATTTATAAAATACAGATTTTAAAATGTAAAAAAATGGAATTATGACAGTGTTATCAGAACTGTCATGAGATAAATTAATCAATCACTACCTGTTATTAAGTAATTTAATGAATCTATTTATAATCTAACCTAATAATTGCTGTGAAAAGCCTGATTTTTGAGGTACCTTTATTGAAATCTGTGAAATTAGTTAAAACTAAAAAAAGCAACTTAAAAAAAATTAGCATATCAGACTACCAACTAGAGGGCTGCATTGGGATTGGGTCCCGCCGGGTCCCGCGGGACCCAACCCAAATCTTGCGGGATTGGGCGGTTTGAATTGTACTTTGGGCGGGAGCGGGCGGCAAAAAAAAAAAACTCCGCGGGATCAGTGCTGCCATGAATATCTCATGAATATGTATCAGCGGACTACGTTAGGCTGAGCGGCTGTTTGATTCTTTTGTACTGAAGCTCCGTGAACGCACCAGGTAGAGACGCCCAACGGCCTCTGTCGTCTAACCTGATGTTGGGGGTGCGCCCCGCCCCGCCTCTTAGAAATTGTGTTATTTAAAGCCTGATATCGCGGTCTCGTATGGGCGGAGCTATCAGCTAAAGTTCTGGTCTGATCGCTACGTGGACTGATGTGTTTATCAATGAATGTTAGACACAAAGAATGTGGAGAGATCAGGTTTATTATTTTGAAGAGTTCTGCTTGACAATCATGTTTCCATGTTTGAGTTCATAAAATCATCCCAGAGAAAGTCTCTGCTTCAACAGTGAAAGCTGCGTCTGAATCTGACGCCGTGTTTCCATCTCTGACAGATTTTGAAGCCAAAGCCCCTCCCCCGCATCTTTACCTGCTTTTCCTCTCTACCTGTTCACCTGTTCACATCCTCTGTAGCTGAGTTGTTTTTTCCCGCGCTCCCAGTGTATTCTACACAGAGAGCGCTAAATATGGTCATAGCATAACACGTTAGTCAGGGCGCTCTAGCGCAGCAGAAGGATGAAAGAGCTGTCAATCTATCTGGCAACACTGCGCGGGATAAGGAAGAAGCAGAGGTTACCTGACAGGGACATGATGTCAATGGATAAAGCAGAAAAGAACCTCAAACGAGGTTCATGGTGAGACACGCATGCTGTTCAGATCTGCCTGCTGATGCCCCACTGAGGTGCAAAACAGCAAAAACGGGAAAAGGCTGAAGCTAAAAAAATAAAGTATTTTTTGGTCAGGAAAAAATTAATTCATAGATTTTCAGCTCTGTTGAACCATTAATGTTTTTCTTCCTCCATAAATTCAAATGACTTTGACCTGCATCTTTACCAGCTGGTTCAGCGCTTCAGGCCGTCTGTCTGCGCGCGCACACACGCACACTTTTTTACCGAACAAGATTTGTGAAAATATATTTAATAATTAAGTTGCACATTACAAAAAAGAGGAATGCATGAAAAGATGAGGCTGGAGGAGGACATGAATCTCTGTAATAATATCAATACAAATACGTGTTTTTTTCCTGCGGGACGGGAGACGATACAAAATCAATGCATCTCTATTACTGTGCGGGGATAAATTCTCGGAGTCTTGCGGGTGCAGGCGGGAGTGTAGGATTCTTTTTGTAATCGATTAATCTAGCACTTAACCGATCGATTAATCGAGTAATCGGATAAAACGATTTGTGTGTGTTTTTGAACAACCAAAACAAATAATGCATAACAAAAATGATGTGGCTGTAAAATGAACGAGCATTTGGCTTTTATTTCTCAACAGAGGTATTTATTTCCGAGTCCAAAAGTTTAACAAATTAAGAACATAAAGTGTTTTATTTCCTCACTATGCAACAACAGTTTTTTTTAACAAAACATTTTACTTTATACATGAGAATGTTCCGGACAGGATGTTTATTTAATTATTTAATCTAATTATTTGTATTCTTTATAAGCGTGATGTTTCCTTTGGTCCATTTTCCACAATAGACTTTTCTGTCTGTCAAACACCAGAGTTAGTTTAAGTTAAGTTAAGTTAGGTTAAGTTAAATCATGGAAACAAATTCACTTTGATGCAGACTCCTTTCTATTTATCTATTTTTCTTTAAATCCAGTAAACCCAATAAATTATATTAATTTTACGGAGGACAACTATCATGAGTCATTAATTATTAATAAGGATTAGGAAGCAGCTGTTAGTTTGTCGAAACTGGTCTGAAATCATAAGAGGTGAATCTAAGCCCCCCCCCCCCGCCGCCCCAGCGTGTTCTACACAAACAGCGCAACATACGGTTATCGTATCAGCAAGGTGACAGCATGGTGGGGGCTCCTTGATGCAAACTTCATTAATTTTTCGCAGAAACGGGTGTTCTTAGTGTAGGGCGCTCACGTGTCCCCTGCGCTGCCTTGTCTTGTGTGTGTGCGGCGCGTACTGTCTGAACAACAGCCCCGCCCCCCGTGCACACAAATAGACAGACAGAGCTCTCCGCTTCAACGAGAATACCGAAATTATTAATCATTAATTAACGCAAAATTGACTGACTCGGTGAGTTAAATATGGCAGATAACGCTTGTGGGACACAAAAAAAGAAGAAAAAGTAACTTCTCCAGTACCGATAGCAGAACCATTCAGGTCAGATCTTAACGATACTGCAGTCTTGAAGAATGTGGCCCCGGGGCTGGTTCAATACCGGGGCACGGTACCCATCCCTAGTGTAATGATCCCACACTTTAGACAATTTCTGCCGTTTATTTATAGATCTATTCTCCGCCATCGCGCCAACAAAATTCAAAGAGTCCGTGTGAATAAACGGTCCGTGTGACACAATCAAATCCCTGCGCCGCGCGCATAATGCGTGTCATAGGAATTTAACGAGGCTTCGAGGCAGAGTTTTTGCCTCGAGTAATTTTTGTAATCGAGTAACTCGAGTAATTCGAGGAATCGTTTCAGCCCTACGGGAGTGTAACGCATATGTTGCGGGAGCGGGCGGGAGCGGGATGAAGAAAATAGTCCCGCGCAGGGCTCTACTATAGACCAATATCAAACCCTCTACTATAGACCAATATCAAACCTCCCCTTTATTTCCAAAAACCTAGAAAGAGTTGTAGTTAAGCATCTTTACTGCCACCTACAGGACAACAGCCACTTTGAAGACTTTCATTCGGGGCTTAGACCTCACCACAGTATAGAAACTGGACTAGTTAGAGTCTCTAATGACATTTTATTGGCCTCAGAAAAGGGACTACATTCTATTGTGGTCCTGTTAGACCTCAGTGCAGCCTTTGACATTATCGACCACAGTATTTTACTCCATAGATAAGAGCATGACATTGGGATCAGAGAATGACGATACAAAATCAATGCATCTCTATTACTGTGCGCGACTAAATTCTATGAGTTTTGCGGGAGCGGGCGGGAGTGTAACGCATGCGTTGCGGGAGCGGGCAGGATTGGTCAGAAATTCGGCGGGTGCGGGCGGGAGCGGGATGAAGAAAATAGTCCCGCGCAGGGCTCTACTCTGGTGCTATCGGTTCATTGATGTGTCTTGCAGTTGAGAAAATAGATTTAAATATTTCTATTTCATTCCAGAAACAAAGCAAACGAGCTCTGGCTGGCCGCGGTGTGAGCTATTTTTGTCCAGCTGGCCGTGGGCGAGCTCCGAAGCTCTGGCTTTGGAGCGCTTCTGTAACATATTTATTGTCTTCACATTTTATTATTTATTATTACTAGAGAATAGACCTGTTCTTGTTGTGCATCTGCACTTTACTGTTGTTTATTGTTTGTCTACGCACGGGACTGTGGGAAACGTAATTTCGATTCCTTTGTATGTCAAGCACATGTGAAGAAATTGACAAATAAACCTGACTTTGACTTTGACTTTGACTTTGAAGGCATCCGGGCGTCTGGCCGGCAGACTGAGAGCGTCTGCAGTATTGGGTGTTGTACTTTAGGGTCAAACAGGAATAATGATATTCAGGACGTGCTGAGGTAACTTGGCTTTTATGAACATACTCTTTAGGAGTTAGCAGTAACTTTACATCTGAGGGCTACATGCTACGTATCCCATCATGCATCACTCATGTCCCAAAATGCATATCGATCAATCATCGTGTCCCTTAACTGTGGTGCATTAAAATACAACAGGAGGGGCCATAAATATTGGGACAGCGACTCATTGTCAGCATTTTTGGATTTGAAATGCAACTAACAAGATGTCTTCCTCCACGGCTAATGTTTTTAGGACGTATTAGCCTGATGCTAACCCTTCTTATAGCCAAGACAGAAGCACTGGCCGCACGGATTTAAAAAAATTATGATCGAGCGGGTCATTAATAATAATCAGAACTAATAAAAGCACATTTAGAATATAGTCTACTGCAGCTTCCCGCTGATTTTGCTGTTCCAGGACAGCTACAGCCCCATGAACGGCTCTAGCAGATTTCACCATGCTAAACTTTGGCGTTTGCCGGTTGGACTAACACACACTGACATCATCGCCCCGCCTCCCTCCTGTAAATGCTAACTGGAATTGTGTTTCGCAACACTATTTCGCAGGGTGGATGTGAAAACGAAAATGCAATCCCCTCTTTGCATTTGTGTTTTAATTATGAGAAAGATGAAGCGATTTTTAAGTAGAAAATGAAAAAGCATTTCTCTTAATTTATTATAATTTTAAAGTTAGACATTTCTAACTGAATTTTTCTACACATTTAGAAGAGAACATTTTGAAAATATAATGTCAAATACTATTTTCATTATCATTTTAATTAAGTGACAAAATGAGTGGTGTAGAAGAAGAACAAGAAGAAGCGGTTTAGTGGATTTCTTTTTCTTTTTAATTTTGAGTCAACAAATGCAGCGTAATTTTGAAAATAAAAAAGCATTTCCGGTATTGATTTTTTAAAATTATGCTACACAAATGCTTCCATAGAGAATATTGCCCGAAACACTTCAGAACTCATCCTTCTGCTTTTGCCAGCAGTCACATCATCATTAAATACAAGAGAACCAGTTCCATTAGCAGCCATACATGCCCACGCCATGACATTACCACCACCATGCTTCACTGATGAGATTGTAGGCTTTGGATCATGAGCAGTTCCTTTCCTTCTCCATTCTCTTCTCTTTCTATGACTCTGGTACAAGTTGATCTTGGTCTCATCTGTCCATAGGATGTTGTTTCAGAACTGTGAAGACTGTTTTAGATGTTGTTTGGCAAACTCTAGTCTGGCCTTCCTGTTTTTGAGGCTCACTTAAGTTTTACATCTAGTGGTAAACCCTCCGTTTAGGGAGTTTTCTTCACCAGGAACAGAATTATTCTTTCATCCATCACAGTTGTTTTCGGTGGTCACCCGGGTCGTTTGGCGTTGCTGAGCTCCCCTGTGCGTTCCTTCTTTTTAAGAATGTTCCAAACAGTCATTTTGGTCACACCTAATATTTTTGCTATCTCTCTGATGGTTTTCCTTTGTTTTTCAGCCTAATGATGCCTTGGTTCACTGATAGTGACAGCTCTTACTCCAAATGCTTACACCACACTTCAAAACTCTGGACCTTCTATCTGCTCACTGTAATTGTGATAATGAGGAAATAACACCCTCCTGGCCATGGAACAGCTGAGAAGGCAATTGGCCCATTACTTTTGGTTCCTAAACAAGTGGGAGGCAAATATGCAAACAGTTTTAATTCCTACACCTGCTCACCTGATCTGGATGTAAATACCCTCAAATTAAAACTGACAGTCTGCAGTTAATGAACATCTTGTTGGTTTCATTTCAAAGCCATTGTGGTGATTTATGTTGGAATTGTTCCTGTCTCAATATTTATGGACCTGAGTGTATATCAGATTATTATTTTGTTGGAATTAATTATTTCGTATACAGTAAACCCTTGTTTTTCGCGGGGTTGCGTTCCAAAAAGAACCCGTGATGGACAAAATCCGTGAAGTAGAAACCTTTTTTTTTTTTTTACAATTATTATACAATTAAATACTCTTTTATACATTGAAAAGAAAGATCGAACCATTTTAAAGGGCTCAAGCATTTGGTCTTTTCAACAAATAACTTCTGTACTGTACTGTCAAATAATAATTTCAATCATCAATGTGAACAGAAGACTTCAAATCGCGGAGATTAGCCCCGCCCACAGCGACCCGAGAGTAATTGGATTAAACGGGATAAAATATAAAATGATTATGAAAAAAATACAAAGAACAGTCGGACAAATAGTGACTCAGGTGTATTTCACTGTTCTTCAGACTGAGCCGCTGCATCCTGACTCCGCTCTGTCACGGTGCAGCTGTCATAGTCATAGTGATGTGCAGTTGTTGTCGCTCTTTTTTCTTCTATGTAAAAAGATCCTTATACACCGACATGCCACCATCAAGAGAATTTGCGCGAACATAATGTAAATTTGTCAAGCTGTTTTACGTACGTGTACATATTAAACTGCAACGTCATTGACTCACAGGTTGAGAAGAAGCAGAGTAATTTTTCTAGCCAATCAGAATGCAGAACACAATGCACGATGCAAATCCGTGAAGTAGCGAAACCGTGAAAAGTAAACCGCGTTATAGCAAGGGATCACTGTATATAAGTAGTAATGTATTACTACGGAGCCTGTGATCTGAAATACTCCATTACTGACCAAAGTAAGTACTGTTACTATGTAATTCATTACCCCCAACACTGTTTATTAGTTAGTAGTCAAACCACGAGGAGCTGTCTAAAAGGGGTCTATGCTAAAAAGCATAGACTATATCATCACTGGACAGTAGAGCACCCCATCCCTCACCCCCCCGGGGTCCAAATAGGAAGCAGCTGCTGTCTCTAAGAAGCCAAACTCCATTAGACGTCTATGGATAAACATGCAGCTGTTACTCATTCTAAATAGACAGAATTACCATTTTCACTGTGAAACATTTTTCTTAATATATTGTTGCTAATCTTTGTTTTTTTTTTCATAAATATTTTTTTCTCTATTGCTAGTTATTCAAGTTATAAATTGACCAATCAGATGCCTCAGTAAAAGGTGTGGTGCCCACTGGCCCCACCTCGAATGTTTGATTGACAGCTTCTTCTGACCAGCTTTCAGTGATGGGGAGTGGACTTTGAACTAGCTTATCATGATTGGCAACTGGTTGCCCTAAAAATGTGATTCAGACCGCCTGACTAATCACTGTTTCCTGGCTCAAATTGGCGATTGGATTTGTTGTTATTGACTTCAAAGATTATATCAGAACATTATGTTGTTGGCTTCTGTATCTTTTAGAGCTCTTAAGCATTTTAGACCAATCATGTATGGAGTCCCAAACTGTTCATAATTGAAATAAAAATGACCTCATGCTAATACACAATCACAATAAATCTCTCATCAATATATCGAAAGATCATGAAATTGTGAAAAATCTACACACTAATTTTAAATTAGCCATTATAATATTAAATATTTTTCATTTTGCTTTAAAAAACCTGTGCATTATTTTAAAACACCATTTTTAAATATTAATTTTAATCATGGTGAATATTATTATAATTTTATGGCTTTTTTCAGAAACTCAGATCTCCAAATCAATATTTTCCTAAGTATCTGTGTCTTTATTTCATGTTGCTGTTTTTCAGAATGACTTACTTATTTCATAATGAGCCTTTTCAGCAGAATGAGTCTGTCAATCAAGCCAGACAAGGCGGAGACACATTTGTGATTGGCTACTTCTTTACTTAGACATAAGCAGCAGCACCCTGACTACATTGATGGAAGATGCATCAGTGAACGTGACGGTGCAAAGCATGCACCTCAACACTAGGGGGAGTATGCACCTCAACACATCCACAGTGTTTACCAGATCTGGATCGATTTTGATTGCTAAATTTGCGGATAAAATTGGCTATTGAATGGTTTTAGGGTTGTTCTGTGTTTATTTTTTTTCTCATGAAATATAGTAGAGGACTACGGTTGGGCTGGGCTTATATCACTAGAGGAGACAGGCCCATTTAGATAGCCTGGCCGACAGGTGCGGGAGCGCGACGCCATCTTGGTGAGGTCGACGCCGCACACATGACAATAATTTCCTATTGTTTTAGATGGTGTCCTAAGTAGCTTTTATATACTAATTATATTTTTAATTTATATATAGTTTATACATATATGTAAATATCTTATATATTATATATATAATACTAGATAGATACATCATTAATAAATCTTTAATAATAGATGCAAAAATTACAATGTGCTGTTTGAAATTCAGTGTCACATTTTATTCTGCACTTTTGAAAATGCAACAAGGTAAACTGACAAAAGCATCGCTGTCACGACAGTACAAATAAGTAAAGAAAACAGATGGAAATGTATGTTGGTGACACCAAAAGCGTGTTTGAGATCACCCAGGTGGACTCAACGCTGCACAGATCACCCGGTGTGTGACGTATATTTTTGTTTTTGCTCCAACATCACCTGTCAATCAAAACAAAAATATCACGAGACAGGGGTGGGAGCAAGGCCCCAACCTGAGCGAACACAGCTGGAAATTTATTACTGCACTGACTGAAAGCTGCCCTGATGACTACAAAACAATGCATTATTGGACATATGTCCTGATGGTTTATGTAGTTCAGTGATCAATCAAAATAATTGAAAAATACCAATTCAAAATACATTCAAATAAGTATAAAATATATAATAACACAGATCATACTGAGGGGGAGAGGAATATTAAAACTAAATTGAATGGTAAGGACAACTCCAATTTCCTGTTGTCCTTCATTTAATTTCTAAACAAATAAAATGGACTGAAACTACACCTAACCTAAACCCTCCTACATTAACTAACCCCTAACCTGTAACTCCTACAAGCGAACGCATTAGCTAAAAGCCAGGTTAAAAAGATGGGTTTGAGCCTTTTCTTAAAAGCATTATGTTCTCTGCAGCTCTCAGGTCCTCTGGCAGACTGTTCCATAAACGGGGGCCATAGTGCTGAAACGCAGCCTCTCCATAGGTTTTAGTTTTTACAGGCTGGAATGGTTAACAGATAGTGCCAGAGGAGCTCAGGGTCCGCGAGGGTTCTCTTCTGCTAAAAGATCTGATAATAAGAAGGGGCAAGACCGTTAAGACATTTAAAAAAGGTTAAAAGTATCTTAAACATCACTCTGAAGCATATGGGGAGCCAATGCAGGGATTTTAAAATTGGGGGGATTGAGCCGCCTCCTGGTCTTTGTAAGAACTCGTGCGCAGAGTTCTGGAGAAGCTGAAGGTTCCTAATGTTGGTTTTTGGAAGACCAGCAAGCAGGGCTTACAATAATCAATTTACTCATGATAGAACATGCATTAGCATCTCCATATTAGCAAGAGAGAGTATTGGGCGGACTCTAGTCAGATTCTAAGATGATAAAAACCAGTATTAACCACCTGTTTTATATGTGGGATAAAAGTCAGCTTAGAGTCGAAAATAACACCCAGGTTTCTGACTGTTTCTGAATGACTTAAGGAAAGTTCCTGTAGCTTCAGAAACTGTTTCTCTCTCTTGGCTTCGGGACCGATAATTAAAATGTCTGTTTTGTCCTGGTTGAGCTGCAGAACATTATTTGCCATCCATAATTTTACATCTAAAATACAGTTAAAAAGTGCTTCTATTGGTCCTGTGTCATCAGGAGACATAACTATGTACAGCTGGGTGTCATCAGCATAGCTATGAAAGCTGAAGTTGTGGTTTCTGATGTCATTCCCCAGAGGAAGCATGTAAATGTTAAAAAGCAAGGGGCCAAGGATGGAACCTTGAGGCACACCACAATTAATTTCATGGACCCCAGAGAAGTGTGTGTCCATGCTTACCATAAAGTCAAGGCCCGTACACACCGGGACGAATATTCGCCAGGCGTTATTCGCCAGCGTTTTTCGCCACGTTTTTCGCCACGTTTTTTGTGTTCACACCCAGGCGATTTTCGCTGACGATGAGCCGAGCGAACATGCAATTTCCTTCCCTGACGTTAGATGGCGCTTAATATAAACAGAAATACTCCTGTACACAAGGTGGCGCGGCGCAACTTTACGCTTCTTAAAGTTGCTTTTCACTCAGAAGAAGAGAGCAAGTATTTACGCGATTGTCAGAATCAAACAAAGAAAACATGAATATTTCAAGCACCAGTTGCTCCAATTGGTGCGTGGTTCGGGGATATTTTATAATGTCCGTCATTATTTCTTCGTGGCAGTGTAGACGCTACTTGCCGTCTATCTTCTTCGCTGGTATGTGTGCTCAGATAGGCAGTTTTGTGTTTGAGCGCCCCCAAGTTGTGTTTTACTGTAACTTCAGAAGCTCCAGACACGTGTGCAAAAGCGCCATTCTCATTGGTCGAATAGATTTCGACGCGATCGTCGAAAAAAAAAAAAGAACCGAGGCGTTTTTTTTTTTGACGCTTTGACGCGTGGCGTTTTTTCGCGTCGGTGTGCACACTTCATTGGTGCCCTTTGTTTAGTCACGAGGCGTTAAACGTCGGCGAAAATCGCGGCGAAATTCGTCCCGGTGTGTACGGGCCTTTACTCGCACAAAGACCATTTGTTACGAGGTTACAGACAGATGAACAAGGTGCATTCAAAGTCTGAACCAACAAAGCTCAGGGATGGGGTTGTATAAAACCCTGCACTTGCATATTCAGAAGACGTCCAATGGACCCCGTGTGAAAATCGCGCCCACAGGTTACGCTGGAGAGAAGCTTCAAGGCTAAAGTGAAGATAAGTCTGAGGCTGCTCAGCAGATCACACATGCACAGAATCAGAATCAGAATCTTTTATTATCATTCTGCAGTGCACAATGAAATTTTTTCCAGCAACTCTCTTCCAGCATATAAAAAGGTAGAATTAATTAATAAGGATAAGGAGCTATATAAGACATAAATACGTACAGTAGAGTGGGGTGAATATTGCACATATGAGTCGGTATTCCACATATAGAATGAATATTGCACATACAGCATGAATTGCGTACATAGTTTTAGATACAGTCAGAGCAGAAAAAGAGGAGTATGAGTCGAAACTGTTAGAACAATAGTTTGGCTGTGCTTTCTTTAAATGTAATATAATTTTGAGATGACAATACATGCTCAGTGAATTAAGTTTAAACCATTAGTGTAATAAAAGTTAAAGGCAGTTTCTAACTATTCTCACAATAATTATAAAAGATTAATATCACAAATCACAGATCATAGTAAAGGGGAGAGGCATATTAAAAGTAAATTGAATGTTAAGGACAACAACTTCCTGTTCTCTCTTCCTGTTCTCTCTTCAGTCTCTCTTTTTTCTGGGCCCGTGTACACGGTTGGATTCTAATCTGACCATTGATCCGATCAAGATATTTTGCACATGTAACCACGGCATTGGTGTCGACTCGCAACGTGGCGGAGGCGTGGCATCACGATGGTGTCTCTCCATCGGGATGTCACTCACCCATCACGATGGACGATGGTATCATCCATCGGCCCAACCCTAATGCACAGGACACAGTGCAGCTGCGAAAATCGTGAGATGTGACGCAGCCCTCAAAATCTCTGTGGAATTATGACGGGAGAGGATTGACCATCAGAAAACAAGTGGAGGGAGACCAAATATCCAAACAGTCATCGTCATAACAAAACCACTCAAAGCATCAAGAATTAGAGACCAAAAACAAGACAGAAAAATCCAGAACAATAGGAACATGGAGGTCCAGGACTGAGCTACCCAGAACAAGAACACAAGATCGCATGGGAAAAAAATGCACATAGCAAAATTCAGGTGGCCCAACAGAGACAAATTTTTAATCATACAACCAAAGACTGAATTAAGGATATGCTGCACAAACACAAGAGATGACATAGTGGCAGAGAGGCATCCATCAATAAACTGGAGCTCCATGGTAGGAATGATTCCAGATGGGCAGAGGACCATACGTCTTACTTAAACAAAGCGGACTCCTAGATTCGAAAACAAGTCGCGACCACAGAAATGAAAAACACTGTAGATAATGGAAGAAAATAGAACACCGAGTAAACATCAAGAAGATGCAAAACAAAGGGGAGCCCATAGAAAGCTGATGTTATTCCCACATGTTTACGTGCAGCCAGGATGCAGATTGCAGCACCACCCAAAGCTAATGTTGTTAGCCCGTGTTAGCATACTGCTAATCCTGGCTTCATTTCCTGCTCCGTTTTTCAACAGACGAAGCTCTGACCACACGGATTAAAAATAAAATGATAAGCGAACAGACGCTTCATAATAATCGTAACATTATTAAAAGCACGTTTAGAAGATCGTCTCCTATATTACCGAGCTGACATGTCAGGTATATAGCCGCTCGGCGGAACTGATATCCGCTTCCGGTTTTTCAAACCCTACTGCGCATGTGCGAATGATTTATTCCAACCGAAAGTGTGACCCATGTGAATACTTGTTATATTCTGAAAACGTTTTTGTGGGCCCATCTACACGGTTGGATTCTAATCCGACCATTGATCCGATCAAGTATTTACACATGTGACCGCGGCTTATGGTGTCTACTCGAAGCGTGGGGGGGCGTGGCATCACGATGGTGTCTCTCCATCGGGATGCCAGTCACCCATCACAACCCTACTAGGAACCGTGCAGCATAATCACAAACCACCAGGATGTACTCGTGACCACTGCTGCTCTTAGGTAAAGTACCAACAATGTCCATGGCTATTCTCCCGAATGGTGTGGAATGACAGGAAGTGGGTGCAGTAAATCTCTGTCTGACTTATGTATAATGACAGTTTTCTGGCAGGTAGGACATGTTCACAGTACGTCTGAATATCAGTGTACATAGATGGCCAGAACAAACATAAACTAACACGAATATTTTTGGCGACGACCCAGGTGACCCGCCCATGGGAGTGTGTGTGCTAAGAGCATGATGCCTGAGGTGGTTGGAACAACTAACCATATGTGTTCACCTTCATGTGCACACAGAACATCATCAACAATAAACTGCACATTTCCCAAACATTTGTCACTTTCCGTCGTCACTTTGGCAAACAAGGTTTTAAAGTTTGGTCTTCATTTTGTAAAGCCAAAATGTCAGCTGGTATTTCGTTCTGCGGGGTTGGGATCTCAGGATCCGGCAACTTAATTTTTTTTTTCAAACCGTCTCTGGACTTTTTTTGAATTTTTTGCTCCCATCAAAGAAACTGTCATCCATGTGTGGAAGACTTTGCATCCCAGCTTTAGCCTAGCCCTAGTAAGCACGCGTGCTGACACACTAACAGCTAGCTCAGCTTAGCTTTAGGCTGTTTCAGTAGCCTCATTTAATAAGTCCCCCAACATAGAAAAATCACACCCCAAAATCAAATCAACAAGGCAGGTTCTCTACCACCCCGACAGTCAAAAGACATGATGTCCA